>CM021107.1:426193991-426611103 GCA_007115665.2 Sequoiadendron giganteum | reverse complement strand
CATTTGGAAAGCTTGTTTGGGAGCATAAAGTAAGGGTTTTGTTGAAATGAGTTTATTTGAGCCTATCCATTCCTAAAATTGGTTGAATCTGGTGTTTTCTGACCTATCTAAAGACCATTTGGAGTTGAAGATGGATCGCGTAATTTAAGGGTTTGGTGACCTTGGAATATGGTGGATAATTTTCTAGAAGGAGTGAATATGATAAAAAATTGAAAAATTTGATTTTTTATGTTTGGAAACTATTAAAAATATGTTGAAAAATATGTCTCAATGCTTGGTAGAAGTTAAAGAGCCTGATGGATTAGTGGTTTGTGAATGTGTATTTGGTTTATTTGAATCAATAACATGCTGATTATAGTGTCTTGGATGTTTGGATAAAAGTTGGTAGCAAGAATCCATGATTTGTTGTTATTTTTCCATATAGTTGCATTGAAGAGTGAATTAGTGAATCATGAAGGAATTGAATAGTTATAAGTTTCTAATCAAGTTTATGCTATGTTACAATTAATTTTATGATGGTTAATCTATTTTTGAGTTTGAAAAAGAGTTGGAGCCAAGTTCTAATGTTTTGTGGAAATATGAAATCAAGTTAAATTGAAGGATTTTGATGAAAAGATGACTAAGTTTGTTAGTTGATCTTCTCTAATTTAAGTAGGGTCATAAGTACCCTTGATGATTTGTGGATCTTGGTAGATTCTCTGCATCAATTTTAAAAATGTAATTGGAAAGTGTATATAATTGTGTAATTTAAAATGTGCATTGACAACCTAAGGTTATAATGACAAACAAACAATGATCAACATGGAATATGCAAAATAACAAAAATGAAAGCAAGCCATAATAGAATGCAAAAAAATGTGTAAAGACTTCACATTCCTAAAAAAATAGAGCTTCAAATGGAGGAGTTCAACCCAATTATGTAGCCTTCGATTCTTCTTTCTTCAAACTCCTCAACAATTTGACTTTTTCAAAAGCTTGTTCCCCTCCAAACTTGAATTATATATCATTTTTGAATGGAATTCAGACTTGAATTAATATTATATGCTTTTCAATGTGAAAAATCTGCTATTTCATGTAAAGGTGGTGGAAAGATCATGAAAAATGTGGTGGAATGTGAAAAACATGCATTCATAGTTCACAACATAATCACAAAGCATATTTTTGTCATCACATGCGTAGAACTAGGAGAATATGCAAAATGTGGGCATTGAGATCACAGGTATATTGATTTTTTTTACTATTTTTAGTGCAAGAAAAAATGCACTCGTGTTATAATGCGCTCGTATTATAATGTGATCACGTTATAATGGGCTCACATTATAGTGTGAGTGCGTTATTTCTTGCTAAAATGGTCATATCTCTACTTCTTCAAAACATGCTCGCATTATGTGAAAGATGGTTTTTTTAATAGATTTATTTTCTCCGTCTTTCTCTATACCCTCTACCCTAATTCTATATCTCTCCCCTGTACCCTTATAGTAGATGAGATAGAGGTGAGTGTGTGTGTGTTTCAGAGAGAGAGAGGTAAAGGGAGGGAGATGAGAGATATATAGTAGAGAGGGAGGGGGGTTGAGGGTTTTAGGTTTTTAGGGTTTAAGGGCTCAAGGTTAAGGGTAGAGGGTTTAGGGTTGAGAGAGAGAGTGGGGTAAAGAGAGAGTGGGAGAGAGGGAGAGAGAGTGGGAGAGAGGGAGAGAGAGTGGGAGAGAGGGAGAGAGAGTGTGGGAGAGATTGAGATAGAGAGGGAGGAAGAGAGGGGGTGAGTGCGAGAAAGAGAGAGTGAGAGAGAGTGGGAGAGTGGGAGAGTAGGAGAGTGGGATAGAGAGAGAGAGTGGGAGAGAGGGAGAGAGGGGGAGAAAGAGGGAGAGAGAGGGAGAGAGGGAGGGAGAGGGAGAGTGGGAGAAAGAGAGAGTGGGAGTGATTGAACAATGAGAGAGAGACCTAAGAGAGTGAGAGGGGGTAGGAGGGAGAGATTTGAGAGAGATAGAGGGTAGAGGGTTAAGAGTTAAGGGTTTAAGGTTTAAGGGTTTAGGGTTAAGGATAGAGGGGATAGAGATAGGAGTGAGTGAGAGACATAGACTAGAGAGAGAGAGGGGGGGTAGGAGGGAGAGTCTCAACCCTTAAACCCTCCACCCTCTACCCTATAAATCCTTAAACACCCAATACTAAACCATAAAACCTCAACCGTCAAAAACTCAAACCCTCTATCCTCTACCCTCTACCCTATAAACCCTTAAACACTCAACCCTAAACCCTAAACCCTTAAACCCTTTACTTTGTACCCTTAATCCTCTACCCTCAAACGTAATCCCTCAACCCCTATACCCTCTTAATCCATCAACCCTTGACCCTCAACCCTTAAACCCTAATCCCTCAACTCCTATACCCTTTTAATCCCTCAACCTTCAACCCTCAACCCTTAAAGCTAATCCCTCAACCCTTAAATACTAATCCCTCAACCGCTATACTCTTTTAATTCCTCAACCCTCAACCCTTGAAAAATAATCCCTCAAACCCTATACTCTCTTAATCCCTCGAGCCTCAACCATCAACCCTTAAACCCTAATCCCTCAACCCTTGTACCCTTTTAATCCCTCAACCCTCAACCCTTAAACCCTAATTTTTCAACCCCTATACCTTATTAATCCCTCAACCCTAATCTTTCAACACTTATACCCTCTTAATACCTCAACCCTCAACCCTCAACTCTTAAAACCTAATCCCTCAACCCCTATACCCACCTAATCCCTCAAACCTCAACCCTCAAACCTTAAACCCTAATCCCTAAACCCTTATACCCTATTAATCCCTCAACCCTTATACCCTTTTAATCCCTCAACCCCTATACCCTCTTAATTTGTCACCCCTCAACCCTCAACCCTTAAACCCTAATCCCTCAAACCCTATACCCTCTTAATACTTCAACCCTTTACCCTCAACCCTTCAACCCTAATCCATCAACCACTATACCCTGTTAATCCCTCAACCCTCAACCCTCAACCCTATACCCTTTTAATCCCTCAACCCTCAACCCTTAAACCCTAATCTCTCAACCCTTATACCGTCTTAATCCATCAAACCTCAACCCCTATACCCTCTTAATCCCTCAACCATAAAACCTCAATCCTTAAACCCTAATCTCTCAACCCCTATACCATTTTAATCCCTCAACCCTTAAAAACCTTAATCCCTCAACCCTTATTCCCTCTTAATCCCTCAATCCTCAACCCTCAACCCTCAACCCTCAACCCTCATACCTCAACCCTCAACCCTCAACCCTCAACCCTTAAACCCTAATCCCTCAACCCCTATACCCTCTTAATACCTCAACCCTCAAACCCTATACCCTCTTAATACCTCAACCCTTAAACCCTATTCCCTCAACCCCTATACCCTCTACCATATACATTGGACCCTCAAACATAATCCTCTAACCCTATAACCTCAATCTTCTACCCTCAACCTTAAAACCCTCTACCCTATAAATCCTTAAACACTCAACCCTAAACCCTAAACCCTAAACCCTAAACCCCAAAACCTTAAACCCTCTACCCTCAAACCTAATCCCTAACTTTATACTCCTTCTCTTAATCTCAACTCAAACTCCCTCAACCTCAACCCTCTCAATTCCCTAAATTTTAATCCATCAACCCCTATACCCTCTTAATTTCTAACTCTAAACCACTGTCCCTAAAACCTAACTCTCAACCCCTATACCTCTTTAATCCTCAACTTTCTATCCCTCTTAATCCTAAATCCCTCAACCTAAACCCTAATACCTCAACCGTATATACCTTCTTAATCCATCAACCCTTAAAACCCTATTCTCTAACCCTTATACCATTCCACTCCTATACATTGGAAATATCAACTCCTAATCCTCTAAACTCTATAACCTCAATCTCATCCAACTTTAAACTCAATCCTAAACCTTCTACCTCTTACTCCTATAAACCTAAAAATCCCAACAATCAACTCCTTAAACTCTAAACCCTAAACCTCACCTCAATCCTTCTAATTTTCTACCTCTACCTCTAAAATTCCTCAACCCTAATCTAACCCCTTTCTATACCTCTTAATCCATCAACAACCCTAACCTCTCAAACCTAAATTTTAATCTCAACCCCTTGTACCATTCTAATCCCCAACCCCAACTCTAAAACCCTAATCCTTAAACCCTATACCCTCTCTTACTAATTTCAACCCTACATCTCTTAAACCTTAACTTTCAACCCTATACCTCTTAAACCTATTCTCAACCTCTATACCTCTCTTACTCCTATACATTGGACCCCAACCCTTAATTACTCCTAACCCTATACCTCAACTTTCTCTACCTCCTCAACCAACCTTTAAACTTCTAAACCTCAAACCTGTTCTAATACCATTCCACTCTTATGAACCAAATACTCAACCCAAAATCTAAACCCTCACTCCTTAAACTCCCACTAAAATCTCTACCCTAATCCATCAACCCTCTTGATCCTTAATCCCTCAACCCTTAAACCCTATTCCCTCTATCCCTATACCCTCTTCCCTATACATTGGACCCTCAACCCTAATCCCCTAACCCTATACCCTCAATCCCCCACCCTTAACCTTAAACCCTCAACCCTTAAACTATATATCCTTTACCCTCTACCCTATAAACCCTTAAACACTCAACCCTAAACCCTCAACCATTACACCCTAAACCCTTAAACCCTCTACCCTCTACCCTCAATCCTCTACCCTCTACCCTCTACCCTCTACCCTAACCCCCAACCCTTAAACCCTTAAAACCACTTAGTAATATCTTTACCCTAATCTCTCAACCCTCTTGACCCTTAATCCCTCAACCCTTAAACCCTCAAACCTCTACCATCTTCCCTATAAACCCTTAAACACTCAACCCTAAACCCTAAACCCTTAATGATTAAACCCTCTACCCTCTACCCTCAACCCTTAAACCCACTTAGTAAACTCTCTACCCTAATCGCTCAACCCCTATACCCTCTACTATATACATTGGACCCTCAACCCTAATTATCCCAACCTTATACCCTCAATCATCCACCCTCAACCTTAAAACCTCAACCCTCAACCCTTAATACCTAAATCCTAAACCATCAAACCCTAAACCCTCAACCTCGATACCCTCTACCTTGTACATTAGACTCTTAACCCCAATCCTTCAACCATATGTACTCTCAACCCTAATCCTTTAACCCTATACCCTCAACCCAATACCCTAATCCTTTAACCCTATACCCTCAACCCAATACCCTAATCCCTCAACCCTATAGGTCACCAACCCTGTACCCTCTATTCTCAATCCTCTACCCTATACATTAGATCCTCAACCCTCATATATTTATGTCCCTCCTTCCTCTTCTCTACTTATCTATATCCATCCATTCCTCTCTCTCTACCCTAATCCATCAACCCTAAACCCTAAACCATTAAACCCTTAAACACTCAACCCTAAACCCTCAACCCTCAACCCTTAAACCCTAAACCCTTAAACCCTCTACCCTCTACCCTCTACTCTCTACCCTATACCCAATACCCTCTACCCTAAACCCTAATCCCTCAACCCTAATACCTCAACCCTTACACCCTTAAATCCAAGAAAAATATCTACCATAATCCATAAACCCTCAACCCTTAATCCCTCAACTCTTAAACCCTTAACTCTTAAACCCTCAACCCTCTACCCCCAACCATCAACCCTTAAACCCTAATACCTCAACCCCTATAAAATTTATCCTATACATTCAACTGTCAACCCTATACCCTATACCCTCAATCCTCTACCCTCAACCTTAAAACTCAGCCCTCAAACCTCAACCATTAAACCCTAAACCCTCTACCCTCTACCCTCTACCCTATACATTAAACCCTCAACCCTTAATTCTCAACCCTCAACCCTTAATCCATCAACCCTCAATCCTTAAACCCTAAAAACTCAACCCCTATATCCTCTACCCTTTACATTTCACCCTCAACCTAATCCTTCAACCATATACCCTCAAACCTATACTCTAAACCCTTAACCCTAAAACCTTCAACCCTAAACCTTAAACCTTCTACCATATACCCTCAACTCAATACCATCTACCATCGACCCTAATCCTTCAATCCTCAACCCTTAAACCCTAATACCCTAGAAACCATAAACCCTATAGGTCCTCCATCCTAATCCCTCAAACCTATACCCTCAACCTCTATCACTTTCTCTCTATCTATACATCTCACCTCTCCCTCCCTCCCTCTCTCATACCCTCTCTAATTGTCTCTATCTATCCTCTCCCTCTTTCCACATACCTCTTGTTCAATCAATCCCTACCACCCTCTCTCACTCCCTCTATCCATCTCTCTCTATGTCCCTCCCACTCTCTCCCACTCCCTCTCTCTCTCTCATGTCTCCCCCTCCCACCCCCTCTCTCTTAGGTCTCTCCATCTGAAAACCTACCTAGGTAACTCTCTCTCTCTATCTATCCCTTCCACCCTACCTACATAAGTCCCTCTCACTCCACCCCCCTCTTTCTCTACCTCTACTAGGTCACTCCCTCCCACACCCTCTCCCTCTCTCAGGTCTCTCACTCACACTCTCTCTCTCACACTCCCTCTCACCACCTATCTCTCAAGTCTCTCCCTCTCACTCCCCCTCACACTCTCAAGTCTCTCCCTTTGGAACCCTACCTACATAAATCTCTCTCTCTCTCTCCCTCTCTCTCAATTATCTCTCTCCCACCCCCCTCTCTCTCTCTCTCTCTCCCTTCCTCTATCGCTCCCACCCTACCTAGCTAAGTCCCTCTCACTCCAACCCCTTTTGTCCCACTCCCTCTCTCTTAAACTCTCACTTTGACCCCCTCTCCCTCTCTTGAAACTCTCCCTCTCTCTGAAAATTCTCCCTCCCTCTAAAGACATACGTAAATACATACATAATTACACACATACAAGCATAATACATATTTACATACAATCTTACATCCATACAAGCATACATACATACACACATGTGTAGATATAAACTTACATATGTATAGGCATATAAACAATATACATGCATTGATACATACATACATACATACATACATACAAGCATGCATACATGCATACACACATGACATACAAGCATACATGTACCTAGAAAAATACAAATATATCAACATACATTCAATAGAGTGGAGTTTAACATAAAGGAAGACATAATGCGAGCGTGTTATAACGCGCTTGCATTATGTCTTCCTTTATGTTAAATGTAGAAGCAAAAAACCATGTCAAAATTGGGATATAACATGAGCGCATTATAATGCACTCATGTTATATCTTGCTTTGGGAATCTCCAAGCCTTAAGATTGGTATTTACCTTGGAATACCAACCCAAAGGCTTGGAGGGCATTCCCAATGATCAGAGATGTATTTTTGCAAATTCTACAATATTTCACATAATTGAGATCGTGCTCACCGTCAAGATTGCATATGGTTCAATATCAAACAAATCAAACATCTCGGTAATGTTACATTCTCTCTTAGTTATCCAACGATGTAATTTTTTTCACTTTCTAACAATGCTAAGCCTTTCATCCATAATTTATTTTGTTTGTATGTCTTTTTTTTGGAAAAAAATAGTGTTTGGTGTTTTTTTGTTATAAATTAACCGCTCATAAAAATTTCAGATAAATTAAATTTTTAGAAACTAGAATCCATTCTACAATTTTTTTTTTCAAAAATAAATCAATTATTTTCCAAAATTTATAGGGGTAGCATGGCCAAAATATTGTTTTTCAGGAACTGTCCACTTCAAAAATTAGTAAAAAATCAAATATTCATTAAAAAATTATTAGAAAAATCACGCATCAACTAAATAGTGCTATCTAACTTCTGACCGTAGCAATTTTAAAAATACTAAAAAAAAGTGCACCATGCTAGGGTCGTACAAGAGTTGCTATGTTATGTTTTTCTGATAAAAAAAAAACAATTTTGTGTACGCCCCTCGTTTGAACCCCTTAATCTCAACCATTTAAAAAAAAAATAGTAGTTTAGAAAGTAGACTCAAAGCACTTCGATTCTTGTTTTTGTTCCATCTCAAAGTTTTGAGTGTAAATATCCTCAATTTCACGTCCAAGGTCAGTATTTCCTGATTTCAAAAAAAAGGTGTCCACTTAAGTCTCCTTTTTGGGAACCATCTTTGTTCACTTACCCTACTATGAAAACAATTCCATGCACTATATATCATAGTTACAAATCTAAATTTGAAAAAAATATAATTTTATCCTTCATAGAAAAAAGGTTATGTGTTAGCCAATGATGAAACTCTTTAAAAATGGTGTTTACTATTAAAAACTAGTTTTTGAAGGAGATGGAAAAAGAAGTGCAATTTGATTCCAATTTTTTTGAAAAAAAGGTATATTTAGAATCTACAAATAAAATGTCACAAATGACTAGTTTGCACCATATTCAAATTCCTCATGGTTTAGCCACTATAGGAGCCATAAAGTGAATATTTAGTTAAAAACATTCAGTTCAATGTCTAGTTTGGCCAAAAATTGTAAACCAGTATTATGGGATCACCCTGACATAAACATTACTTTTTGAAAATGTTGTTTTCTCTAAAAACCTAGTTATTAAAACTTACGTAGAAATATTCATGATCTATTTTAAATAAAATAAAATAAGAATCTACACATAAATCATGACAAATCACTAGTTCACATCATCTTCAAATTCTTAACGAATTAGTTGCTATAGGTATCAAAAAGTGAATATTTAGTTAAAAATGTTGATATCAATGTCCATCTTGGCCAAAAGTGGGACTCATTATTGTGGGATTATTCGGGTACAAAGCAATTTTTTTTTTTTCCTGTTGAATAACTCCCACCATTAGTATCACATGGTTAGGTGATATGGATCCACCACTAGGAATTGATGATATTGGAGGCTTCACTTGGAGGAGCTTGGGTGGTGTGCAAGTGGGAGTTCTCTACTCCATGCGTTTATTTTTTTATTATTATGATATGTGTACGCGTTTTTTATAACAACCCAAGCAGAACCCACAAGAGCTTCTATGAGCTTGCCATACTCAATTATTAAAGTCCTGAAGGCACCGTGCTAACTTAACGAGAAGATAATAGTAAAAATGTTATCTCTCCTACACTTCAGACTCTGTAAGATCCAGGAGGGTGTTCCTAAAATATATTGTCATTCATGATAAGAATGATTTGCTCATACATGGATAAACAACAGATAAATTCCAGTCTGTGTCAAACGAGATAAACCTTCAAGAAATCGGCTATTTCTTAGAAGAGCTCGGCTCTACTTAACAAGGAATTGAAATAACACCTGAGTGTGTTGTTATGAGTTATTCGAGTGATATTTCCTGAAGCTATAACAAAAAATACAAGGGTGAGAAGCAGTTAGAGTTCTAGTGCCATATCCTAAAGCACAGAGTCAAACCAGGAATTGAACTACAGGGTAACTTTCATCTAAAGCATCTATGATCTGTATGCATAACATTACCATCCATACATCAATACTTGAGTTTATTACTCCTTGATAAATCCTATGTGTTAATTTGCATAAACTTACTGGACAAATGAAGCATTTAATAGGTCCATTGAACCAGAGCTATAGTCAAACATAATCCACAGTAAATAACAAATGGAAATTAATGAAAATAATCTTTGATAGATACTTCATTAATAATTAATGCAAACTATTACAATAGGAGAGAAAATAGACTCAAAACAATCACAAAGTTAACATAAGTATGCTCAAGAACCCCATGATTTACTAAGTTCTCAAAAAAGACTCAAAACTTCAAAACCTAGATATATTCTTCTCTCTACACTACTTGACTCTTATCTTACACATCTTAAGTAATTTTCAATAGACCTCCCTCTCGGCCCAGAGTTCCCTTTTATAAAAACAAGGGAGCCAACAAGCTTTAGGCTGGAGAATACACATGTCCACTTTTTACTAGACCACTAATCCCTAATCAATTAACTTTACATCATTTGCTTGGTAAGAGAAGAAAAGCCCAAAACAAAAATGATCATTAGTTTGTTGTGGAGGAAGGAAAGGCGTTGTTCCAAGTGTCACTCCCCTAACACCAAAGCATCTCTTAACCATTCTATGCACTGATTTTATTTGAACAATTTGCACCTGAATCCGGAAAGAGAATGCATTTTAAAATATAATACCCAAGGCCAGACCTATATTTTACATGACCAAATTGCAATTCTCGTCCCAATTATTTATAATTCAAGTTCATCAATGAACACTCTTTTCCATGACTCGAAATCCTCCTCCGACGGCCAATTGAAACCACCACCTGGTCCACCATTTTTTGATAAGGTACATACTTTATCATCAATGACGTGGCTATCTTATCAAAGTTTTCCAAGAAACTAATGATAAATGATAACTTTTCTAAAGTGTTTTCCAACATGCGAATATCAACATTTTTGCATATCTCATGAGTCTGGGCAATCATTATATTATTCATTTTCTCCTTCCACGCCTGCAAAGGCTTGACACTATCCAGACTATGCAAAATATGAGGTAGTGGAGTCAAATCCTTTCCATCGTAAATATCCTTCAATGCTTTGATTTTGGACTCCATAGAAGCAGCAGACCCTTGGAACTTTTGCTCGACAATATTCTTAACAAATTGATATGTTGTCATGACTGTAGGATATTTGTTCCCATGCTGTTTTGCCCCAACTACCATAAATTTTAACTTCTCCATTCTAGGGACCCATCTATTTAGCAAAGGGATAGCCAATTCTCTGTCCCTTGGAAACAATTTGAGTGCTTGCAACATCAAGGCATAATTTGTATGAACACCATTCAGCTTACTCTGGACCCGTTTATGTAAATTCCTTAACACAATATCAACAATTTCTGAATTATTCCTTCCTGCTGCATCCCGGATTTGGTTCACCATCTCCTTATATTCTTCAACCTGTTGGATCAACTTTTCCCTAGAAGGATCTTCGCTCGAGGTACTTGCCTTTTCAATTGCAATGGGCACCTATCCCATATTATACGGGACCATAGCCCAAGATTGAACCTGTGTAGAAGGTTGGGGTTGATCTACTGGTGGGTCTGAAATAATTTGGCTAGAGCTAGCCTGCTTTTGAGACCTCAAGGTTTCCATCTATTATCTTAATTAGGCCATTTCAGTTTCCAATTCTACCACCCTTTGTTGACTCTTATTATACTCAATAATAATGTCATTATACTGGTTCCTCAGGGTATCTCAGCTTTTAGTTAGAGCCTCCATAGTTGCCTTAGTGAATTTGGCAACATTCACAACCATGTCAACAACCTCCAATGCAGGGGTATCAGCAACTCTTTTCATAATCAAATGACCACTAAAGTCGAACGTTTTAGCAACAATAGGTTTTTGAGACCCTGTGGATAGTGACCATATTGCCAGAGAATCCCACTCCTCACTGAAGACTGATCCTTTAATTGCCAATGCAACCTCCTCCTCTATTGCAAGAAGCGGCTTATTGGCCCTTCTTACTGTGTCAAATACCACATCATTAGAAATATCCCATTTAGGGAGTAGAAATATCCCACACTTTTGAACCAATGCCTTGCCCTATTCTGGTGTGATTTCCTTAAACTTCTCCTTCATTTTCACTCTGACCCTTGACTAAATTACTTGCTTTGGAAGCTCTAGATGCAAAATTCTCTCATGTTCTACCTTCTGACTATATGATGAGAGATGAGCTCTCCATTCAAAATCTTCAAAAGCATGAGCATGAATGAAAGAGTCATCCATCATGAACTCTTTACAAGCCTCCATCCTCAAATCATCACTATTTGTAATTCCTTTAATCTCATCCTTCCCCAATCTTAGGGTGATGGCTCCTAAGCTCATTGCAATGTCAGCTAGATCAAGTGGCATCTCCGAATTTATTTCATCTAGAGTTACAATGATATCCTCCTCATCATTACCCTTTTGGCCAACATCCCTCACACTATCAGTTCTATGCCTCTTTGGGGATGATGGGTTAATATGTTTTGAAATCTTCAGAGGCGAATCCAAATCTATAATACTGGATACTAATTTCCTTGGGACAGATGATGCACCACTCATCGTAGCCTCCACTTTCCTACTTCTCTTCCTCCTTGAAAACACCTTTATCTTCCCCTGAGGTTGGTAGGTAGGCATTTCTTCAATTCTTATCTCAAGATACTCCTCAGTAACTTATGACTTTCCCCTTCCTTCTACAATTCTTTCCTCCTTTAAGACTCCTACTATGCTCTCAAAATTGTCAAGAGCATAGATTGCCTTGTTGAGCTCATATTTGGCATTAGGTATAGGATCAAAACTAGGTATTTTCTCCTGTTTACTTCTCACCATTTTTTAATAGGCAATGTACATTGCCTTTCTCTCGTCCTGTAAGTCCTTATCAAAAATGTTCTTGATGATATCTTCAGGAAAGTAGAAGTTGTGGACAAAGGTCCCAGTCTGGTGCCTAGCCTTCATTTGGGAAATAAAACCCTCAAGATCATAATTCCTAGGGCGTACAGTCCTTAGCCTATATGGCTTGAGTAACAAGTGCAAATTTCTCCATGCTCCCTTTATCATGACAAAATCGACAAAAGCTGTATATTTAGGGAAAAAAGATCCCTTCTTGTGTTCAATAGGAAAATGGAAATCCTAAGATGCTCCCAACTGCCTCATGATTTCTATAAAACCAAGTCTGAGGGGGACCTCCTTGGGTAGAACAAACGGGATGGCATTCGTGCCAAAAACCCTGAAGATTGTAGTGCCATGATTGGGGATAATATCACCCCAATTGTGTGTTAGATTCAACTCAGGCCTCCTCTCCATAGGTCTTAGGAAGTCATGGATTTCCTTTGGAATCCTGGGGGAATCAACAACTAAGGCCTTTCTCAACTTCGATCCGAAAATATTATGAAAGGTGACATAATCAAACTTATGATCATGCATGTCTAGGACTCTAAGTCCAATATTGGACAACCATTTCAATATCTCCTTCCATCTTCTTCAATTCCATATCTTTCTCAAATACCTTCTAGCCCCTATATAAAAAACATATGAATTAGTAGTGAAAACCATTTGAATTTTACCCAATTCTTTCCCAGCTTCAAAGTTGCTAAGCTAGAATGCATGTTCTCTGCAAGGTGAGTGGAAAAATCATATACCACATTATAACCAGGATGTTGGAGGTTTATAGCCATATACATTACCTCTATAGGAAAAGTTTTCTTCAAATCAATCCCCAAAACTTGACATAATGCAAAACGGTCTTCTTAAAATGGGGGGAAAAATAGTCCACTGGGAAAGGTTCAGGCTCATTCTTGCCAATAGCAACTTTTTTCTGATTTTTTCCTCTTCCTGACACAGCCAAATGGGGTATTAAAAGGGATGTCCTGATCAAACCCTTGGTGTTTCTATATTCCTCCCTGAAGACCTCCAATTTGATGGGAATCATATCCTAGCTCCATTCATGTAAACCAAAAATCTCTGCAATTTCCTCCCTAGTTACTTTAATCATTGGCTTGCCAAGATGTGTTTTGACAATTCGAGTCACAGGGACGTACCTTGTAGGAATATCCTTTAATAAGTCTACATCCTCATAGACATTGGGTACTACCAGCTTACCCAGGTCCAATCTCCATGGATTACACAAAGGAACCGACAAATTTCTATTTCCAAACCAATTGCAAAACAACTGCCAACCAGTGTACGACAATTCAGCATCACAAATTGTACACTGTTTATCCATTAAACCTTCCTAAATCATGGGTCCATAGAACAATACCCTTCCATCCTGCTTCTTGATTGTAGAAGGTTTCAACAAATCAATAATATCTTGTGAATAACCCCTAGGCGTAGCCTCGAGACCAGCAGTTCATGCCTTGGGTGCCATATATTTTAAACAGATGGTAATTCAAACTAGGGTTTTTTCTAAAAGACAAACAATTACACCTTGCTTTCGACTGCCGTTACAGAAAGTTCTTTTATATTCACAAAATCACTAGCAATGACCTATATAAGCTCTAAAAGCCAATTTTCTTAACAATTCACCAGGAATCGAAAAGGAAATAATCACCAATTATTCAATAGGCAATGCTAACATATTTCGAAAACACAAGAGAAGGCATATGTATCACTTACGGTTTATTTTGCAAAGTGTCAAATGTCGTGATAATGGAGAACTGAGATAATAGCCACCTCCCTAAGCACCAAAGAATTCTTACAAACCAAAATGCAATCCTGAAATAGTAGTTCATTGGTTGTTTGGCATTTAATTACACAGGCTGAGTCGAACTTGACCATTACTATTTGCTCGCGCGAGATAGAATAGCTATAGTACAACACCAGTTCATTTGAAAATAAGCCACTGATCAAAAACACAGTTGGCCAAGCGAACGACCTAGATTTGGTAAAAAATGGTTTGAAAATGACACATCCACCTTCTAGTCAGCAAGCGAGCAAGAAAACTGCCCATTAGGTACCACATCAGCACAGAACGGGTCCCACCATGTTCATTGATCGATAACACTAGCATCCACGTGTCAACACATCGCATACCTTGCAGCATTATTGAAACTGAAGTTTTAATTGCATGAGGTTAGTGAGGGATGACCGAGATGCATCAGAAAGTACATAGTTGTTGGCATCAACATCCGTTCATCGGTCAGCACTCAAAACATGGCCCCTATAAGTGGCAGCATCTCGCAAGCCTCACAAAATTTCCCGTGACGTAAGTACAAACCTTGCGAGGTGTGCGATGAACGATCGAGATCAAAGTCACTGCATCCGTCGGTCAATATAATCTGCACATGCGAAATAGTTACTTTAAAGAAGGGGACTGACTAGGTGGATGGGGAAATAACCTAGGGGGTCAAAAAATAATTCAATGGTTAAGTTGTAAAATTAATCAGCCGAAAATCATAGCGATGCAAAGGTCACAATGCAAAACTAAAAGGACAGGTAAAAGGGGCCAGTAAAGTTACGGCCAAAGGGGGATAAAATATGACTTAAGTGACTGATCACCACCGATAACAAGTCACCACTCAGAAAGAAATACCCCCAATACCCAGACTAGTCAAAAAGTAATGAAAATTAACCCACCACAAAGGGGAAGAACATGAAAGCTCCACCAATATGTTGTAAAATGTGTATTTTAGGATTTTTGAGTCCTCTCATGTAATTTTAACAATATTCATTTTATTATTTATGTATTGGAGTACAACCCTTCCATGTTGGGAAGTAGCTTGTATCTTATAATTATGTTATGAATTTATTTAATTTTTGATTGAAATCTATGTAAGTAGGGCCCATGAGACCTTTGTGTTTATAATTGCATAGTTGTACTTTTATATAATTTATAATGTGTATTATGTTTTCTCTATGTTTATAATTAAACCCTTTAAAGGAAATGATTTCTTGTGATCATTTGGTATTTTTTTACACCTCTTCTTGTGAAGGTGTTGGAATGTTTGTAACACTTTAATCTTAGTAACTGAGCATATTTGGATTTAATTATTATTTATTGTAATCATGTTTATGAATATTTATGGGTGAATCTATATTGTATTATCTATAATGTTAGAGAATTGCACCTAGGGGAAATTCCACATTTTAGCACTTTTCCTAGCATTTATGACACCTAAATGCATTAATGGAAAAAACCCCATGGGTAGGAATTTCATGATTCTAGCTCCATGTGTTCCAATGTAGAAGCAAAAATAACCCAATGACACATTTTCAGAAAATGTGTTTTGGATGCCTACACAATGCATGGATGTCTGAGTGGCATGCTAGCATCCTAGCAATTTTTTTGAGTTTTCAACAAGGAATCTTGAATCTTGGCTCTTGATACATGTCCTAGTAGTCAAATTTTCAGATGTAACGACTCTTTTTTTCCCTTGCATGCAACAAAACCCCTCATTTTAGGGGTTCATTCATTCTTTCAAGCTTCTCTCTTGAACTTTACTCAATCTCTTCCACTCTTGGTAACAACACTTGTAAAAGTGAAGCTATGCCAAATTGAGGTCCCTCCAACAACCAAAGATCTCTAGTAAGAATTTAATGGTATGTCTATGTGTTCAAGAGGGGGATGAGGCCTGTTGGTAGTGCTCTCTCAATCTTTTCTATTTGCACTCATAGATTAGATCTCTTTGTTCATTTGCTACTCGGTGGTGTGGGTTCTCCTCCTGAAGAGGGGATTGATCTCACCATTCATTTTGTCCATTTCGGTTAGCTCTCTTTCTATTTGGTTATCCATGGAGGTGGTAACACTAAAGTAGAGGTTTGATTAAGGAAAAACCCTATACAACCCCAACATTTTCCCTCATTCACCTTGTGTGTAGGTTGTTAAAGAGGAGCTTGAAGTGAAGATTCAAACATTCAGTTGTTATCAAGCTCTCTCTAATCTCTCCTTACGATTTCTCATAATTTTTATTCTTTACCTGGTTGTTCAATTACAAAGACCTCAGATATGTGTTAGAAGGTGAATCTCTGGTTTTCTTGTTTGAGTCTTTGAGCACTTTATTGCTTGGGATGCCAATGTGCCATTTGAACTCTAGCGCATCATGTTGGCATCCTAAATCTACGTTGTTGTCCTTTTGTTGAGAGCTCCTTTGTTAGAGGTATAAATCTAGAAGATTTACTCTTTCAAGATATAAATTAGTCTTTTCTGATAATGAATCTGTATACACTTTCTTTGAAATTTCTTCATTCAACTTATGTTGAGGTGGATAAGGGCAGTTCATTGCTTGGGATCCTCTTGAGAATGAAGAGACTCATGAGCAGTGAATCCCCCTTATCTCACATTTTGGTGAACCCAACGTGAAACATGTTGGATCTATTTGTACAATGTTTTAATGTGTATGATAATTCTTTCTCTAAGGAATATTTTGATATGTCGGATGACACTTTGGATGATTCCTTAGAAGTGTCTTCCCCTATCCATAAATATTTTGACCAAACTCTTTTTTCACAAGCTGATGAGTCGATAAAAACTATGGTGGTATCTGTGGCTTCTCCAAGCCCTTAGAATCCTATCATTTACTTGAATCTGGCTAGACCTTACCCTAAGAAGGATCATTCTATCTATGGAATTTCATAGCACAATGATTCAATAGATTTGTATGAACAAGGTTCATAAAAGCTACAAACTTCTCTTCTTACAACGTTGTTGGGCACACATATAATACAAGAATACACAAAAATAATTTGGATCAAAAACCTTTTGGTCCTACATCACAACCTACTCAAACTCCTATTTCTTTACCACATTCTCAACCAAGTCTTCCTCTACAACCTAAACCTATGACTAAATCACCTAGTGATTATGATCTTATCGAGCAACTTCATGTTACTCTGACTAAGATCTCACTTTGGGATTTTCTTAAGACCACTCTAGTTTATTAGGAAATGCTATAGGAAGCCTTGTAGAATATTCTCTTGCCTTCCTTTGCTAGTTCAACAAACATTAATACATTGATGACTCATATTTGTGTGGCGCTGAATATTACATTCTATCTGCAAGAACTTCCACCTCCGGATGTGTAGAAGCGATTAGATATTTTAATGATTATAGTTAATTTTAATAGTATTGTTATTAGGTGTACCCTTGTTGACACTAGTTCATCTATCAATGTTTGTGGTATCAATCTATTTCCCACTATTAAATTTTATTCTTCTTCTTTAGTTGCTTCTTCATTGTATATTCATGGGTTTGATAATGTTGGTCGCTAGGCTCTAGGCACATTAATATTGACTTTGCAGCTAGGCCTTGTTACCTTTCCCACTTTGGTCTATGTGTTGCCTAGCCCTTTACCTTACAATCTTCTTCTGGGAATACCCTAGATTCATGCTATGGGTGCTATAACTTCCAATTTGCATTGTTCTCTTTAGTTTGTTGCAAATAGCCAAGTAGTCATGGTCAAAGATGACCCATAAGATGTTCACCTTTGTGAGTTAGTGGTTGTACATTGAGCTTTAGTTGTCTCCACTCTTAAGAAAATTTATTTCATCTCCAACTTTTGATGCGATGATGTGATCCTCGGTGATACCCTTCGTGGAGGTTTTCCTCGGAGTGCACCACTAAAGATGAACCACCTAAAGTAGAATGTCCTAAGTCCTCCCCTTGTACTTCTTCTTTTGAATAAAATGAATTCCATGGTGATGATTGGGGGTCCTTGTATTTCTTTTAATTCTTTATTGGAGAATACAAAGTGATTCCCACTCATCTAAAACTTTTGGTAACCTTGAATGCCTTTGATGAAAAAGTGGATGACACTCCCACTGAGGAGGAAAATCGTAATCCTATTAAGGAGACCAATCTTTCCCCTATTGAGGAGGATGGTTACACTCTTGCAAAGGAGGTTAATTTTTGTGAATTGAGTAAGGGAGACAGTTGTGCTCTTGTAGATGTGTTTGATTTTCATTGGTGGAATGAAGCTCTCTACATGGAACCACCACCTTCTGAGGTTTTGTAAACTCGTTATGGTTTCAGATATAAAATCAATTCTTAGTATGGATATGGGCAAAAAGGCCTTGGATGTATTGAAAAAGGAATCTAAGTCCCTATCCAGTTTAAGCCTTGTAAGTTCTATCTAGGTCTAGGGTGCTCTATTGAACAATCTAAGCAGAAACCTTGGTGGAGTGTTAACATGATTTCGATTGAGCCACTTAGTTTGGTCCATCCTGAGTTAATAGAGGATGAGGTGCAGGTCAAAAAAGTCCCTTTAGATGTTTTCTCTTTAAATGAAGCACTCAAGCAATTCTTAGGTTCCTATTCCCCTTTGTGTCCTTTCCATCATAAAAGATGATTCCCATATTGCTTGAATGAATAGGCATATTTTGGAGAATCTATCTTGAGTATTGATGAGGAGGAACCTCTAACTAATGTCGAGGATGGTGTCCCAATTTTGCATCTCATGGATTGTAGCTCCCTCCTCAAGGGAGATACTACTAAAATCTCTATGGATCCTAGGTCTTCTAGAAAGGTGATTAAGATTGGGAAGTGCCTTTCTTTAGAAGAAGCTAAGGAACATTCCAATCTTCTACATTCTCACCTTAATATCTTTTATTGGATGTATGAGGAAATTATCAACATTGATGAGTCTATAGTGGTTCACAATATTGTCTAATGTCCCAACACCAAGCCGGTTAAGGAGAAAATTTGAAAGATTAATCCAAAGGTCACATTGTTGGTTAAGATTGAGATAAAGAAGTTGTTGAAGAAAATCTTTATCCGTCCAATCAACTACTCTCCTTGGATCTCGAATATTATCACTGTTAGTAAACTTGACAGCCGTATTCATATATGCATTGAATTTTGTGGTCTTAATAAGGTTTCTCTTAAGGATTATTTTATATTATGTAATATAGACATGATTGTGACTCGACTGCTAGCCATTCCTTGTTATCTTTCATGGATGGTTTCTCAAGTTACAATCGGATGCATATTTATCTGGAGGATCAATACAAGACAAAATTCACTACCCCTTGGGGTAATTTATGTTATATGGTCATTCCCTTCGGGTTAAAGAATGCAAGAGAGACTTAATTGTGGGTGATGACCCTAATATTTCATGATTTCATCCATAAAATTATAGAATATTATTTTAACGATATCTTGGTGAAATCTACAATCCATCAGGATCATGTGTAAAACCTTCATCTTATTTTTGAAAGACTTCAACTCTATAAGATGGGGCTTAGTCCTCTTAAGTGTGTCTTCGACATAGATGCAGGCTAGCTTTTTGGATTTATAGTCTCTCATCATTGAATTGAGGTCGACACAAATAAGATCAATGTAATTGTTAACATGTCTCCACCTAGGAATATTACCGAGTTGCAAGGTTTACAAGGGAAGATTCAAGAAATTTAAAGGTTCATATCTCAATTGGTTGATCATACCCTTCCTTTCACTCATTTGTTAAAGAAAGATGTTTTCTTTGTATGGGATGAAGAGTGCCAGAAAGATTTTGAATCAATCAAAACCTATTTGGCTAATCCTCCCATGCTAATGTCGGCTATGCAGGATGGACCCTTTCTACTCTACCTTGCTACATCATCATATGCTTTGGAAATGTTGCTTGCTCAATATGATGATGTCATGAAAGAGAGAGTAGTCTACTACTTTAGTCACATCCTGGTTGATTATGAAACTCATTATTCCTCCATGAAGAAGTAATTTCTTTCTCTCATCTTTGCTATGTAGATGTTGAGACACTACCTTCTTCATGCTAAGACACATGTCATTGTGAAAAGGGACATTGTAAAACATTCTTTCTCCAGTACCGACCTTGTTGGGAGGTTAGCGAAATGGGTGATGTTTCTTTCTGAGTTTGACATAAATTTTATTACTCAGAAGTCGATAAAGGGTCAAGTGGTTGTTGATCAATTGGCAGATGCTCCCTCGTCTCACTCCTTCCTGAGTTTGGACTTATTTCTTGATGATAATATTTTCATAATTAGTCATGATCTTGAAAGGAAAATGTACTTCGATGGGTCGAGATATCAAACTGGCTCTAGAGTGGGTGTGTTTTTTAATATTGCTTGAAGGTAATTCAGTCCCTCTCTCCTTTTGATTGGAATTTACTTGTACCAATAACATTGCTGAGTATGAAGCCCTCATTACTAGCTTGCATGCCATGATCGCAAAAAAAATAAAACATCTCCATATACTAGGTGATTATGAGCTTATTGTGAATTAGATTATGGGAACCTATCAGGCTAAGAAAAGTTAGTTTTCTCAATACTGAGACCTTGTGTTTTCCTTGCTTAATAGGTTCTCTTTCACAATAGACAGTGTCCCTAGGAGGGAGAATCGACATGTGAATGTCATGGCGAGCATTGCCTCTCTGGTACTTCAGGTGAGGACACAAAAGAATACCACTTCATGGTTCAGGTCCTTCGGTTTCCTTTTGTTTCTGATCAATATGAATCTGATGCTTTTGTGTGTTCTCACATAGACTCAGGAGAATGGTTTTCTAGCATCTACAACTACATGAAGACTGAAAACTTTCCTAATAGTGTGATGAAAAAAAATTGCACTTATATATGAAAACTTTTAGTCAGTTATGTTGTCTTGTTGGATGTTCTCTATAAAAAATCCTATAATGGCTTGCTTCTTTGATGTCTCACTAAAGAGAAAAAACCCCTTGCCCTTAGAGAAGCCCATTCGGTTTCTAGTTGTGGAAACTTTGGTGGTATATTCTTGGTGAGGAAATTGATACACATGGGGTACTTTTAGAAAACAATGCAACAAGATTTATTTTCTTTTGTTAAAAAGTATCTACAATGTCAACAACATAGTCGTCTTATTCATGCACCTACAAAAGAATTAAAAAACTAGACCTCTCCTTGGCTGTTTGCAAAATGAGGGCTGGATATTATTGGAAAAATATCACCTCCTTCTTCTAAATGACATACTTTTATCATCAATGCTACAGATTAATTCATGAAGTGGGTCGAAGCCATCTTACTTCAATCTATGAACAGTGAGGCTTTTCATAGTTTTATTTTAAACAACATCATTTCTCATTTTGGATTGCCTGCTACACTTGTCTCTGACAATGATACACCATTCAATAACAAGGAACTAAAGCAATTCCAGGAGAAATTTAATATTCAACATAGATTTTCTACACCATATTATGCTCAATATAATGACCAAGCAAAAACTTCTAATAAGACTCTTGAGATCATTCTTTGTAAAAAAATGAATAAACATGGTAATGATTTTCATGTTCAATTAACATAAACTTTATGGGCCTATCACATGAGTTTTTGTACTAGGTCGGGAACAACACCTTACAACCTTGTGTATGGTGCTGAAGCTATCATGCCTTTAGAGTTGGAAATTCCATCTTTGTGGGTTTCCCTTAAAGTTTTAATTGATGATTAAACTTCCAAGCTAATCATTTGCATCAACTAGAGATGCTCAATGAGCTTCGATTACAGGCCCTCAATCACCTCAAATTCTATCAACAATTGGTATCTAGACAATACGATCAAAATATACTTCCTAGAAATTTCAAGGTAGGTTACTCGGTCCTCTATGAGATTCAAAGAAATGTAAATGTACCACTAATCAAAGGGGAAAATTTAGCCCTAATTGATTGGGCCATTACATTGTCATCTCTATGTATGGTTCAGGTGCCTATGGATTATCTATGGATGGAACACCTCTAAAAGAGCCTGTTAGTGCTATGCATCTTTTGTGATACTATGCATAGTTCCTAATGTGTCATATGTGTAGTTTTCACTCTCTAAGGATCATACCATTGCACATATTGAAATTATTCATTAACACATTATGAAAAAAAATGTGTTATGATATGACCATGTGTGTGTGTGAGAGACACACATACATGTGACTTACTATGTTGTGCATCCATGCATCACATTATATATTTTAAGGCAGCTAGAGCATCACTATATTTAATTAACATACATCCATTTGTGTTCATTAAATCATGACATCTAATATAAACATGCATCCATATGCATATAAATCCCATAGCATCAACATACATGATGGTAAGGAACATACACATCAAAGTACACAATTCCATAATATCAAAATCAGTATCTCATGTATATATGTATAAATATCAAATGCCATGTACATGTATCAGGCCACTATCATCCAAAAATAAGTGGTTTTTGAATATGTGTATCAATTTCTATACAAAAAATATCTACAAATATGTATCTATATTGTGACTACAAAAATGATGTACCAAAAGAAGCTCTCTATGGCTGAGGCATGTGGCTCTTGGAGCCCTTTGGGTTTGGCTATTGTCATGGTTGAGGGTGGGGTGGCACCATAGAGACAAATCTAGAGTGTTGTGAGTGTGAGGCTGATAGGGCTACACACATCCCCCTGATCTCTCCCTGGAGGGAGCATATTTGCATGTGGGTTTGTATGAGCTCCTTCTACAGCTACTGGTCACCTATTAAGATCATGGTTTTTGGCTATCCTATGAGGTCATCAAGATAGCTCTAAAGGGTGTCACACACCTGCTTGATGACATCAACCCTGTTCACAGTTGTGTCTCGCTCTATGAGTGGCGTCTGCAACTCCATCAACAACTAGGCACTCTATCCTTAGAACATGGTAGCACTAGTTGTCCTCTAAATTATCTCCACCCATTCCTCATACGTAATCTTCAAATGTGCCATTGGCTTGAAAAGGTGGGCATGATGTCCTATTGACACTAGGTGGTATGCATATAGGACCGCCCCTTGGGTCAGCACATTAGGGGCCACCTATGACACACACTGGGTAAAGAACCCAATCCATCCCTAAGTATCCACTACAACCACAAGAGTGAAATGTACATCAATACCACGAAGTGTATAGACATTAAACCAAAACATGATATATGTATGCATGAGATAAAACTAGAAATATTGGAATGAAATAGCATAAAAAATTTCCATATGTGGGTCCCTTGGCTGCTAGAATGGGTCAGTGGGAGGAGGGAAACTCGATCCTACACCGCTGGTGTCAAGAGCTTCCCCAAATGCTGCAAGGGTTGGTGGCACTGATGAAATAGGAGTAGTTGGTGGAGGGGAAGAAATCCTCCACTGCATCCTTAGTCTCGATAAAGCTGCTCCAACCTACTTGGTTTGCTCCTACTCCTCCTGCCCATTTCCATTTCCTTTGTGCCTCTGCCTTTTTCTGGGTGGTTGTGGCAGAATGTCCCCATGCAAGTTGAGATCCCCCCTGGGGGCATCTAGTACGAAAAATAGGGCAGGATGATGTGCTTCCCACCATGCCAAAAAAACTCGAGCCACATTGATCTTCTCTAGTGTCCCCATCAGCGGTAGATTGGCATCATCGACATTATCATTAGAGAGGTCCACATCCACTACGGTGGGGTGTGGATGGTCTCGAGGCATCGCCACACTTCAGACAACTTGAGTGTATGTTGGGAGAGGAGGGGGGATAGTTTGGACCCACTCATGTTGTTGCATGACCTGACTCTAGTAATATGGCATAATGAAAAAATCTATACACCTGAGGATGAATTAGTCACGTTGCAGGTTTTGGAGGAAGCTACAAAAATCTACCCACCATAAATAATGGTCAGGCCTCCACCTAATCCTATCTAGTTTCAAGGTGTCAAACTATAGCCACTAGAAGTGTAGATCATCGTACCTCCACTACCAAGTGAACTCATACTATTGGGACATCAGGATAGTGTAGTCTCACACCTGTAGGTATCCCTCCACTCTAGTGCACGTAATGTGGAAGAAATCCCATACCTACATGAGCATAAATGTAGTTAGATTGTAGTACTCATAGTGAACATACTAGATGAGCTCTTGGTAGAGGTGCATGAGCATGTTGTACCCCCATCAGAAAATTGTCCACTGCTCCACCATCTCCTAGATAGTATAAAGAAGGCCTCCATGGAGGTGAGAGCCTTGAGCAAGTATCATCGAGCTCCACTCATCAACCATGGATGGGGAGACCAAGGATGTGATATACATCCTCCAACATGATGGTCATCTCTCCAGTTGGTAACTGGAAAGTGGACATAGTAGCATCCCATCTCTCCATCAATGTGATTAGCATCCAATCATGATATAACATCTCTGGCATGGTATATACATGTGAGAGACCAACCTGTTGTAAATGGGTGACCTCATCATTTGTGAGTCGGTCTCTCTAATTGAAAAGAAAGCGAAACAACTACCCACTAAAGTTCTCTCTAATCTCTGGATAATCTTGCAAAAACAAAAAAAATATTTATGAATACATGGCCAATTATAAAACTAAAGTTTAAAAAATTCCAAGACACGTGCGTGCCACATGGACTTCCACATGTTGCACAGGTGTCCTGATCTACCATCAATGGTGTAGGGATGACAACACATCCCTTAGACACTAGTGCATCCTCAGGACTCTAGCGCCAGTCCTAGATGCCAATGCATACTGAAGACACGTGCACGCATCCAAGATGCATATGTAGAAAAATCTTGAAAAAGTGTGAAAAATCACTAAAAGATGATCAACAATGTGGTTTCGAAGCCTACTTGATCAACCTCGACACCCTCAATGATATTTGCACACAAATGGTCCAGTGTCGAATCCTCACAATCGCGTCTTCTCAACATTTTGATGAGAAAAGTCAGCAAAATCGTCATGATGAATAGTGAAAATGACCCTTCTCGAGGCCCACCTAGGTATATATAGGCCCTTTGGGGCCCACTTTTCTTGGATTTTGTGGTTCCCTGGTTTCTCCTAGTTTTACCCCACCTAGCTGGGGGAAAACTCAGGAGGGGGCATATAGTTAGCTCTTCAACATTTTTTTCTATTGAATCATCAATTTTTTTCCTGATCATTCTTCTCACTATGGTAGCTTCTTTCGATTTTTGGGACTCACTTAAAATTGAGTTTTGCATAATGAAATTATATGATTTTTCAGGATAGGTCATGCACTTCTTCTTGAGTTCAATCACTGGGGGCATCTTTAGTACCAGACAACTCAACCTCACTGATCTCTACGGTACCTTCATTTGGCTCGTATTTTCTTAAAACTTCAATTTTGGGTGAAATTTTTCTTTTCTACTTTAGTGTGGCCGATTTTTTCCAAAATTGAGCCCACTAAAGTGGGGGAAAATATAACGTCACAAAACTAAACCTGGGGGAAATTCCACATTTTAGCACTTTTCTTAGCATTTATGACACCTAAATGCATGAATGGTAGAAACCCCATGGCTCAAAATTTCATGATTCTAGCTCCATGTGGTCCAGTGGTGAAGCAATAGTAGCCCATGTCTAGTATCCTGATGACACATTTTCCAAAAACTTGTGTTTTGGATGCTTGCATGACATGTGGATTTCTATGTGGCATGCTAGCATCCTAGCAGTTTTTTGAGTTTGAATCAAGGAATATTGAATCTTGGCTCTTTACATGTCTCCCAGCAATTAGGTTTTTGGATGTAACAACTCTTTGGTACCCTTGCATGCAACAAAACCCCTCATTTTCTCTCATTTTGGGGGTTCATTCATTATTTCAAGCTTCTCTCCTCAACTTCACTCCTCAATCTCTTCCACTCTTAGTAAAAAAACTTCTAGAAGTTGTTAGGTCTCAAAAATGTAGGTTTTGAACCTTAAGAGGGTGCCAATATCTTATTACATTTTTGGCTAATGAACGAGGAAAATTTGATTGATAATCCCTTGCTCTTTAGGCTCTGCTAAACCTAGGTAGGTGTATTTGAGTGTTAAGGCAGATTTGAAGGTTTGAATATGATCTCTAATTTAAGAAATCTACTCACAATGGCACACAAGTGTGAAGTAGAGAGAAGGCTAATGACTAGTTCCTACTGTAGATTTTTTGAGAATAAAGTGTATAAGTATAGTTTGTATGAGAATTTCCTAAACTTGACTAGTGCCTAAATCTATCAGGTGAATGGAGTCAAGGGGTGGATGATGGTGATGGAAACAAATACATAGGATATGTATATTTATTCCTCAACTTAACTCTAACTTTTAAGCACTTTTAGATGTTTGTACCTTCTACAAATGTGTAGGTTAGTTGGTTACTATACTCTTCTTTATAGATTGTAGTGTTATCCTCCCAAATTACTGTGAAAGCATGAAATTATTTTTAATTCTTAGCTTGAGGTAAACCAATCAAAATAACCACTTCAAAAGTATTTTAATCCTTGGCAGGAACCAATAAAAATGAATTACTTGAAAGGATTTTAATTCACTCTAACCATAACCCAATCAAAAAAAATCACACAACAACAACAAATGTGTCCTAAAAAATTATATAAATTTGAATAACTTAAGAGAACCACTTTGGAGATAGCATAGTGACACATAAGAATGAATATCAACACAACAATTAAACCCCAGAAGTAAATCACCAGTTATAAATAGTCTTTTCATTATATTGCTTCAAAATATGTACATTAATAACAAAAGTCTTTGAGATATGGAAATGGATGGATGGAATACGCAATACTAATGTAACCTATCTACTACTACTTGTGATGATGATAATGATCCTTTTTCAAACAAGGCCTTGGTTTCCCCTTTTATATGGGAAGGAAACAAGCTTCAAGCCCTTTAAAAAATGAGGACACATTTCAAAACTATACCTCTTCATTAACTACTTTCTTGATTAATATAATTAAAGAAAGCTATAGAATTCAAGGCATTAGATGTTATGAATCCATCAATCATCATAGTAGGCTCATGATCATTGATTTGGAAAATCCTTCATCTCCTTGATAGATGTCAAAATACTCTCATCGTAGTGACCTACTCCTCAGTATCTAGATATTTCTCCTCCCACTAATATATTGTGAAATATGATGGCCATTTGTATTCTTGGATCCTCGGTATATTTTCAAGATGAACCTGCCATCGACTATCTAACAATGTCTTTGCATCAGTACAAAATTTTAGATACCCAAGATCAAAAGCAATTAATCCATCCAGAATTAAATTAAGCCTATGAATATTAATGTCACCATCCTTCTGTATGTGGGTAATACACTTATGAACAATCTAACCAAACTCCTTTTTCCAGTCTTGAAGGTTTCTAAGTTGGCCATAATATTTTGATATTTCTGTTATATACCACTACTTTAGAGTATGAAAATAATCCATTCATGTCTTGATCCTTTTGTCCTCTCCCTATATAAAATAAAATTCATCTACGATCATCTTGACTATTTTATGAATTGGTTTAAAAGCTGTAGGAGTATCTTTACTCTTTTATAGAACTCTACACAACTTAAATAAAGTGTGGTGTATAGCCCACCACTATTTGAACATCGGATCCAACACAAGAAAGTGTGACTTCATTTGATCAATAACTTGTTGAACTAATCTATAACTATCATATACACTCTCCAATTTATCTACAATCAACTTCACCCTATGTTCAAGATTTTTTTTTATAACTTCCTCTTGGGCTTTATCACTGGTCTTCTTCATTTGTTCCACTTCCTTCTTGAGAGCTCTCATTTGTTCAACAAATATATTCTATACATCATCCAATGGAGCAATCAGAGGCCCATACAACACCACCTCTTTTCTCTGTGAAGTTCTCTCTCCTCTTAATTGATATTTTAGTTTTACATTTTCCTTGAACAACTTATTTACTTCATCATTAGGAATTTTTTCTCCTTCTCATACTCTCTTAGTCTAACCTCAAATATTTTAATAGTTGCATGAGTAAACATGGCTGAATGCATAGTCATAGTGGCAGCTTCCAAAGGGGTTGTATCATGTAATGTTCTTACTATGGCTACCCCTTTCATTCCTTGTATCACATCTAATAGTTTTGGCTTTTTTGTGTTCTTTTGCTTGATCCATATAACTAGGGTCTCGATCTTGGGATTGTATCCTATACCACTCACTCCTTAATCAAAATCAAACTTTGCATCTGGCATAGGATCTTCATGGGATTGTACTTGGTCAAGAAAAAACATTTTCTTTAGTTCCAAACCAGGGAAAATGAGCATGTTACTTTTTAAAATCATCTCTCTAGCTTTTTGAGGGTTTAGGCCAATATTATCATTTGTCAATTCCCTAAAAGTTTGTGCCACCACTTGATCACTTTGGATTCTTCAATTCCCATATTATTTATCTCCATTCTTTCCTCAAATTATTCACCTTCATTTTCATCCAAAAATCCCTAAATTATGATGTTTTAGTAAACTCATCATCTTCTATGAATTGCTTGGTTACAACCTCCCTTTCATCTTCATGTATTTTTGTGTTTTCTTTTTCTTTATCATCCATTCTTTCTTCAGGCTTATGAGAAATGGTATCATGGACTGGCTAGTCGACCTCAACATCAAGCTTTAATGATTGTAATACATTGGATACGTCCTTAGTGTCTCCCACCCCTTCAATTTCTTCATAAGGAACCAATGGTTCAGTGCTTTGTATCTTTTATCTTTTAGGAGACAATTTCTCCATGGGAGATTCTTAAGTTGTCTTTGGGGCATTCTCTACAATTACCATACCACTATGTTCTTGAAGGTGTACTTCCATTATTCCATATAAGTCCTCAAATTTATCAATTATCAAATTTATTCTTTTGATAGGGTCGTTCTCTTCAAAAAAATAGCCTAGGAAATCTTTGTATGTTTTCTTCCTCTCTTCTTCAAGTTTCCTCATAAGTCCCTATTTTTTATTTTTGTAGAATACTTCTTGAAAAGTAAGGAATTTTCTTATCACATCTTCTTCATAGTCTACTTGGTGTGTAATTTTTGACTTGGTGAGAAGGCTATGTCTTATGTGATTCATATGATTTTCAGGATTAAAAAATCTTCCTTTTCCTGAATCCAATAAATATAGTGTCCTTAAATAATATTGCAACTCCTCCAATGTGTCTGAGCCTACTAACCAGTCTTCACACTTGCTTAGGTTTGGTAGAAATGTGCCCTTCTTCTATTTATGCATCATATATTTTTCCGTCCACATCATTTTCCACATAAACTCTATAAATTATAGTCTAAGAGGCACAAAATTTGATCTTATGTGTGAATAAATAGGGTACCCATAGACTCTTATTATTGTGACTTTAGGGAGGAAGAAACAATCACCAAAATTGTGTGTATGACCCTACTCTTGTCTTAGGGCTAGAGGTCTCAATAAGTGTAGAATTTTAGTGGGAAATATCAGTATTGAGTAACATAGGACTACTAGGATTCTATGCATAAAATATTCATAGAATATCACAAAACTTGAGTTTGTACATCAACTATCCCAAATATAGCACCACTTTTGAACAGTTTTAGGATTCCCTTGTTCATCAATTCTAGCTAGGTCCATTCGTTTGGTCCATTTGTATCGATTTTGGTATAGTATGAAATGGAACAATAGAGAATAGTGTCTAAATGTAATTGGTTCTCTGTCCTCTATGACGTGTAAGAATTCTTCATTCAATGCCTTTTCCAAGTATGAAGAAAAGTCATATTCTATATTAGTCTCATGATTATGGATTCTCATGGCCATCATCATTAGGCTTATTGGAATCTTTTCTTGAGCATCCATCCCCAGTATTTGGCATATATAAAGATAAGTATTCAAAAAATAGTATTGAAAGTTTGCCATAGTGATTGGTTTAGTAATGGAAGGGGAAATGAGGATTGTTTTGTTGCCAATACCTCTTATCATGTATAGGGGAAGCTCATCACTTCTATAATTTCTTATCAATCTTCTATACTCTTCCTCACTTTTTATAGGTTTATCTTAGTCAAAGCCTATTTGTTCAAGTCGAAACACTCAATGATAGTTGTCCTAGCTACCTCAACCAACACCAAACCATTTTGAAACCTCATACTTTTAGTATCAAGGTGATAATGTTTAGCTAATATTCTTCCTTGGTGGACCCGAGGAGTATATCTAGAATAGACTAGTGGAGAGGCCTCTTTTTTGTATTTTTTCTTCATCCTTAATTTCAATCTTAGTTTTCTTTGCTCCTAATTGTTTCCTTTTAAGAAACATGATTCTACCCCTTTTTGCTAAGAATTTCAAAATGACAGAGCTTTTGAAAAACATCTACACCAATTAAGCTTCTTTATAGGGTTATTCGTGCCCTTATCTAGGTGTTTGACACCTGTAGAGCTCATCCTCAACTATCCTGAACTCCCCAATGACAATGTATTGCAAATGAGTGCAATAGTCAAGCAATGCTCTTATTTTTAATGGTGCTTACACTCAGTCATGTCGGCATTAATACCAACCTTCTGCCAAATATTTTCACAATAAGCTTATTTCTTAGATTTGATTATGCATCATTGGATTTGTGCATCAAGGTGAATAATGTGGTATCATACATTTATTACCACAATGTATAGTGATGCCATTACAGGTCTTACCATACTACCACTTTCATTTTTCACACTTGTTGTGATATGGTGGTGTCAATTTTAATGTCCTTTTATCTATGTGTTTTCTATTTTATGATCACGGGACAACAATATACATATCGCCATGCTTCGACTATATTATCCCTTGTTGATGGGATTTTTTTCACTTCTTAACATAGGTAATGCATAGGTTCATCACCTCTCTTGAAAGGTAGAAATCTGCAAACAAGTTACAAACTACTACCCCAAGGTCTCTTAGGTGTCAAGTCATGACTTGCTTGGAATGTCTCAGTTGGTTCATGTGATTTTTTGGTAATCATAGGGAAACCTTACGTATGTTAATTTGGATGGAGTTTGGTTCCTTAAATGGATTCCTCAAGTTGTTAGAATTGATGTGCAATTGTAGAAAGTTCAAAATAGTAGTCTAAAATCCACTTTAATCATCAATTTTGGCTTTATAATGATGCTTGAACTTTTCCTAAATTACCATTTCAAAGAAATTTCAAAAGGGAAGGGAAGGGAAGAAGTTCCTAGACTTGCAACTACCAATGAATAGTGATAATGGAGGATGTTACATTGGACAACCTTCTTGAGACTAAGTTCCACTTAACCAAACTAGCTAATGGTATCATGATACTAGTGCTATCTTCTAAGGTCTGCAGATTTTCAACTATCCATTCACAATGAAACATGAATAAAAGATGAATTTTAAATGCAACAATCAATTTGTGTTCAGAATATCTTTAAAATGTTATTCATCATCAACTAAAATCAAAAATCATGAACAAGGGAGGGCATCAACACAGTAGTATTCTTTAGCATCAATGAACAACATCTACTTATCTACTAAAGGATGTAAAACACATAGAACAACAAAGTAATTCTACTCAAATCTACCAAATTATGAGGAGAAGAATCATGAAACATGAAGGAAACTCAAGAATCCACCAAAATCATTGAATTTCTATTAGAATTTCAGTAGCATGTCTCTACAAAAACTCTACTCTCTCCTTGAAAATGAGAGGAGACCCCCTATTTATAGTCCTCAAAAAGAAAAATGAATGGCTAAGATTTAATCTCAATGTGTGGCCAATATTTACTACAAATTAGGGTTTCACCTACCCCCAATATTTTATAATTTAAAATTACATTTCTTGTCTTATCCCTATCTTGTCCTCTAGTGCCTGGCATTGTAGCACTTTTTTCTTCTAGTTGATTGCCCCTCTTTTGTAGTTATATAGTGAGAAAGTCATCATCAATAAAAAACTTTCATTTTTCTTTACAGTGGCATACTCCACAATTTTTCCCATCAACACTTGTTTATTCCATTCTAGGATGTCAGATAGGAGCACTTGGAAGGTCAATTTCTTGGACCTTCTAGTGATCAAACTCCCAATTCTTCATACACTTTGATGTATTCTTGACCACTTGTTTCGATTGGGAAAAGGATCGGGTGGAAGAATCCATAAAGTCCAATGTTAGTGAGTCCATAGCCCCACTTTCCATCTTCTTATGAAAATATGGCCTTATTTTATCAAGTTCCATCATGAGCTTTAGATATTCTTCACAATCCACCCGATGTTTTGTGAACCATTCTAGGTTGAGCTCTATTTCATGGAGAACCCACTCCAAAATTTCTTTTCTATGGTCTAGGCCCATTTTCCATGTCTCGACCAACTAGTGATCAACCTTAGGAAGACTCAATTCCTTTTCCCACATATTATTGAGAATTTTAAGAATAGCTTCAAGCTTAGGATATGTAATCCTATATAGCTCAATGAAGTGATGGAAAATCTTCTCGGTGCCTTCCAGTTGCTTCTGCACCTCTCAAAACTTGTTTTCCATCCGGATGACATGACCAATGCCCATATCACCATTATAGACTACCTGCCAAAAACAATCTTCAGTAGCTTTGGTCCAATTCTTTCTTCTCTCTAGCTTGCTTATGTGATCTTTGGACAATAACAGTGGCAAGGTTGATGATGTCGTGGGTAGCTCCTTAGCAAAAGATCATTTTGTATGTAGGCAGTGAGATCTACCACTTGTGCCTTCAATTCCTCCTTGGAGAACTGATCCTTGTTCATTTTTTGAACGATTGTGGCTACAGACCCCTAGAGATCATTAATCTTTTGTTCTCTTGTGGTTGTACCAAGGTCAATGGTAGAGATATTATAACTCACCCCCTCTTCTTTGTCTAGCACTCAAGTGGAAATTTGTACTATTCTGGATCCTGATGCATCCATTGTGATATGGGATTTAACTCTCAACTTATTTTCTTTCTTCACCCCTATTTGATCTCGTGCTAGGATAGACTCTAGTATCTCCTTGGGATCCATGGGAGCGGGGGTCTTCTTTTGTAGCTACTTTTCCAGCCACTTAAGAATCTGAGATCCCTCCCTTGGTGATTCATGATCACCTTCTTCTCTCTGAGCATGTTGGATATTCTTTCTTCATGGTTTGAAGCTTCCTGCTCTATTTTCTCTTCCTCTTCTTCATCTAAGTCTCAAATGAATATGGTTTTTCCTTCTTGTGACTCAGTAGCGGCCATGTTTTCATTGGGTCTATCTTCCCTTTCAAATGATTTTTCTTCTTCTTTCCTGAGCTCTGTATGATGTTCTACCTCAGGGCTTATTTTCATTTCACTCTCTCCTTTAGGCTTATTTTCTTCTTTAGTCTTATCTTATTTCTTCTCCTCTTCCCTCTTGGGAGTTACTTCTTCTTGTTGGTCAAGGCCTTCATCTTGTTCCTTGATTGAAGGCTCTATAGATACCTCCATGTCTTCATCTATTTCTTTCTTTTCCTTAGAAGATTTCCTCTCAACTTCCTTAACTTGTTCAAAAAAAACCTCCTCAAGTTCTTGGTCAAAGGAGTCTACTATGTACTTGGGGCTGGGGTCTCTAACATCTTCCTTTGAAGATTGTGACCCTTCTTCTTCATATACCACCTCATCAATGACCAAGTTTTGATGTTCCAGATGCTCATGGTAGTCATCCTTGAATGGATCCTTAAGTTCATCATATCCCTTTTGGGCCACCCCCCTCTCTTGTCTCTCCAATTCTTTTGAGATTTGCATTGTCACCTCCATTTTGGTTAGCTCTATCAAAGGAGGGAAATGGAGACCAACAATAGCTTGAGCTAAAGAAACTTGTACGACAAGGTTTATTAGTACTTGAGAGAGCTCCATAGGGATATTCTGCATATGTTGGGTAAAGGCCTTTGGAAGAGTGAGGGTATTAATTTTCATTGTGGATTCTGGAGGAATTTTAGTTGATGGAGACATTGAGGAGGATGAAACTGGGGAGGTTTTTGTAGAGGAGGAATCCCTCACCATAATAGGTGTAATGGGTGAGGTGGAGGCAAGGTAAATTGATATTTCCACTACGGGTGAGGAGGAGACAAGAAATTCTTGAGATGTTGAAGGAGGAGTAATAGAAGTGGTGGTGGTGGTGGCAATAAGAGTGGAGGTGACAAGTGGTGACTTAGGTTGGTCAACCTCTTCTTCTTGTTCTCCTTCAAACAATGGATCTTCTTGAATTGTGGGCATCTCATAGAATCCACCTGACTTCTTTTCTTTCTTTGTGGTCTCTCCCTCTGAAGCCTTCCTCGAGTACACTTTATGCTTTGGTTGGTGTTCTAATACTTCCTTTCTTTTTCTTGACCTGGTGGCCAAAGGATATTTTGGAGCCTCTTCTGTTGGGGCAGCAAGAATCCCACTATTTGTTTCACTCTCAAGATCATCTCCAAGCTCGTTGTAGGTTAGAGTAGCTGCTTGAATCTTTAATTGATAAATCTGCATATTGATCCATTGTCTTATCTTGTATTCCATTGGCTTTGTCAGGATATCAAGGTCATTGACCTCTTCTTTATTTGAATCTATAAGGGGCAATAGCAGGTTGGCGACAATATCAAATCTCAAATCTATAATAGTGTTCTCAACTTCTATGATCTGATTTGGTATTGGGAATAGTTTGACCATCTTGACAAAGTAAGCAATCATACACATATAGTGTCTCATGCATACCTCCTTGTCATCCTAGCAGTTGAATTAAAAATCTTCAACGTTGTGCAAATGGGTGTATTCCTTCCCAATGAACCTTTTCAATTTTCCATATGGGTCCATCCTTGGTCGAGGAGTGTGGAGGCCCAAATTGTACTCAATGATCTCCTTCTTAGAATATTCAACACATGGGGCAGCTGGGAGAGCATACATTACTTGCTCGAATGTGAGAGGATATGACACTTCTACCCGATATTTTCTAGCAAGGAGAGTATGTGCATTGTACAATTGCCTTGAAACTTCCAACAAGATCAATTGGTGATTTGGATACTGAGGCCGTTTGTATGGCCTTTCAATGAAACCTTCAGTTTGGATGTAGGTGAATTAGGGGAACTCAATGAATAGGAAATTGAATCTTTGAATGAATTCACAGGCACTATACATGACTCTTCTCTCGAAATCCCCTCTAAGAATTCTGATAATGTGCCCAATAAAGGCATCATTCACCCTACAGTAGTCTTTCTTGAAATTTTGGTATTAGAGTTGTGGATGCCTATCATATACTTCAAACTCTCTTCCTAGAGTTGTGCTTTATGCAAGAAATAGTCCCCTATAAGGATATGGATCGACCATAAGGTAGACCAAATAGGAGGTCATGTACAATTGGGAGGTCTTCTTGACCACTAGGAACTATTCATGCGAGTTGTTACTGATCTTCCAAGCCTAGTTACACTTGGTTGTTCCTCTGAAAATCTATTCAATAAAATAAAATATCCAATCTTGGAAGTAGGCTACAATTGGGATTCCCATGAATCTAATTATCAAGGTTACCAAGTCATGGTAGTCCTCATAAAAATCACTCTTGAACAACTCCTAAGGCATCTTATTTTCGCTACCCCTCTTTTCTTTTAACCAGTATCGGTTGATCATTTTCTTACATTCTAGGGGATGTACCTTCCATATATTCTCTACATATTCCTTTTTTGTTTTCTCCATAGGTTTGAAGATAGGGATGTGGAATGTCTATGTTATGGAATTGGCAGATAGGCCAGCCAAAAATTTACCATCACGGTCCACAATCTTTCAACTTTTCTCTTGATAGGCTTCTCTATAAGCCATTACTAATTTGGGAGCCACAAGAGATGGTGGGAAACTGGCTGCCTTAGCCAAACCACTCTTTCTTGTTTTCTTTGCATTTTTCGTAGTGGGGTTGGCTATGACCCTCTATTTGAATTCATCTATATCTATATGTCTAAGCTTGGTTTCTGTAATAGTATCCCATGTAGTAGTGACCTTGAAGGTGACCTCTTCTCCATGAAACTAATACTTCATTTGATATTTTTCTTCCTTTCCTCTCAGAACCTTGGTAGATTTCTTCTCCTTTTCCTTCTTTGCAGATGCCCCCGATGGTCTTGCAGCTGATTCCATAAATCCTACAGGAAAAGGGATAGCAAGCATATTCATATATAAAATAAGGGGAGTGTTAGTGAAAACATGAAAAATAGATGTTAGATCAAGTAATTCATCCTTCAAAGATCATAATATCCATTAAAGATCATCTTTTTCCTTTTTTTGGGGGGAGATAGAGAAATGGAGGCCTAGGGATGTGGGTTTCCCTAGGCTGGAAACCATTTTGGAGGAGGCAACAAGCAAATGGTGAAGAGGGCATGACAACCCACACACAACTACCCACGCCAATATCTCTACACTGTTAGTGGGGCACTCCAAGGTGCTAGGTCATCTAGACATGTGGGTTTGATCATTCTTGAAGTTATTGGAGGGTTAGTCTAATCACTTTATCATGTGGTTATAGAGGTTGTGGGAGCACATATCATCAAGGTGGTTCAAAGCTTCACCATTTGAAAAAAATCTTGGCATGGTGGAAACCCACAGATGGAGTCCTACAATGCGGGACCTATAGGTAGGAAGGATGGCATCATTAGAATTCAAAGTTCAAGTCCTTTTGAAGGCTATGGGTAGGAACCCATGGGATGTAATTAGGTGATGAACATTTGGGGATGGTGGAGATAGAAAGATGGTCGACACTATAAAGTCCACACACATCATCAACATGCAATATCTATTCGAGGAGAGTCAAAATGACCGTAGAAGATTCAAACCACAAGGCAGGAGGTAGATTAATCTGAGATGTTCAAAATGAAAGTCAAAGGTCAACGACCTGTAGATAGCCGTCCGCAATAGAGGGCCTAATCCTAGTATTTACTTGGAATTTTTTGTGTCAAGGAAACTAGAGGGAGATGAACACTGTTGAGTCCACAAAGTGGATGGTTGAGAATAGTTGCCTGCCCAAAAATGGAAAAGGGTATGGGGTAGCTTGTAGATAGAGTCCTGTAGTGTAGGATCCTTAATGAAGTCTAGTCTTAGGGAAATTTTTGGTGATTGGGATGGTGACAATGGAAGCGTGGTCCATGAGGTGAAGGGGAGAAAGGGTTTCTCCATTTGGGATAGTCACTGAAATGATGATTAAGCAGTGATATAAACTCATTTCAAATGTCCCATAGTCAAAGGCTTGATGGCGACCGACAAAGATCTTTTGGAACCTGCTAGGCAAAAATTCGAGGTCAAATAGCCATTGAGAACCCATGAGAGGGAGGGAGACACCCGCATGCCAAAAAACACACTTGCACACTCACATGGGTCATGAGGATCTCTACCTAACTTAGGATTTTATTAGGTTCAATGGTGATGGCGAGGATGTGGCTTCCACCCACACACATAGGGTTGACAAGTATAATGACAAAAAATTAAAGCTTGTCATTTGAAAATCCAAGGCAATGATAGTAGGAAAACCATGAGCTGCAAGGCCATGAAGGCCATAGTCAAGAACTTTGGCTAAGGTGTTAGGTTCCACATGGACCGAAATGGCCGACCTTCAAAGGGTTTTTTAATTTTTTAAATGTGGGTTTTGTGCGGAATTTAATATTCTGCCTGATTTTAACAATTTTTTCAAGATTTAGCAACTTTACAAAACTCAAGAAAAAACTCATAACTAGGGTGTCGGCAGAAAACCTACTTATATATCCTGCAAGAACTTGTGAAGAATCTGGAAGCTATGATGCTTGAACGACAATAGGATCACGTGGGTACGGAGATGACAATAAAAGGAAAAGCTCTGACATGTTCAAAAGGAATGTGAGTGAAAATGACATTTCAAATTTTCTATTTATAGCATTTTATCCATTAAATACCCACTTTTAATACTAGTGTATTGATTGGTAGGTTTGGTGAGTGCAAGTTTCAAAAAATTCGACGGTGAGAAAGGTAGGACCTGTGGGGTGGGCAATAGTCAGGAGTTAACTGTCTAGAAAATCAACAAAGGGAATGAAAATGAAGGATGTGGGTCTTGTAGTGTGCATGGATACACCAACTCGGCCACCATAGGGATGGAAAAAGGTAAAAATATTCCATAGAGGGAAACCCGCAAGGGCAATCCTCCACCAGCCAAAAGGTAACAAATTTGAGGACCTAAGGAGAATTGCCAAAGGACTTAAGAGTGGTGAAACTTGGTTAACTTAAGATGGCATATTTAGTCCTCATTGACCATTTGAGACTCAAAATGAGACGAAGGTAAAAGTGACCCGATGAAAGCGAAAAAGAGAGAGTCCCCATTCTGAATGGGGCAGGTGTATTTTAGGCATAAAAAATGGTGACTCCACTGGGAGAATGCTCCTAATCATTCTAAGGATAAAGACTCATTCAAAACCCAAAATATCTAGTTTCACAAACCAAGAGCCAGTTTCAATAAGTGAACTGAGTAACTCAAAATTGAATCAAATCATGTTAACATCTTAGAAGTGTTTGTGTACAATGAATTCATTACCTTTCTTTAGAAACTAAAGCAACGAATGCTAATCAGACACAAAAAACTACATAAATTGTCTATCCCCAAAAGTAACCTAGACATTGCTCCACTGCTTGTCAGGCATCCATCGCCTCGACAGAGTTGTCGTTGTGACCCCACAAAAAAATCTCTACTACTAGTCAGGTGTCCATAGCCTCGATAGAGTTGTTCACACACCCACACAATTGCCTTGTTTTTATTTCTCGTTTTCTTTTATTTTCTTTTTCAAATATTTAATTTTTAGTGCTCTTTCTCTTGCTCAACTATGTAAGCATCGAGGTTTACCGTGGGTTTGGAATCACAATGGTCACTAGAGCAGACTTAATATTTTTCACTTGTTGGGTCATCATATCGACCATTGTACGGTTCCTTAGAGATATTTTAACGTGTGATTTGTGCATGATCTGAGATGAGTGTGAAAGGATTCAATCAAGGGTAATGTTCTGAGTCAAGTCGGAGTTCACTTAAGGAAACTACCCCACAAAAGCAATCAGAGATCCCTAGTTGGGTGTGAATATTTATCCAAAGAACATAAAGAGCGGGCAACAAAGTGAACCGTCTATCAAGAAAAGCATGACCACCGCACCAGAGAAAAAGGAACACCCTCAACAAAAGAAGATGGTTGGGAGATAGGAAAATAGAAGCAGAGTGAGGCAAAAAAATAGAAAAATGAAGGAAAGCTAAACTAACCTATATATAGGTATTTACAAAGGCTAGCTCAGGGAGATCAAGAAAGGAAGTAATGCTTGAGGTGTTTCCGATTGACAGGTAATGGGACATCTTCACCAGTTAGTGTCTTGACATGGAAAGCATTATCTCCTAAAATTTATGATATTTGAAAGGGGCCAAGCTAGAGCTTGTAAAATTTTTCATGTCCCCCCTTCTTTTCATGGGCCTTGTCCCAACATAGGACCAAATCAAAAATTCTAAGGAGATTAATTTTGGCTCATCCATTGAAACACCTTTTTACCACGCTTTGATGTTTGGAAAAAAATTCAATGGTTTGGTCACAGATTTCCTCTAGCTTGAGAAATTCAGCTAAACAGGGTTCTCGATGATCCCGTTCTTCATAAAAAGGTGTTGATAAATTAGAGGGTGGGCATTTTTTAAGTGCATGGGAAAGATAGGATCCAAGCCATAAATGAGGTGGAATGAGGAATCACCTAGAGAGGCCTTGTTGTGTGTATGATCATCCCAAAGGGAAAAATGCAACTGGGTATGCCAATCTTTAGGGTTCTTGTCAAGCATCTTCTTAATTTAAAGTTATCAAGTTCTTGTTTGTGGTTTCAACTAGACCATTTCCTTGAGGGTATTAATTTGATGAAAACTTAAGGGAAACCATAATCAAAGGCTCAAATAGAAAATTTGACTGAGGAGAAGGCAGGGCCATTATCACAAACAAGGGCATAAAGGCAGCCATTGCAATTCAGAATAAAAATTTCAAGAAAATTAACAACTACCTCAGTTGTACATTGCCTACATGCAACCTCTTCTATAAATCTAGTACAATAATCAAAGGTGATTAGGATGTAATTGTGACCTGGAAAGGATGGTGGGCTTATCAGACTGATGAATTCGAGGCCCCATTGTGCAAACGGTCTTACCTCTAGAACTTGTTGCAGTTGGAAAGTTTGAACATGATTGTGTGCATCCTTGAACACTACCAACCAATAGTACCCAACTTGTAGGATTTGATGAGCAGTGGAGGGGCCAGATCCATGACTGGTACCAAAATTGTCATGAAATTATTTTAACACTCGTGCTGCCTCTTCTTTTCCAAGGCATCTGAGGTAGATCCCTTCATGATTCCTCTTGTATAGTATATACCCCGCAACATGTAGCTATGGATTTTCAGCCGAAGAGCCCATTTTTGGACTCCTTGTAGGCAAGGAAGACACTTGTTGTGCAACAGATAGTAGACGATGTCATCATGCCATTCTCCAAGGGAGACATCTTCAAGTTGATATTTTTGGACCATGAGCTCAAGTCCAACTTCAAGTAGTGTTTCAGCTATCATACAAGTGAGGGCCTGCCCCCTTACCAATTTCATCAGTTTAATCTCCATGTCATATTCCTATAGAAAGGTGACCCATTTTTCTCTTCTTTCACCTAACTCATTCTGCATTAGTAACATTTTCACAGTCAGGTCAAGCACTATGGCGAACATCTTGTTCCACAAGACATAATGTTTGAATTTCTTGACTCATCTAACTAGAGCATATGCTTGATTTTCCATGTTGTCACACCTTAGCTCAACAAATTTTAATGGATCAATCATAAAATAAATAGGATGCTCACTTCCTTCATCATCTTTTTGAGTCAATATGTTGGCACACAAATGGTCTAAAGAAAACGAGTAGATTTAGAATGGCTTCAGGTAGTCTGTGCTAACTAGTATAGCTACTTCAAAAATTGATTTGTTGATTTCCTCAAAGGCATGCTTCACCTCTAGTGTCCACTTGACTTTAGCATCCTACTTCAACATGGAATTTAGTTGCTTGACTATCTCAACAGAACTAGTGATGAATTTCCTGACAAACTTTATATTACCAAAGAAAGATTTTTTTCTTTACTGCTATTTGACAATTGAATTTTTAGGATTGATTGAATATGCTTGAGGTCTACTAAGATTCCTCTCTCTAAAATCACATGCCTGAGTAGCTTTCCCTTGGCAACCCCGAAGATGCACTTCTTTGGTTTCAAGGAAATTCCAAATTCCCTGCACTTCTGAAATACCTTGTATAGATCAATGACGTGATTGCCTCGCTTCTTTGAGAAAACTGTGTGATCATCCATGTAGATGATAATGCACTTGAAAATAAGATCTTTAGTATGAAAAGGTTCCCCACTTGGTGGTGAAGTTTTTCGTGTGTCTATACTTGTATTGCACCATTACCTGGTTGTACCCAAAATGTCCATCTAAGAAAGGCATCATTTGAGAACCATTGACTATTTGAAGTACTTCATCCAATGAGGGCACTAGATAATTGTCTATCTCTGAAGCTCTATTCAAGTTATAGAAATCTACACACAATCTGATTTCTCTATTCTTCTTTCTCACTAGGACCAGATTGGCCACCCACATGGAGTTCCAAATTAGAAATATAATTCAAGCAGACAACAACTTTTGAATTTCCTTGTAAATGATAGGTTCCAATAATGCATTGATGGGAAATTTTCATTGTTGAAATGGTCTCACATCTAGCTTAAGAGGAATGGTGTGTGTGATGATCAATGTGTCATACATATTTAAATCCTCATGGCTCCAAGAAACTACGTTATGGTACTTTTATAAGGCATTAAGGATCCCTACCTTTTCTTTTGGCATGCACACTCTGCCAATGAAAACATTCTTAATTTCCTTGGCTATTCTAACGTTATGAGTTTCACGTTGATTATTAATGGAATCCCTCTTTTCTTGGTGATCTTGATCTCTAATCTAATCCAAATAAAATATCCACCCAAGTTGGACCATACCCCTAGGGATCATGTTGGTATTGAGGTTAATGACTCCTATATCTAATTTAGCCTCTTTGGGCTCAACCTCATCAATTATCTGAGTCACAAACACATCAAAACTAGTGATGAAATCCAAGATGTGCTTATCATCATTGAACACTTGAAAGTTGGTAACATTGTCTGGCACATATGGGGTGGAAGTAAGCTCAATAGTGAACCTTTTGATGCCAAATAGTGAAAAAGGTTGAAGGGTGCTAGCTGCTTGGGCTAAGGCATCAATAGTATGATTTTGGGAGCAAGGAATCAACTGAATATTGAATGCATCTAAGCTCTCTAAGAGATCCCATACCCTATGCCTATAATTTGCTAACCTTCTGTCATGGCAGGAATATACTTTCCTAACTTGTTTTACTACTAACTCTGAGTCACCAAAAACTTGCAATATTTTAACCTTTTTCCTTAGGGCCATAAAAAGACTATGAACTAATGCTTCATACTCCGCTACATTGTTCGTACAATAAAATTAAAGCATATGAGTAGTGAAGTAGGTCTTACCTATGGGGCTAATAAGTTCAAACCCAAATCCCACTCCTTGCTTGGAATTAGATCCATCAAAGTGTAGTGTCCAAAACTTGGAAGGATCTTTAATTTCAGGGCTGATCAAATATGTATCCTTCCTTGGCTGCGTGCTTGCATTTGCAATTCCAGGGGTGGGAAAAAACTCAACATTACAGGTGTCAGGCTGCTCAATTTGGGGCTCCTTTTTTGATGAAACTTGTCTACTAATATGTGAAACTGCTATCTGACAGAGGCGACATTCAAATTCTGAGTGGGTAATATTGTGGACCCTGCACCAATTGGGTAACAAAAGCTCTTGGAAATCCATCCTCGATCCTAAGCTGAGTTGATCTTGCACACACTTTTTAATAAAATCTTGGAATTCATCCAATAACCCTTAATTGTTGTCTTCATCAAATTCCTCATCATTGAACTCAATCAACATCTCAATGCTCTAGGGCATTTAAGTCAAATTAGCAGGAGGGATGCATAACACCAAGAGAACCTCTTCAATCATCTCTTCTTCTTGGGGCTCTAATTCTTCTTGGTATGCCATGAGAGAATAATTACCCAACCCCATTTCAGCAAATAACACCTCAGTGGTGTTATTGAACTCAGTGATCATAAATTTAAGGCACACCTCCCAATCTATACAAATATGATTTGGCAGTCCTTTCCATGATAGCCAGATGTGGGAGAATTTAGTTGCAACATATTTGTTCAAGGCATTGGTGATGTCTCATCCTAGTATTATGCCATACATGTCTAGGATATCCACTACTTGAATTTCAATAACTTTCTAGGCCCTTGGGTTTGCGGCAATCTTTATGGGGATTTGATTGATTTCCCCATCTATTTTCACCTTTGTTTTATCCAGATAGGTCACCTTATGCCTGGAAGGAGTGGGGACTATTCCTAGAGCTTTACATATGATGAGAGGCATAAAATTAGTCGATGCTCCTGAATCAAGTAGACAATTATGTAGATTTTTCCCAAATATTCTGATGGTAGTGAGAAAAGGAGGTATTTCTAGCCTCCCTTTGAATGATCCCAGAGGTGTGTCAGCCCGATCCACCTAAATTTTGTCTTTCCCATTGGCCTCATCCTTGGCTTGTACTTTAATTTATTATTTGGCGGGTTTCTTCCCTCTTTTATGATTTGAGGGGGTGTCCTTTTTCTTGCCTACTATTTCTTAGATTATAGGCTCATGTTGTGATTCATAAAAAGAGACTCTCTTAGCTAGTATCTCTTATGTTTGATTTCAAGAAGAAGTCCCATTAACCATTCTAAAGAAATGATTCCTAATTGTTGGGACTTTGAGAAATTCAAAGGCAGACACACTTATTTTTACCTTCTTGAATTATTTAGCTACATATTCATCCATTTGCTCAATTTTAGCCTTAAAAGGGGTACTTTGGGAGGAGCCAGAGGATTGGTTTTTGTTTTGACCTTGCTGCCTATTCTTGTTAAAGTATTGAGTGGGTACATGAGCATAACCTGGGTTATTACTAGAGTTCAGGTCAAAAGGAATGTTGAAGTTATTAGGCAGAGTGGAGTTTGTGAAAGGGCCACCTTCTTGTCTATTTATCAAATCATATGGGGTCACTCTTTGATGAAAAAATTGAACTTCATTCTCATGTGACTCCTCTTCATCTAATGGACCATTGTCTACTAAGGTAAAAAGATAGGATAAAATTTCTTCGTTACATACCTCTTTTTCTTCTTCATCCTTTGTGGTAGTGATCTCCCTTTTGGGTGCATTGATTTCACTTCACGGGAATGGAGTTTGATTGAATACAAGAAAAGAAGAATTGTAAGGCTCGGATGAGACTATGTCTCAACAACTAGCACTATCAATGACATTTTGGACTTCTACTTAAAAAATTTCAGTAGTTTTCTGGAACATAGGGCAATCCAATTTAGGGTGCCTATTTGTTTTATGGATCCGACACCATCTGGAAAAATCTGCCTCGACTAAGTATACTTCACTTGTCATTTTTTCTGTGTATTCTGGTTGGTCTAGAGGGGTGGGAATGCCTCCATTTTTTGGCCTCATATTCCTTGTCCAGTTCTTCCACTATGAAGGCCTCCTTTTGAAGTTCTAGTTGGAATTATTTCCTCTTTCATAATTCTTCCTAGATGAGATACTTGCATCATAGTTATCTCTGTTATCCCTATTAAGGTTGGTCTAGATGCTGTATTGAGAAGCTTACAATTGGTTGTTCTAATTTCTTAGGTGTGTCATCTCCATAGATTTTTTTTTTATCATCTCTATCAGTTCATCTAGCCAATCCTTCTTTATATTACTTAGCTGCAACGCCTAGTTCGGGAGGAAAAATAGTTGTGCTATTGGCTCGTTTTGTGAAGCTTGCATGGATTCGGGCCCTTATAAGTATGTGAGTACTTGGGGCATCTAAGGATAGACCTGTTGCTACTACAACTGTAAGTAGTGAGAAACTAGGGTTGCTAAATTCATAGGCAGTCATGGATGAGGAACCATGGGTAGCTATGAGACCTAGTTCATAAGAGGTGTTTGGTGTGTCAAGGCCTGAGTAAGTCCCTAAACTTGCATTGGATGAGAAATCAGTCCCAAAGAAGTCAGTGGGCCAGCAATACTTTTTCCCAAGTCAGTGTTGGCTATGATCACCTCAGCATAGGCATCTACCAACCTGGCGAGTGGTGGGTGCATTCTTTTTACCAACACAACAATGAGGTTGTCTAAGTTAGAATAATAAACTGACAGGGCCACAACATCATTGAGCGCATATGGATGTTGAAATCTCATGTATGCTCGATGAAACTGATCATTAAAGGATCTGATTGGTTCATTGATCTCGCTATGAATGAACATGAATTGTTGATACAATTCAGAAGGACTGACCCAAATCTTGTATTTATGTAAGAAGGCATTCTTCAAGAGGTTCTAGGTGGTGATAGATCCCATTGGTAGATTAATGCACCAATAGAAGGCCTCTTACCCCAAAGAATAAGGGAAGAGTCGGAAAGCCTGCTGATGGTAAAAAATGACACAAAGAACATTCAAACAAAATATTTCTACTCTATTTCTCCTGAAAAAAAGAAAGACAACATGTAGTAGCCTAACTCCCAAGGTCCTGGTAGTTGGTTCTCAACTATCTGGTGTCACTCAATCGGTTCATGCAACTGTAATATTCAAGGGTCCTTTGCTGGTAATAAGGAATGCAGGAAATGACTCATTCATTGAATTGTCTTTAATAATAGGGGTTTTAAAATAAATAAAAAAGATAGATCAGGGCATATATCAACAAACAGGAATAAAACTTATCTAATATCTAGACATATATCTTCAACAATGAATGTGCTTCCAACAAATCAAGAAAACTAGAGCATGATGCAATTTATAGAACAGTCCATACTATTGCATGCATCTAAGGTGCTTAATTTAACATCACAATCACACATCATAAATATTTCAAACATAAAAGAACACACTTTCATTCGTTGCCAAGACCATAGATCAATAGACTTCAATAAATTCAATTCACAGATAATTCAATGAAACAATCCTTAAATCCGGATTCTTCTAATGACTTTCATCACATAAGAAACACTGATGATTCAGCACAATCACTGGCATATAGATAGATTATAATTCATCAACCTTATCAAGTAAAACTCAATTCTAACACCATATTGCAAAAATCCTGTAATTATATTCAACTATAAATAAAGTAACAATGTATCTCTGTAACAACTATGAAAAATCCTATCTCCTACTATTAGGTGGCTAATTCTATTCTCTATTAGCCAACCCTTACAATATGATACCTCATAGGTGTTTATAGATATACAAAAAAAATATAAGTCCTCTCTATTTTAGGTCAATCCACCTTTTTAGGGATTAAAGTCATCTTGGAAACTCAGTTAAACTGGAAGAAATGGAAGGAGAGGAGAAAGAAAGTCATGCGACCACAAACTGTCAGTTATGCATGAAATGAAGAAAAATTGTGCATGCATGAGGCTATTAACTATGCATGCGAAGCCTGATCTGCAATGTACTCATCATAACTGGAGAAGAATTGTTGAAGCACCTCCAAATCCAACCCATCAACCCAACTATCTTCAAATTTGATCCTTTCTAGCTCCACAATAGCAAATCCTCTCATGTCCTTTAGCTTGGTCAACTCCCTCTTAGCTTCCCTTATCTCTTCTTTAATATCCATTAGTCGGTCTAGCAAAAGATCTTCACCATCATCCCCCTTTTGCATGATCTCTTTAAACCTATCATCCCATTTTTCCTTTATTTGGTTCAAAGGAAAGCCCTCCTTTACCGGTATATTCACATTCACAATGATAGCAATAACTGCTTCCAACTCCTCAAATTGTTCATTCAGATCCTTGATAGAATCCTGAACCTCACCTTTATTCTTGTATAGAAAGTCAGACTTAAACCGAAGTATGATGGGAGTCTTTTGCAAGAAATCTTTATTGTCTTCCTCCAGTATTGACTATTCTAGAAGAGTATAATTTTTCAATTTGAAAACCTCCTTCAACCTCTAACTATATACCTTATATTCCTCTTCCTATTCTCCCAATACTTTAACATACTGGTTCATTTCCTCTATTAGATCCTAAGTCATTTTGTAGACCTCAAAACTGTTGTCTAGCACTTCACTTATTTCATGATTCATCTTATTAGTCCACGTATCCAACATTTATGCCTTACTCCTTACTTGTACCAAATCATCCACCTCTTTCTTACTAAGAAAAACTAATGTTTCAATGGTGGAAATTTTTTGTGACCTTGGAGTAGAAACACTTTTCAAAAAAGAATGCAACTAATCTAACTAAGCCTTAATCTCATCCTTTCTCTTCTTGTCTTTTATCATTCGGGATTTAGTGGAAGAAGATACCACATCTATTAAATTCATCTATTGATCCCTAGTGGGTCTTCCCAAGTTGACCATGCCCAACTAGTAATCAGTCAAGTGCATGTCTCCTACATCCTTATCCATCATTGGTATGGCACATTCAGAAACAATTTCTCCTTTGTCGGTGAGCCTTGTGGAATATAGGATTTTGGCCTTCTTCTTGGGCCTTTCTTTCTCAATTTCCTTCATCATGTCATCCCAATTGAGAGGTTGTTAAGGTGTCACTGATCTCTTTTGTAAATCCAATTTTAACCAAGTGGGAGCACCTAGAGTAGTGGTCATTATAGCCGAAGAAGAAGCAATAGTAGTAATAGAAGGTGGCTACACATTTACTTGAGGTTTTGAATCAACCCCCTGTTTCTCTTGCTGCTCTTGCTCCATGTTTATCTTAGCAAGCTTTTCAGCCTCCTCCATATCCTTTTGTTCTTGTATCCTTTTCTCTTCTTCCTTTTTCTTATTTTCTTCTTCTAACCTCTTCTTCTCAAGTTCTTGATTTATTTCTTCCTCTAATGCCTTAAGTTTTTCTGCATCTTCCTTTTCCTTTTGTTGTTACTTGGTTAGCTCCTCAACATCTTTCTCCTTTTGCACATGTTCTGCTTCCTCTTTCTCTTTATGAGCCTGTTCAGCAAGCTTCAACTTAGCCACTAGAACTTCTCTTTCCCTTCGATGCCTTGCTTTTTCTTCCTCCAAATCATGAATTTTCTATATTAACTCCAACTTATCATTTTCATCTTTAATCCTAAGTTCCTGCTCCTTTTGTTTTTGTTTTTTTTCCATATCATCACCTATTCATTGGGCTTCTACCTATTGTTGCTGAAGTAAGGCATCAACTTGTTCCTTAGCATCAATTACCTTTTGCTTCTCTATTGTTGCAGTGTGTGCTTGATCATCCAAGGCCTTCTTTGCCTCCTCAAATAGCACCCATTGATCCTCCTCTATAAACACCTATTCAACGTCTTCCTCTAGAGGCATATTTTCTTGTGCATCCTTTTCTGATAGAGTCTCATCAGAGTCTATTCCCACATCATGGATCTCCACCTCTTCTCCTTTTCCCTTCATGGATTCAACAATATCATGAAGAGTGCCTCTTTACATTTCTCCACTTTGCTACTTTGTAGGAGGGACTTGAGAAGATGACTCACCCCCTGCTGAAGTGAAAACCACCGGTCCTCCTTGGGCATCTCCTTCTTGTGTGTCTAGTTCATCTTGAGCCATTGCTTCTAGCTCAATCTCCTTAATGTCAAGAGGGAATAATTCCAAAGGCTCTTTGGAAGGCAATTTTATTTTGATTCTTTTGTATCCCTTCCCATCTTAGGAGCTGGCTCTTGAGGATTCTTGGTTCTTAGGACAGCCCAATGAATACTTCTATCCAAAACTGGCCTTCCTATTTTCTTTATATCTATGGTCTCCCCACCATCCCAATCCACCGAATCCAAGATTTTGGTGCCAATATTTAATGCTTCATATGATGGATCTAATACCACACCATCATCTACTAGTGTGTCAAGGATATCATCCTTAATCCAAAGTTCTACCATGAGTGAGATGGGTAACCTCTCATAATTTTTCATCCTAAGGTCTTTCTCATCTTGAAGGTCACTCCAGAAATTTTCCAACAAGTTGAAATGCTTATCAAAAATAGAAGGCATCAAGGAATTTATTTTCTCCCTCTAGTCAAAGTATCTTTGAGGTGTGTACAAACCTAATTTCAGATGTATCAACTCACTACACACTACCTTAGCTCCTACCAGATGTTGACAGCTGTATTCACCCAATTGCATGGGGAACTTATGACATCTTGTTTTATGCTTCAATCCAAACCGAGCATTAACCCCTAGAGCTTGATATACAAATTCCATTAGAACTATCCTATTGCCACAACATCTTGGGAGAAAATGGGGATGACCTTCAAATCCAACCAATCTAAAATAAGTAAACTTGGGGTATTGGATATACCAACATCCCCATTCTGTGATAAACATCATAGCTTCTTGGCTCAGTCTATATCTTGCATCCCCATTCAGCTAGTTAATGATTACATATAGAAATGCATCATTAACCCTTTTGAATTGTGTTTCAGATACTTGTAGAGATAACAAATTATAATGGTCCCATACTTTCCTTTTCCCACTAGCTTCTCCCAATATACCCACTCTATTCAATCCTAGAAAGATACCTCCTCTAGCTGTTGCATACACAACATAAGAAGTCATAAAGAAACATTTGGTTTCCCTTATCCTTGTTAACTAGTCATGAATAGCATCAAAATCAACCATTTTCCAATCAAACTATTGGGTGCCATTAAAGATGGTCTGAATTAAGGGAAAAATCTATTCCTTGAAGTGAAATGTATCCCTCTTCCCAAAAACTCTAGACAACATCATGATCAGTTCTGATACTTCTTTGTAGAACTATTTCCTCTTTGGTTGATCATGAAGCTTGGTCAGAGACTTCTTTTCTATTCTTAACTATTTCTTGTTCAAGCAAGTTTTTTTAGTCTCCTTGTGTTTTTTGTATATCTTTAAAGCTTCTAGCTCCTTCAACTATACCAGGTTCTTTGGATCTGGGACACTAAACATGTGTTGGAACATTTCAGGAGTAAGATCTATAATTACATTATCCTATGAATCCACACACTGCCTAGTGGTTGGATTGTAAGCCCTTGTTGCTGTCAGAATCAACTCCGGAAACTAGATAGATAGAGGAAATAAGGTGATATGAGCCAACCTAGACTCCACTATCCTTTGAGTTCTCCCTATTATGTCTTCTGCGAATGTTTCCGAATGCAACTCCCCAAAATTGTATGAGCCCAAGTTGGTGTCATTTATATCAGACCAATCCAATTCTACCTTGCTTGCATTGACAACAGGACCCCTATGATTATACCTCAAAGTAGAAGGTAGATGCTCTGACTTTATCTTCTTGGGCTTAGTTTCTGCCTTTGATGTTTCTGCAAGACAATTCCTTTGGGAGGCTTCTCCTGAGACTCATGAAATTCTTTAGCTTTCCTGCAACAAAACCTCTAATTATATCCTTGAATGAACATCACAAAACATGGTTTTAAAACCTTACTCTTTATATAGATAGCGAAGATGGAACCAAGCATAAAAAAATTCCAAACCATCTCCTTTAAGTATACTATAGGGCTCGAGGCAAAAACCGTTATCGAGATTTTAACAACAACAAGCAAGATCAGAGTCAGAACTGTCATGACAACCAAAATTAGAACCGGAATGGAAATGGATTTGGTTTCATTCAGATTTTCTAATTTCATATTCCGTTCCGGTTTTGGTTCCACTTCCACCTAGGTTATGGTTATTTTGAAAGAGCGGTTCTTACCATATGTGGAGTCAGAGACAGGATGAAAATGGAATCCATACATACTAGAAAATCATGATTCAAAGTCTAGATTGATTCTGATCCCGCTTCCACCCATAATGACCATGACGTCATAAATTTTTTTTTAACCGTTTGATAGATGACTTTATGATTTAAAGGACTAGGTCATATTAACACAAAAGGGGTTTAAATATATCCTAACAAAACCATTCCCATATGATCGAGAGACAACTGTACCTTATAGGGCATCATATTTAAACTAAAAATAACATGAATACAAAAATTCATAAAAACCCTAAACCTAAAACCCGCGATACATAAAAACTAGGGCATGAATTTATCCCTATTTAAATTAACCAGACTAAAAGCACAATAGATTTCCTAAGTAAAAACAAGATTTAAAAAACCCTACTCACTGTGAAACCATAATTTAACCTATGCATTTAAGCACTAGTGCACCACAATTTGGTCACGACTAAAATGTGAAAACGACCATGGTGAAAACAAAGAGACTAGACTGAAAAACAAAAAAAAACAAAGACAAGAAATCCAAACAAACAAACAAAGGAAAACAATCATGCGAACTTAATGAGAATCACGAACTTTCTCAAAGCAAAACAATCCAAAACAAACAAAAATGGAAAACACAAAATAAAAAAGAAGAAGAATGAGAATAGAAAACCATACCTCGAATGCAAATAAGTAGGATAACCTCCTGAAGCAATCTACGCACAACAACCTTTCTATCAATCGATTCCCTCGCACAAAAGCTTGAATGCAACTCTAGTTCACCCTTCAATCTCTTAACAATGATGGTAATAACTATGTATTAATCCCTAATTAAGGTAAAAATCGGGGTTTCACACATGCATGGCACCTATCATTAATGCATTAAATGTAGTAGAGTGGAGCCGAAATTGTAGAAGGAACTGGCACATTACTATTGTGCAACTTTAGTAAAAGTCAACGTCCAAGAAATGACGGGAGCAGAATCAGAATGAAAATGGATTTGGAAACCTATTTAACTTTACAACTTGGTTCCCGTTCTAGTTCCGGGTCTTTTGACAAAGAATAAAATGACACCAAACATGAAAATAAAACCAAAAGACTGAAACAAGAAAACTTAACATACAAAACCTTGTTAAAAATGAAAAAACAAAAAGCGGAGGCGGAACACAATTTGATTTTGAAATTTTGAATAAAAACCGACTTAACTTCCACGCCGGCTCCGACTCTGATAAAGAAAAAAAAAAATGTTAAAAGAACAACTATTGGGATGGGGATTGGAATGCATTTTGAAAGAAGTTTCAAAACCCAATTCAGTTCCAGTTCCGGTTCCGACAGAATAAACCAAAGAAAAACAAAGTTTTGGAAAAGCAAGACTCCAAATTTGTTTTGAAAAAAATCCAAGGATAAAAACATAAAAGGGGGACCCATTTTGACCAAGGAAAAATATGGAGTGGTTATGCAAGGAATAACATATCCAAATTCTCATGATCAATCTGCATGTCTTTCAAAGTGGTTTGAAATATTTTTATATGTTCTTCTGATGTCCTTTGCAGATCGCGATGATGAAAATTCTAGAAAAATCCCTTTGGGTTCTTTGTCATGTCATGATAATCATTGAAGGACAGTAGGGAAGGATTATTTCCTAGCCAATCCATGAGGGGAGGAAAAGGTTGTACGTGTTGTGCAAAAGTGACTCAGGGTTGCATAGGGGTATTAGTAGTTGGGACTGCACCTTGGACTTGAACAACTGGAAGGCAACTTGGGATGGCCAAGTGGAGGAAGTGGATGTGGGAAAGGAAGGATGGCCATGGTGCAAAGGAATGGAGGGTGGATGTGAATTGGATGGATTAGACAAGAAGGATGAGGTGGTTCCCCCTCTCCTAGCTCTCATAGCCTTGGTAGGGGGTTGTAATTATTGAAAATTCCCTTTATTTGGTGTGGATCTTAGAACTCTATGAAATATTTCAAGGGAGAATGAACCGATTTGATCCAGCTTAACACAAGGAGGGCCCTCCTTCTAGCATCAATTCTATTGATGGGTATTTTTTCACTTCTCAACACAAGTAATGCGTAGGTGCATCACCTCTCTTGAAAGGTAGAAATCTGCAAAATAGTTACAAACTACTACCCCAAGGTCTCTCGAGTGTTAGGTCATGACTTGCTTGGAATGTATCAGTTGGTTCATGTGATTTTCTGGTAATCACAGGGCGGCCTTGCATATGTTAAGTTGGAAGAAGATTATTTCCTTAAATGGAGTCCTCAAGTTGTTAGAATTGATGTACAATTTATGCAAGTTCAAAACAACAATCTAAACTCCACTTTTATCATCAGATTTGGCTTTACAATGATGCTCAAACTTTGTCTAAATTAATTTTTCAAAGAAAGGTCAAAAGGGAAGGGAAGGGAAGAAGTTCCTAGACCTACAACTACCAATGAACAGTGATAATGGAGGATTCTATAGTGGACAGACTTCTCAAAACTAAGTTCCACTTAACCAAATCAGCTAACAATATCATGAAACTAGTGCTATCTTCTAAGGTCTGCATATTTTCAACTATCCATTCACAATGAAACATGAATAAAAGATGAATTTTAGGTGCAAAAATCAATTTGTGTTTAGAATATCTTTAGAGTACTATTTATCATCAACAAACAACAAAAGCATAAACAAGGAAGGGCATCAACACAAGAATATTCTTCAACATCAATGAACAACATCTACTTATCCACTAAAGCATGTAAAACACATAGAACAAAAAAGCTATAAGTCTACTCAAATCTACCAACTTATGAGGAGAAGAATCATCAAACATGAAGGAAACTCAAGAATCCACCAAAATCAATAAATTTCTATTAGAATTTCAACAACATATTCCACATAGAGATTTGAGTTGTTATAATGATATGTTGCTGAAATTCTAATATAAATTAATTGATTTTGGTGGATTCTTGAGTTTCCTTCATGTTTCATGATTCTTCTCCTCATAATTTGGTAGATTTGAGTAGACCTACTCTACTATTCTCTATGTTTTACATGCTTTAGTAGATAATTAGATGTTGTTCATTGATGCTGAAGAATACTATTAGGCTGATGCCCTTTGTTGTTCATGATTTTTGCTGTTTTTTAATGATAAATAGTAGTGTAAAGCTAGTTTGAACACAAATTGGTTATTTCACTTAAAATTCATCTTTTATTCATGTTTCATTGTGAATGAATAGTTGAAAATCTGTAGACCTTAGAAGATAACACTAGTTTTATGAAACTGTTAGCTTATTTGGTTAAGTGGAACTTAGTTTCAAGATGGTTTTCCATTGTAGCATCCTCCATTATCACTGTACATTGGTAGGTATAGGTCTAGGAACTTATTCCCTTCCCTTCTCTTTTGACCTTTCTTTGAAATAGTAATTTAGGCAAAGTTCGGGCATCATTGTAAAGCCAAATCTGATGATAAAAGTGGATTTTAAACTATTATTTTGAACTTGCAATAATTGCACACCAATTATAAAAATTTGAGGACTCCATTTAAGGAACCAATATCCTTCCAACTTAACATACGTAAGGCTTCCCTGTGATTACCAACAAATCACATGAACCAACTGAGACATTCCAAGCAAGTCATGACCTAACACCTGAGAGACCTTGGGGTAGTAGTTTGTAACTTGTTTTCATATTTATACATTTCAAGAGAGGTGATTGACCTACACATTACCTGTGTTGAGAATTACAAAAAAACCCATCAACATCCCCCTTATGCGGTACTATGGTGTCTGCTCTTCTTGTTGAATACTTAATGCACTATTTCTCTTCTTATAGCTTCTCATTGTGGGGTGGCCCTGCATACTACTTGACCATGTATGTTGATTAACCCCTTAGTGGTATGGACAATTATGCTATATTTCATGAGATAGAAACCACCAACTTGCTTGGACTTCATTTTGTTGTTGTGGTATTGCGGTAAAGGCATAGATTGCTTTGTTAGTGATTATCTAAAAGGATGAATGAATATATACAAAAGGGAATGCCACTGATTTTATGGATCTTTTGACAAAAAATGTTGCATTTCTTATAGGTCACAATGTAGAACCAAAGGTAGTAGATCTTTTGATGCAGATGAAATATGGATGGGAAAGTAGAGACTGGTGGATACTGAGGAAATATTTTTATCTCTAATAGTGGCTCCAGTTGGGGATGAATGATCGTGAGGTCATTACAAGAACCCAAAAGTCATATCTAGGAAGAAAACCATGGGTAAATGTGATTGAATGGGATGGGAAGGGGGGAAGGAAAACCTAAACTACTATGCATGGAAAATCATATTTTAAGAAAAGAAGTATTTTAGGAATTGTCCATGCACTGAAAATTCCTAATCTTCTCCTAGCATATTTTGAAGATAATAAGAATCTTCACCAGCTTTACCAGTAATAAAAAATGGTCCCATCCATAGAGATTCAAACTTACCATGCTTTCGTTTGTATTGGAATATGGAATTCCACAAAAAAACCATGTCATTCACCTCAAACTTTCTATCTTTTTCCATTTTATCAAACAAGTATTTCATTTGTGATTGCATTTTTGTGTTATACTCCTGGGTTAAACTTCTAATTTCATCTAGTTCTTCCAATTGTTCCATCCTATCTTCCATGGGTTCAGGGATATCCATGTCCTCCTGGAGCATAAAATTATTTACTAGTAAAAGGTTCTACATAGGCATCCTTTCTTATGTCCCATAAACCAAATCAAAAGATGATTTTCCAGTTGATTTCTTTACTGTGATTCTGTATTCCTAGATTGCCAGCATCAAATTGGAATCCCAAGCCTTTTTATTTTTGTCCAACATTCGCTTAATGATTTTTAGGATACTCTTTTTTCTTGATTTAGCCTATCCATTTTCCTGTGGATGATTTGGAGATGCATATGGAATTGTTACACCATATGTCTCACAAAATATTTTGAACTCTTCTGATCTAAAGCATATTCCATTTTATGCAATTATCCTTACTGGTATTCCAAATCTAGTGATGATATTCTCCATCATATAATTTATCACAAACTTACTAGTGGATTGTTTTGTAGGGGTGGCTTCTATCCATTTTGTAAAATAGTCAGTTGCCACTAGAATCCATTTATGGACTGCACTAGATTTCTCTAGTATTTCTCCAATGAAATCAATCTCCCACTAATGAAATGGAGCTTCAACTTGCATTGGTCGAAATGGTAGTGCTCCTTGGTATTTGTAAGAGATGGGGACCAACCACATTCAAGGCACCAGGTCATAAAGGGCCAAGAGTGGAAGGCTTCCCTAACTTACCTCATTCTAAAGGGATGTTTCAAATGAGGTTTGAGAATGATGAGGACTATAAGGTCTTGCTAACAATATTTGGACCCAAACTATAATCTGGGCTAGATGCTCTTTGGAGTCAGTTTTGTGTCTCAGACAATTTTCTATCCAAGGACGTTAGCACAGTTTTGGGAAGTCAGTGCGACATGTTGGTGTTTGTATGACTAGACAATAGTGGACATAGTAAAACTACCAAAAATTCCTACTAATAGCCTAGCTAGCTTAATCTAGATGGTAAAAATAGAATGAGAAAGTATACAAAGTAGATGTTGAAATGATAAAGTATATAGACTAGAACTAAGGTGGCAAAGATAATCTCACAAAGATATTTGTTTGCTAGATAGCTCCACGTTCTCTCTCATTTGTATACAAGAAAGAGGGAATATTGTTGGGGGCTGAATAGGGGTCTTCCTTAGTGAGACCCTCATTTTGGTGTTTCCACTTCCATAGACAGCCAAGATATCAACGATATAGAAGTGTATGATAAAGGAGAAAAGGAAGTCGAGAACATAGTAAACACTACAAAATAGTGAAGTGCTACTCAAACAAATTGTAAAGGAGAGGAGTGAAAATGTTACCAAATCCACAAAAATTTCACTAACCAATGATGGAGAAAGAGAGCTTGAATAATCACCACAACCTCAATTGCAATGGCTTGTTCTACACTTGATCTATGGAGTTGATGGACTGTTGTTGCTGTAATGGAGCATCAAAGTGTTGCTTGAGAGTGAAGAGAATGTTGGAAAATTCTTGATAATTTCCAAAGAGCTCAAGAACTATTGAGAAGATAGATTGAATGAGCCATATAGGAATTTCAAGGCCAAAATAAGAGGGAAATAATTATTTCTGGGTTAGCTAGTCGAAGAGGGGTGTTACAATTTTTTCCCAATAGGAAGTGTAACGACTCTACCAACTTCAAACACAGGAATCCATTAGAGTTATAAGTGTTTCACATTAATTTTTGTGCACCGCATGGACATCCCCAACAATTATTCTCTTACTGAAACAAAATAAAAATGCTAAGTGGAATGAAGGAAGATTGCTGATGTGGAATTTTTCCTTCAGATTTGGTTTTCTACAGTAAGGGAGTGTAGAAGGGGAATTTGTAAAAGGGGTGAAAATTCACTCCTATACATTTTTCCCCCAATTTAGCGAGCATGAATACTAATGATTCCTTTAGTAAAGTATATCATAAAAGTAGTAGGGTTAGAATTGTATACCTGAACCATTAAGGAAGCAGACCACGATCTACTGAGCTCTAAAGCATAGGCTAGAACAAAAGACTGCATAGTCCCGCATAACCATGTAGTTGTAGAATGAAAGCAGCTTACAAGCTCTTGGATCTACAAGGAGGAAACCCCCAAGATCTCTCTCATGAAGGAATCCCCTAGAAGTAAGCACCTCACAAGCCTGTATAACTACAAGGAAGGTATCCTCCAAGATCTCTCACATGAAGGAAACTGAGAAAATATCCTCATAGACCCTCAAAACTACAAGGAAGGTCTCCTCCAAAATATCTCACATGAAGGAAATTGAGAAAATTTCCTTACAGACCCACAAACCTGCAAGGAAGGTCTCGTCCAAGATCTCTCACAAGAAGGAAACCAATAAAAGTGCCCTACAAACCCACAAACCTATAGGAGAGTGACCCACAAGATCTCTCGCATGGAGGAAGCTCAAAGGAAGCGCCCTATATACCTATAGAGTTGTAGGGAGGTATACCCCAAGATCTCTCACATGGAGGAAACCAAAGGAAGGGGACTTTATAGAGTCAATAAGTGGCTTTACAAGTGCACCTACAAAGTGACATGTTTACCCCCAAATAGAACATGTCAAAAAGTGTCCATTTAGGCAAGTAAGCGGACATGCTATTTGAAATTACAAGAAGGACGTTCCTTCTCCAATCAATTTTTCTTCAAGGGATCATTTTGAAAGATGTTCACTTCATCAAGGAATTCAAATGGAAGAAAAATGCCCACTCACAAGGGGAAGATCAAAGTGGTTACCACCTTGGAGGAAGGTTCTGAAGTTTTCCTTTACAAATCCATGATAAAGGAAACATGTTCCATAAGGGGTCTGAGTCGCGAATATAATTTTGAAAAGAAATGCTCATGAGGAATTTCGAGAAAAGATTGTTTAGCAACAAATATATTTTCTAAAAATTGAAGCATTATAGAGATGGCGTTGTCACATATGAGAGGGACAACTCAAGAAAAGAAGAGAGAAAGAGAAAAAAAGAGCGAAAAAGAGAGATAAACAAAACTAAAGGGCATAGGGGGATCTAGTTTTGTGGGGTCAAATTTTCTCATGCTTTTATAAATAACATATAATTACGGTGCAAGGAAAAATATCATCAATCCCCAATGAGATCAAGAAGAATGCACAAAAGAAAAAGTAAAAATAAAAAATTGGGTCAACATAGAAGGGAAGCCTAAATGTCCCCAGCTCTTTGCATTGTCCCCAATTTACTAAAAATCAAGTCACAAACATGGAAGAATGATGAAATAGATAGAAGAAATTTTATGACAAAAAACCACTCATGTACCCAAGCACCAACAAGGGTGAAAAGGGTCATCCAGGAACACATAGAATGATAATGGGGGAACATGTCACAACACACACACATTTATAATCTAAAGATAAAGAAGGAGCCTGTGCCTAACACTGATTGACCAATAGGTCATCTACTTCCCAGTTTAGATCATCATAGGGGGAAGGAGGATGAGCCTATAGTGGTGGAATATTTAGGGGAGGAGCTTCCAACCCTCCCACAAAAAGGGATAAGGAATAGGGCCCCATAAGGTCCCCTTCACTAAGCCTTTATGGATTTAGGGTTAGCGACTTTGTGAAGATCACTAACAAGGCCAAAACTTCATCTAGAGAGTTAAACATGAACTTTACTAGATTGCCATGTTTTACCTCAACAAACAGGGAATACTACACCCGGGATTCATCACTAGGCTCACTGAACAATTCAGGAGCGATGATAAACTCAAGGAAAGTTGGGGTTGGTTCTGTTACTAGGATGAAACAAGTCAGCACAAGACCACCTTTCAGAGAAGGTGGGCTCTCCTTACTCCCTCCATTGCTAGAGTGGTGCAGGAACACCCATGGGTCTAATGGACCTAGAATGTTTGGTTGTGTTTTTTTTCTTTTTTTATTGTGTTAGAATAAGGTCCCAAAGACCATTTCAATGCTTTGTAATAGGTCTCCTAGGTTTGTGGTGGAATTTTGATCTTGCTGACCAACTCTTTGTATAAACAAGGACTCCATCCTCTTTTTGTAAGTCTAGTTCACCTTGGAAAATTAAGAAATAAGGATTCTTTGGTGTATCTTAACACTTGATGGGAGTCACCTTGCTTAATTGAGTGGGCTTTGATTCCTTCCATATAGTTTTTAGGCCTCTTTGTAGGTGAATTGAGGAAAGTTGGTTAAATTACCTTAATTAGGCATTAAAGAGTCAAAAATGAAGTCTAATTATGTTTCCAATAGCCAAATGATTCAAATGGAAGTTGGAAGAAGTTGGATGGAGTTATTAGGATTCAAATATGCCTCTCTTGGTTGAGTCAAGGTTTTTGAACATGTTTGGAAGGAGTTTCAAAGAAGAAGTTTCTATTTTTTGAGTTTTTCATAAAGAAATCGATGATCCTGTACATTGTATGACCTATACGTGTTCTTCCACACTCCAAGACTATAATTTTTGGATAGATAATTGAATTAATTTTCTTTTGGAATTTTAATGGTGTGATTTCATGAAGAATTGAGTGAGATATCCTCATTTTACTAATGGGTGGTCTCAAACCCCATGTTTTTCCCGTAGAATTTATTGATCCCATACTTGGTATGGTCTGTATGTTTTGTTTTATGCTTGAAGAGTGTAATGGTTGGAAATTTAATTTAATATTATTTCTTTTGGAGTTGGATTGGTGATATTTAATCGAGTAATAAGGGAGATATCTTAATTTTATTCTCGTGTGGTCTAGAAACCCTTAAAATCAAGGTTTTGAGCAAAATATGGATGCATCTTCCATTATCACACTATAGCATTGCCAAATATTGGTGGTATGGAAGGTATGATGGTTTAATATTATTTCCTAGAGGTCTTGGAGAATGGAAGGCAATTTGGAGGAAAATGATGCAATGTTTTGGCTTGACATCTCTATGTGGCAAGCCCATTTTACAAGCAAAACATGAGTTTTTACTTGATTTTGAAGAATATGTTTGAAGGGAACTTAGGAATGATGGTAACATGTGTGTAAAACCTGAAAGAGTTCTTTTTTGGCTTTGGGGTGAAGGGGAGAGCCTAGGTAATCAAGATCCAGGTGTAAGTCTATGAATTAGGCCTCTTGGAGTAGTGGTAGAAAGGGCCATTGTGAGTGATGCCTTGATAGTCAAGAGGAAAGGTTTTGGAAATTTGTAGGGGTCCATTTTGGATGTCTAAATCTATAGGTTTGGTGTCTTGAAATTCCTCCATGTGGGTTTTATATTGACTGTCCTACCAGGTAAGGCTACTAGCCTTTTGACAAAAGGGGTCTAAATCACCATAGTGTTAGGTGTTTGTTGAAACCTAAGTTCTAGAGGGTATTTTCCATCATAGTCGGGTGTTTGTTGTACCTACCACTCTACATCATAGATGGGACATACCCTACCCTTAGCTTCATTGGGGGATGTGAACTCCCCATAGAAAAGGCAAAATTTCCAAGGGAAGAAGAGGAGGAGAAAATTGGAGCAGATACCACCAAAGTTTTTAGCATATCTATGGGTTTTGAAAAAGGAGGGACATCCAGAAAGGACATCAGTAAGGGTGGATTCATTAAAGGAATGATGAATACTTGAACCTTTTTGGGGTCAGATGCACTCACAATAGGAGTTGGATGGATACTGAACTAGGTTGAATGGAAGCAACAAAAATGATAGGGGAAGACACCATAAGAGGCCCTGACACAAGGGTGGCCATCTCCTCATCCCTTTTTCTGCAAATTGTCTTGCTCAGCAGTGAGAGAATTTTGCCAATGCTTATCCTCACACAAAAGGTGGTTTCTTTGGCTCTTTAAGCTAGAGGCCAAAGGATGTGAATGAATAGAAGGGTCCTACCTAGCCATGAGACTCTCTAGTACAACCATTTTTCGATGGAGGAACAAAATCCTGAATGGGAGTAGGAGGGAGAGTTTGAGAAGCAACAGGGGGAATTGACTTGAGTGCTTCACCAATGATCCTCTTCTTGTTTACTAATTTTGGAGCAGAAGTGTTGGGAGGTTGCGAAGAAAATTCTCTTCAAGAGCCATTATTTCTACTATACAAATAGTACCAAGGCCCAGGGGGCTTAGTAGGGAGATCCAATAACCTAATATTGGGTCTATGCCAAGTGGGCACCATAAAATTCAATGGGTAAAGTCTAGGCTTACTCATCTAATACTCCTCCCAAGAAAGGGGAGCATACAAGGCGACCCGAGAAGGGGAAAGCTTCTCCTTTCCCTTTCAGGAAGAGGAGGCAGTTGGCTGATGTGCTACAGGAAGGGTCAGTTTTGACTGTCCCTTGCCCCCAATCTTATACTTTATGAAATTATTATAAATCAGGTCCATTCTTAGAGGAAGCGAGCCAACTGGGGCCAAAAGTGATCCAATGAATATCCCCCACAAGACACCAAAGGCTGGTATTTAGTGTCATGCACCACGTGCACGACACCTTCATGGGAAAAATTTAAATAATTATGAATTATTGAGGTGATCCCATTCATGGAAGCTATCCAAGGTATTCCTAGCTTTGGCCTGAACAAATCTGACTCTGGAATAACATTGAAAATTGTGTCAATAGCCTTAGGTCCAACTAGGATGAACTAGATTATTGAGCCATATGGTTTGAGATAGAGACCATCATGCTTACAAATGGTGTATTTCATTTCTTCATACTTCTTCTATAATGAACTTAGTAACAATGTTTCTTCTGTAATAAAATTCACATGGCTCGCGGGGTCGACCAAAACCCCCATCATAATTTTTGCATTGAGGTGAGCAAGAATGTAGAGGGGAGAAGGATTATTGTTCATAGGCATATCCTATGAGGTGAATGCCACATTTGGTGAATCGGTCACAAGCTACTGAGTGGGAGTAACTGTGACTATGTTGACATAGGCTTCGAGTTGAGTGACATACTTAGAGGGATCGATAATCATGTTGGAAAAATGTGATGGAAATGGGTTTGTGTATATTTGCAACTCACTCTTTTCTTTTGCCACCAATTTATTTGTATTTTATTTTCTTCCATCAAGATGAATAGTACCATCCTCGATGAGATCATGTATCTCAGGACGTAGTTGTATACATTGTTTGATATCATGTCCATTGACTTGATGGTATTGATAGTAGGTATTTGCATCATACCAACTAGGGTAAGTTTCCTCAAGAGGCTTAGGATTTTGGATGGTTATTATCTTATACTTCACCAACTTTTGCAAGATGGAAGAATAGGATTCTGCCAACTTTGTGAACTTTCGATTGTGTTTGAGGCCATAGTCATTTGCAATAGCTAATACATTTGCAATAGCCTTAACTTTCCTAAATATTGATATAATGGATATTCCTTCAAAATAGGAGCACGAGGAGGATCCCCCAAACTAAACTATCGTTTGTTGATACTCTTGTAGGGTTGCACAAAAATGAGTGAAAGAATTGTACTTCATAAGGGAAAACTTCTCTTGCCAAGGCCTTTGTAGGTTCCCTATGAATACCTTTTGCATGTCTAAATTGGGCAGTGGGTATGAGATTTGTGAGAAGAGAACTTGATACCGCGTGATGAAGTCAAAAATATTTTTATGATCCCCCTATTTGCATTGGATGAGATCTGAAAAGGTCATCTTCGGTTTGATCTTGGCTTGAAACTATCAAATAAAATAGTTCACCAGTTGATCAAATGAGAAAATGAAATTATTGGGCAAGGAACAATACCATTCAAGCATTGTATCCTTGAGAGATCAAGGAAATATTTTTTCCATCAACACGTCGTGATGGAAAAAAATTGTGCACACTGCATTAAAGGTGGATACATGTGTTTGTGGATCTCCTTTACCACCATAATTAGGAAAATTTGGTATCTCCATTCCTTGAGGGAAGGGAGTGTTTAAAATTTCTACCAAAAGTGGGCTATGCCAGAAGAAAGGTTGGAAGATAGATTGGGTAGAGGCTTGGGAGAGACTCACCAACTGGCTCTACATCTTACCCATATTTTGAAGGAGAGTGTTCATAATAGGGTCATTGGATGACATAGGGCTAGCGAGACATCCTCTAGAATTTCCATCGGAGCCACCTCCAGAACCATCATCGTGACCACCACTAGAACAACTACTAGAGCCACCGCCATGAGCAGGGCCTCCACTAGAGCCACTTTCATTTCTAAAACCACCACCAGAACCATTTCCACCAGTGCCACCCCCACCTCCAAAGCCACCACCACTACCAAATCCTCCAACACTCATCCCGCCAAAACCTCCACTACTAGAGGTGTCAAGAGGGGTGAAGCTGAAACCCAAGGGGATCCTGATCGATTTGATAGTTTTGGATCTTTTAGAGGTAGAAGTTATTTTGATCGAAGACAACATGTCAACCATGTATATAGGCATGGGAGGCATCAATACTCCTAACTATCTCTCATGTTCTTCAAAAGTGGCCCCTTGTATAATGCTAGCATTATTCAAAGAGGCACACGCTTCAATAAAACTAGAGAGGCTAGCTAGGAGTTCTATGCCTATTCAATCTTTATTCGGTCTTTTCCCAGTGTATACTTTAATTCGCTAATAATCTGAGTGACCCTAGCCATCTTTGAGTTTCTTTTAAAGTGATTCTATAAGCAACCCAACCCTTTTCTAAGGGATGAGACATATTATTAATGAATATGAATAGCCTCATGCTAATCTACTAATGAAGGTGTGGAGGATGCAGGAGGAGTGGGGACATGATCATTTTCATAAGGTATTTCTACCTTGCCCCTCGACAACTACTCCTAAGTTAAAAGACCCAACACAGGTCCAGAGAAAAGGCCTGTAGAGAAACTAGAGGTGAACCTCATCTTCTCCATCAGAAGGTGTCATATACTTCTTCTGATAATGTACCTAGAGGCTATGGACTAGGTTGTGATGCTCATAAACAACACAAATCCTTAGGGACACGATGATCATAAGGTACACCGGATAAGTTTCAACACCTACAAATGAATAGGTGCAGATTCACGTCAGGCTCACCAAAAATGTAAGAGAGATGGACCAACCACATTCAAGGCCCAAGGTCATGGAGGGCCAAGAGAGAAAGGCTTCCCTAACTTACCTCAATTTGAAGGATGTTTCAAATGAGGGTCGAGAATGATGAGGACTATAAGGTCTTGCAACTGCTCTTCAGATCTGAACTATAGTCTAGGCTAGGTGACCTGGCTTTTTGGAGTCACTTTTGTGTCTCAGACAACTCTCTATCTGAGGACAACAACATAGTTCTAGGATGCCAACACAACATGGTGGCTTCTCTCAAGTGTGTTGGCGTTCATATGACTAGAAAACAATTGACACAATAAAACTACCAAAAAGGTCTACTAACAGCCTAACAAGCTTAATCTAGATGGTAAAAATAGAATGAGAAATTATACAAAGTAGATGTTGAAATGATAAAGTAAATAGAATAGAACTAAGCTGAAAAGATAATCTCAGAAAGATATTTGTTTTCCAAATAGCTCCACATGTTCTCTCACCAACACACAAGAAAGGGGGAAAATTGTTGGGGGTTGTATATGGGTCTTCCTCAGACAGACCCTCATTTTGGTGTTTCCACCTCCATGGAAATCCAAGATAGAAATGATATAGAAGTGTATGATAAAGGAGAAAATAAAGTAGAGAACACAATAAACATTACAAAACAATGAAGTTCTACTCAACCAAATCATAAAGGAGAGGAGTGAAAATGTTACCACCTCCACCAAAAGATCACTAGCCTACAATGGAGAAAGAGATCTTGAAAAATCACCATAGCCTCAACTTTAGTGAAGGGAGGTGTCGAAAAACCTCAAGCCCTTGCTACAATGGCTTGTTCCACACTTTCTCTATGGAGTTGATGGAGTTTTTTTTCTGCAATGGAGCATTAAAGTGTTTCTTGAGAGTGAAGAGAATTCTTGAGAATTGCCAAAGAGCTCAAGAGCTATTGAGAAGATAGATTGAATGAGCTAGATAGGCATTTCAAGGCCAAAATAAGAGGGAAAAAGCCATTTTTGGGTCAGTTGGTCAAAGAGGGACGTTCTAATTCATTCCCAATAGGAAGTGTAATGCCTCTACCAAATTTAGATGTGGGAATCCGTTAGGGATGTAAGCACACCACACAGATGTCTACATGTCATGCAGGCATCCCCAACAGTTATTATCCTACCAAAAAAAAAAAATGAATGCCAAGTGGAATGAAGGAAGCTTGCTGATGTGGAATTTTTCCTACAGATTTGGTTTTGTACGGTGAGGGAGTGTAGAAGGGGAATTTTCATAAGGGGTGCAAATTTTCTCCTATATAGTATTTAATTTTTCCTGGAATTTTTTTTGACAAGCTTCACACTTTTGAACATAAGAAAAAGATTCAGTGAAAAACCTAGGCCAATAGTATCCAAATCTTAAGATCTTATGGGTGGTGGTATTTTCTGAAAAATTTCCCCCATAGAATCCCTCATGCATCTCCTTCAACACACAATTTTCTTCTGTTTCATCCAAGCATAGTAACAACACTCCATCTCTATTCTTCCAATATAAGTTTCTATCCATAAAAAACATACTTTGACACATGAAATTTCAAGGTTCTATTTTTATTTTCATTCAAATCTTTATGACATTTCTAGTTTTTTAGATAATACATTATATAAGTATACCATGAGGTGTTCTCTATGCTTGCAAAAATACCTTCTTCCTACCCTATGTTGCAGATTTGAGATGCCTCAAGATTGGATTCAACCATAAGCTTAGCCAACCCCTGTCCTCTTACCAACTTGGTGATCTATATTTCAATGTTAAATTATTGAATTCTATTAATCCATCTACACCTTCTCCCTATGACTTCAGTCTGCACAAATACATCCTTAACTATAGCATTAGAGACATAGGAAATTACCTTAGCACCTACAAAATAGGGTCTGAAAGATTTTACCGCTTTCACATGTGCATATGCTTGCTTCTCTATAATGAAATAATTTAATTATGCCCGTTAAAGGGATTTGCTAAAGAATGATATTGGTTACTTATACCCTTCATCATTTTTCTGTAACATCACTACTACAACTATGTGGTAAGATGTGAATGAGAAAATCTGAAATGGTTTTCTGAAGTTAGGTGACTTTAATACTAGGGCCTCCTTGATTTCTCTTTTTATAGATATGAATGCATCAATTTCTTCTATAGTCCAATCAATCTTAGCTCCTTTTTTCAACATTTTTGAAATGGGCTTGACAATCTCAACAAAATTTGATATGAACTTACAAATTTTATTTTCCCAAATAAAGATTGAATGGATTTTACTATCTTTGGGATAGGAATCTTATCTATAACCTCTACTCTTTTTGGATCAATTCTTATTCCATCCTTAGAAACTACATTGCCCAAAAATTTCCCTTCAATCACAACAAAATGGAACTTTTAGGGTTTAAGGAAATACCATACTCTAGAGCTTTGAGGAAGATATTTTCTATATGTTCAATATGGTCTTCAAATTTCTTAGAATATGTTGTGAGGTTATCCTGATACACCACCATTATTGTATTAATTAGATCAACAAATTCAACGTCCATAGCTCTTTGAAATGTGGCCCCAAAATTTGTGAGGCCAAATGGTATCCTTACATATACATATGTTCCCTAAGGTGTACTAAAGGAAGTCTTATACTATTCATATTCTTTCACTTTCACTGGGTTATACCCCAAGAAACCATTCATCATGGATAATATCTCACATCCTATTACCTTTTGTAACATAGCTTCCATGTTTGGGAGGGGATAATTGTCTTTAAGAGAGGAGACATTAAAATTTCAAAATTATACACACAACATTATGTCCCCATTCTTCTTTCTGATGGGCACCAAGTTGGAGATCCAAGTAGAGTGTCTAATGGGTTTAACGATACCTCCTTCTTCGAGTTTCATGAGTTGTTTGTGCATCTTGGGTTGTAGAGTAGGATTTATTGGCCTTTTTTTTTCCTGTCTGAATGGTTTTGCATCAAGCTTTAGTGCAATTTCATGTTGAAATAGATCTTCTATATATGCTTTAAGTTCATCATAAGACCATGCAAAAACATGCTTATATTTTCTTAATAGTGCGATCAACATCTTTCTAATCGTAGGAATTATCTTCTTTCCAATGTCCACATTTTTTGGAGCCAATTCAGTCCCAAGATTAATCTCTTCAATATCCTCCCTTCTTATAGGTGTTTGCTTCATGATTTATCAATCACCCCCATCAAACACCCTTTCTAGTGCTACTAACGCTTTAGGAATCTTATTTATTTTGAGCTACACTACTTCTTGGCCAAACACAATTTTTCTACCATTCACTTCTTCAACAAATGCATTGAAATCAATCTATTGGGCTTTATACTAATCAATACGGTGTAAGAACTTGATCAGATCCATGTCATCATTGAAGACCTAGAAATTATAAATGTTGTTAGGAATTGTGGGTACAGTCTTGTGTTCCACTTTTGAGATCCCTGCCAAGGTAATTTCATCCCTTTTCAAGGCCACATTTGCTAAAAAGTCAGCCATTAATTTTTTTGATCTATCCACTCACTCAATGGAGAAAGTATCAAAGAGTTATATAGTATCCCACACTACATTTCTATATTGCTTCAATCTCTTATTTTTTGTAGAATAATTTTCCCTCAATTTTGAAACAACCAACTCTGGATTCCCATAAATGGCTAACATCTTTATCCCATGCTTTGTGGCAATTTTTAAGCCTAACAATAATGCATCATACTCTGCTATGTTATTTGTGCATTCAAATATCAGTAGAAATGAGTACTTAAATGTTGTGCCATTGGGTGGAATAAAAATAATTCCAGCTCCATTCCCCTCTTTACTGTAGGCTCCATCAAAATACATCGTCCATATGCCATGTTCATCTTGAGAAATATCTCTAGCAATTGGATCCGTGTTCAACAAATTAGGGTTTGAATGTTCAATTATAAAAATTCCAAGGTTCATGTCACAAAAGCAACTCATTTTATTAGGATCAAAGAGCTCAATAACATGTTTTGATCTAGTTTCTCTCTACAACTTGAATTCCCTGCCATTCACGGGTATTATGGCATAAGATAAATCTAGTTGGAAATTTCCACCCACTATTTTGGTCCACTGTCTAGATAATGAAATTCCATAGTAAGGGGAAGTGTCCACCACATTGATGTATGTCCTATATGTTTCCTCAAGGTATGATGCCAAATTTAATTCTATGTCCCATATCACTCCAACCACTAGGACCGATCTGTTATCCATGGCATAGCACTTTCCATAGGTGGTGTTCACCCATAGACCTAATTCCTTAATGAAAACCAAAGGCATGATATTGATTGCTACTCCTAAGTCAATCATGCAATATTTTACCAACTTGTTATTGTCACTAGTGTGGTGTAAAATGGATCCACCTGGGAGGGGTTTTTGTAAGGGTATCTCCCAAATAGAACTCTAATTCCTTTGTAGTTTCCTTCTCAATGACATTGATCTCTTTATTATGATCCTTATACTTGTGAGATGTGTTGGCAATAAACTTGAGGACTGTGTCTCTGTATTCATCAAATTTCAACATCTCCATCAAGGGCACTATCACCTTTATTTGAGTTAGTGTTTGAGCAATATCAAATGAAAGGGTAGTCATCCCTTTTCTATTTTCTTTGTTTTAATAACCCTTTTTCCTTCAATTTGAACTTTGTTTGGTGTTTTCTTAAGTTCAATATTTGCAGCCTCCTTTTGAAAAATATTCTAAGGCTTATTTACTTGACCCTTCTTTTGGTCAAATGAAACACTCTACTTGTTCTTCTATTCTTTTATAAACATGCTTCTAGGTTTTCCCTGGTCTACATCTGTAGGCGTACTTCTTAGGTTGTATTTTTTTTTGGCTTCAACCACAAATTTTTCTATGATTTCCCTCTTCTCTTATTTTTTTGGTGTTATCAACTAAAACTATGGTGTTTTATTGTATGCATAGCCTATTTCTCTTATGTTTTCTTCTAAGTCAGAGAACACTTCTTGCTCCATATTAACATTATTTTTCTGATTAGTGACATTGTATTCACATCCATACTAAGAGGATGATTATCCATCATTGGTTTAATGGGACCCCCATCTTAACATATTTATGGTGTGGCCATCCCTATCCTATTCTTGTGACCATTAATCTTCCTAGCAGGCTTGAGCCACTACACAATATTATGGGGCATGGGGTTAATGACATGGTGGAAACCATGGTCTAGTATCCACTATGTGTGCTCCATGTTTTTTCAAAGGATCCATAGTATCTTTCCAATTTGGTTTTCCCACTAGTCATCCATCCTTCTAGGTGGTGTTATATGTCATGTCATGCAATCTTCGTTGTTCATTCTTGTATTGGTTTTCTTGTCTATTTTGGTGATTGTTAGGATTTTGTGGGATCCTAAGGTTATCTCTTTTTCCAATCATGCCAACAAATTTCCTATTGTTTTCAATGGTTATAGAAATATTTTGTGCTTCGGTCAAGCTGCTAGGACATCTATTTCTGAGCTCATACCCTATTTTAGGATCAAAGGATTTTAAATAGATTGTTAAAGCTGTTGAGTCAACTGATTTAGATCCAAGTGGTATCTTTTTATTGATCTTGGAGAATCTCTGACTAAATTAAAAAGTAGATTCATTCTGATGCTTCTGAATTCCTAATAACTCATGTATGGAAAATTTACGAGCACACTAATTCCCATATTTCTCTATGAATTGATATTTGAAGTTTGTTGCAGAAGTAATCGAAGCACTTGGTAGGCTATTAAACCAATCCCTTGCTTCTTTATTCAAGAACATCATGAATAGTCTCATAAGGACATCTTCCTGTTCCATGCCCAAATCTTGCACAAAATCATTGAAGTTTCTTATACGTGCCTTTGTTGTATTTGCATTATTCACTCCGAATTTAGGGAAAATATTTCTCTAATTGTTGTCAATGGGATATGGGTACATTTAATATCCAACCAAGTCAAATTATCTACTTATGCTTGCAAAATTTTGTGGATAAGGATTCTGAAGTGGTGGATTGGGGCAGTATTGGAACCCATATTGAGGTTGGTGTATATTTTGTTGGATGTACATTCTAATGTGGCACATGGTGCTGATAATGTGGAACATATTGTTGTCCTAGTGGTGGGTGAGATTGTGGGATGTTATTGGTTTTTTGTGATTTTTGTAGGGGCACATTATGTTGCTCATTTTGTTTTCATTTCCCAATTGTGTTGTGAGGTACCTTTCAAGTATTTGGAATGTCTATATTTTGAGATAACCCATGTGGATTGATGTTACCCCCTTAATTATGGGGAGGGACATATATTGGTGGTTTTGATGAATTTATATTCATCTAGAACATCATTTTCTTTAGTTCTTCATTTTCTTTTATCAACTGTTCTCGTTTCCTGATTTCTTCACTTCATTTTTCCACATGTTCTGATTCTTGAGTGGTCATTTCATCATAATTCTCCTCAGGGGAAGAATGGTCCATAAATTAATATTGGGTATCTTCTCCTTGTTTGAGAGACATATCATAATCATATTCCATTTTCCTCCATAATTGTTCTTCATTTTCTGAGGGTCTTCTTTAAAGTGGAAAACATGACAACCAGTGTTTTCTTTTTCAAACAAGGTATGGGGATCTGTGTATATATCATCATTATGGTATTATGATACATGAAATGGATCAAAGCTATTATTCATTGTACTAATATGCTCCCTTGATCAATGAGTGTAGTATTTGGTTGTTCAGATGCTACTTTGTATTTAGCACTATTGGCTGTTGGGAGAGAAGAGTCACCTTTATCTGTCCATTTTATACCATTATTCTTTGGAATTTCTTGGTGTAGAGATATCTTTCCATTCATTTTGTAGGATTCTTTGATGCTTTGAACTCTAGGGTTTGTTATTCTTGATGTATAATTTAATCTCTTAGTCATGCACTCACTCCTACAAACTTCTAATAGAGTCACCACTCACTTTTATGAAAATTGAGAAAAGTTTATAATCTTTTATATCTATTCCCAATAGATTCTTTTGATGTCTTATTCTATGTGGTATTTTTAAATGACTCTATGGTGAATTTTTTCAAGGTGTAGATCTACTTATTTTATCCCCAATAGAGTCGCCAATCAGTTAGGTGTGTGGCTCAGATGGGGAGCGAAAATGACACAATTATGCACCTCTAGTTGAAGACCAATTTTGAACCTTTATTGAATCTATAAATGGATAGGCTGGAAGCAAATTTTTCTTGAATATTCCCCAACAAAGTCACCAATTTGTTAGGTCTCAAAAACATAAGTTTTGAACCTTAAAAGGTTTCCAATCTCTTAGTACATTTTTGGCTAAAGAACAGGGGAAATTTGATTGATAACCCCCTACTCTTTAGGCTTTGCTAAACCTAGGCAGGTGTACCTGAGTGTTAAGGAATATTTGAAGGTTTGAATATGATCTCTAATTTAAGATATATAATCACAATGCCACATAGGTGTGAAGTAGATGCAAGGCTAATGACTAGTTCCTACTGTAGATGTTTTGAGAATAGAGTATAGGTAGAGTTTGTATGATAATTTCCTAAACTTTACCAATGCCTAAATCTATTGGTTTAATCCAGTCGAGGGGTGGATGATGGTGATGGAGACAAATACATAGGATAGGTAGATCTATTCCTCAACTTAGCTCTAATTGTTGGGAACTTTTAGATTTTTGCACCTTGTAGAAACGTGTAGGTTAGTTGGTTACTATAATCTTTATAGATCCCAGTGTTATCCTCCCAAACTATTGTGATACTATGAGAATACTATCTAACAAATTCTTCGCTTTAGTAAAAAATTTGGGTATTCGACTATCTAAAAATATCTTCGCATTAGTAAAAAAAATTAGATACCTAACATCGAAAGAAATTAATCCATCCAAAATTAAATTAAGCCTATGAAGATTAGTGCCACCATCCTTTTGTATGTGGGTAATACACTTATGAACAATCTGACCAAACTCCTTTTTCCACTCTTCAAGGTTTTTGAGTTGGCAATCATCTTTTACTATTTCAAGTATATACATTGTTTTAGAGTATGAAAAGAATCCATTTGTGTCAAGATCCTTTTGTCCTCTACCTGTATAAACTGAAATTCATCTATGATCATCTTGACTATTTGCTCATTTGGTTTCAAAGTTGCAAGATAATTAGTAATCCTTTGTAGAATTATGCACAACTTAAACAAAGTGTGGTGTATAGGCTACCAATTTTTGAATAGGGGATCCAACACAAGCAAGTGTGGTTTAATTTGATCAATAGCTTGTTGAAGCAATTTGTAACTATCATATACACTCTCCAATTTATCTACAATCAAATTCACCCTATGTTCAATAATTTTTTCTATAACTTCCTCCTCGGCTTTATTGTTGGTCTTCTTCATTTCTTCCACTTCATTCTTGAGAGATCTCATTTTTTCAAAAATAATATTTTATACATCATCCACTGGAGCACTCAGAGGCCTATACAACACCACCTCTTTACTCTGTGAATTTCTTGCTCATGTTAACTGATCTTTTAGTTTTACATTTTCTATGAACAACTTATTTACTTCATCATTTAGGAATTTTTTCTCCTTCTCATACTCTCTTAGTTTATCCTCCAATCCTTTAATAATTCCATGAGTAAACATGGCTGAATGCATAGTCATAGTGGTAGCTTCCAAAGGGGTTGTATCTTGTAATGTTCTTAGCATGGCTACCCCTTTCATTCCTTGTATCACATCCAATAGTTTTTCTTTTGTGTGTTCTTTTACATGATCCATATAGCTAGGGTCTTGATCTTGGGATTGTATCATGTACCACTCACTCCATCAAAATCAAACTCTAGAACTAGCATAAGATCTTCTTGGGATCGTACTTAGAGAAGAAAAATCATCTCATTAGTACAAAAAAAACAATATATGAATGAAAAAACTACTAAAAACTACTTATAAATGAGTGAAATTGGTTATGTGACCATCAGTAGTTTATTGTCAATCATATATAATGCAACTAAATTGATGAATAAACCATTTTTAGTCACTTATTGGCTGTTTTTATTGATCGATTTGGTAGTATATTTAATTGCTAATTTAGTCATTGATTTAGTCATATTATTAATTGAGCTTGGTCACATGACCATTAGTAGTTTATTGCTAGTCATTTATTTAGTCATTTGATCAATTTGGTCATATATTTAGTCACTAATTTTTGTCAACTGGTAGTATATTTAGTCATATTATTCACTGATTTTTGTATTCACTAATTTTTGTCAATTGGTTGTATATTTAGTCATATTTATTCACTAATTTATGTCAACTAGTAGTATATTTAGTCATATTTATTCACTGGTTTCTATCAGTTGATAGTATATTTAGTCAATTGGTAGTTTATTTTATTGTTTTTGTTCACAACTAATTTTTGCCTATTTTTTTGGAAATGAGACAATTGTTTTGAGTTTTAATTATTAATTGACATCAATTATTAGTATATTTAGTCATTTTGAAGCTTGCATTTAGTCATTGGTATATTTAGTAGTATAATTTGAAACTTGCACAATGAAAACACTTTGAGAAGGTAAAATAAACTTATTTTATCGATAAAAAATGCTTACAAAAAACATATAGATCTTAAAATAAGTTACAATGTTTTCTCTTTGCTAAAAAAGCCTTCATGGTTACAATACATAGCTCAAAGAATGAGCAAGAAACTGATTTTCTAGGTATCACAACGTAGAAGCACAAAGATATTCATAGATGTGTTCTTCATAAATATATGACTATCCCATGAAGCTCACTATCCTACACTAATACATTTTGAATCAATTTCTTACAAAAGGTCATCGGAATTTCGATGAAATTTGAAATGTTGAAATTCTAACCCAGCTGACGATGTTGGGTTGGAATTTTGACATTTTAAATTTTGTCAAAATTCTAACGAAATTCCTCTGACAAAAGGGTGTCGAAATTTCAACGAACTTTCATAAGAAAATGAGTCAAAATGTATCAGTGCTAGTTCAAGATCACATTGTCATCTCTATTGAGATCCTATCGCATGCACCCAACTTTCTCTAGTTCATAAGATGCCACTATGAATTGTTACCTATAGCAATAAACTTTCCTTATCTCTAATATAGAAATCAACATCCCATTATGATACTACAACTGTAAATATCTATGTCTTGGAAGATAGCTCATGATAACCCTCAACCTTTTTGTTTCTCACTTGTACCAAATCTATGGTATTGTCCTAGGTGTTCATGAATCTAACATGAAGACTCTTGACTATCATGAGATTTGGCACTGTCAAATGCATACTAGAAGGTTGTCTCCTTACCCCTTTAAATGCATCTTGAGACACAGAAAATATTGTAACCTTTGCATAGTTCTTCTCATTGACTCTAAGATTATCTTTTAATGTTTGCACGATCCTCACTATCATACATCCTCATTTGCAAACATATTCACTAAAGTTTGAGGAGTGCTTCTACCATGGTCATAATTATTTTGGAAACACTATCATTGCCATGATGCCATTTGATTAGGAACTTCATTTTGTGTTTCCAAGTTAGATTGAAACTATTCAATCTCTTCACACTCTTCTCACTATATTATTTCAAACATCCCAGTGTCTTCTACTTATGGCTCTTAGTGTAACCCTATCATCCATGGGTCTTTAAGTGTTGTTCAACCTCAAATGATAATCACTTCCTTTTGAGAAGGTCCTCTTATTCTTTTAGAGTTATATCACTATCATAATCGTTCCTTGTGGGTGAAACCATGATATGAAGGATTACTACAAACAACAAAGAGAGGACATACAAAGAAAAAATATAGTTTTCAATACTTGATCAATGATTTTTTTTAAAGTTTTCCGAGTTAGACCATAATAAAAAATCTATAGAACATTATCAATAAAAAATTGACAATTGCTAGACTTGATAGACAAGATCATAAAAAATATCTACTAAATAAATCTTACAAAAGATCTCTCTCAAAACTTAATAGGAAATTCACAAAATGGATTTGTTGAAAGGGCTTTCAAAAATTTCAAGAAAATGCAATTGGCAGTTCTAAAGCCAAATTCTACAACCTTTGCCAACATCCTCCTAGCCTATGACAAAATGGGAGCTTAACAATAGGGTATATAAATCCATCAAAGAATAAATGATAGATTTGTTAGATGTTGTAGTAGAAATTTCCCTAGTAGACATGTATGTAAAATGTGGAAACATAGACAAAGCACGTGAACTGTTTGAGAAAATTCTTCAATGAAATGTGTTCTCATGGAATGCAATGATTGTGGGATATGCAAAAAATGGATATTTTGAAAAGGCTTTAGAAAATTTAAGGAAAATGAAATTAATAGGTGTAAAGCCAAATTCGATAACCTTTTCCAGTATCGTCCCTATCTGTGCCAAAATGGGAGCTTTGGAATAGGGTATGGATATCCATCTTGCACACTTGCCAGCCTCTCCAATCACTGTTGCAAAGTGGTAGAAATTCAGGGAAGACATCTATTGGGTATTTCATTTGGTGTGATTGCAGTCCAAGCTCCTCTGCAGCCCCACAAGGAGCCAAGGCATGAGGGTGTAGGATGGTGAGCTCTCCCTGCATCCTTGCAAGGAACTAGGGAATGAGGGTGCAGGATAGAAGGCTCTCCTCTTATCCCCATGAAGAAAATTTTGTGTGTGTGTGGGGATGTGGGGATGATGTTTTATTAGATGTTTTAGTTTCAACTACCCTAGTAGACATGTATGAAAAATGTGGAAGCATCAACAAGGCATGTGAATTGTTTGATAGAATGCCTCAAAGGGATATCATCTCATCGAATGCAATGATTGTGGGATATGCAAAAAATGGATTTTTTGAAAAGTCTTTAGAAACTTTCAAGAAAATAGAATTAGCAGGTGTAAAGCCAAATTCGATTGGGATACTTTAATAATGATATAAATGGAATTCTTTAGTCTATTATTTTATTCTCATATATAGTTTAAATTTATGTATTTAATTGATGCTTAGTACCTTTATTCTCCATAGTCCCCAACTTGCAACAAATTACACTACATCAAATATTATTGTATGCATCTTGTATGAATTAAATTATTACTATGGGTAACCTTCTCAAACTAGTACTACAATCAAGACAACACCATTTGTATCAACACCAACACCTTCAACAGAGTAATTGGTAAAGGATGAATGTACTTGGCAAATATGGTAGTAAGAAGAAATTATTTAAGACCAACATCAAATATCAACAATACAAAAATAATAAATATATATTGTGAGAGTAAAAATGAAGTACTTACACAACAACCAAAAATCCACTATCAACATCATTTTGGTTCAAATATGTATAGATCCAAGATCAAGAATGGTAATAATTTATCTCAAATCTAAGGAAATTCCATTAATTGATTCCTTCCCATCCTTTGAGGGCCAAGCATCTTAATTAAGCAGAATATGTTGTCCCCCAAGCACAACAACATAAGTATCCCTATAGAAATCATGCCATGTTGATTACAAGCATCATCTAATGAAAAATCAAATTTGTAAAAATATTCCTTATTTCCTAAGATTATCATTCAAGAATTTTTGAAAATTTTTCCTAGCAGTATATTCTTATGTTTTTGGAATGCATTGGGATCCAGTAACCTAGTAGGTCCCATTTGTCAATTACTTCTTTGGATATATGCTCTCTTTTTCTTTATTGTTGCAATTTTCTCAGTTATTTGTAAGAGAAGTTACATCTCCAATTTGTTGTGTAGTACTTTCAGGACACTTTCAACAAAATTTGAGTCGGAAGGTAACATAAGTAAAATTTTACCTATATAGAAAATTGATCTATATTAGTGGATGCTAGGTGAAGCTATTTGAGAAGGAATATGTAATATTACAAAAGAAAATGTGTTTAAGGGTAAAGAAGAAAAAAAAATTATTTATTGAGCACCATTAGTATGGTTGCTTGGAATATTGTACTTAAATAAATATTCCAAATTTGATTGGATTTTCTATACAATGTATACATTAATTTAGTTCTACTATAACTTGATACTTGAACCTGCTCTGGCATGTGAATGTTTAGGAAATAAAAAAATTGCTTCGATAGAATCACTTGATATCTACTATGGACTTTAAAAATTTGTATCAATACATTCAATATGTGGCTCTTATGCCACTACAAAATAAATATATCAGATGAATTAATACTGCCAAAGAACTTTGTCTTCTTGTTTTCTTCAACTTGAACTTGTATTAGCATCCCTTTATACATAAAACAAAATAAATAAAAGCTTGGACAGTAAAAAAGTATTACACATAAATAAGATCCTTGACAGTAGCTTGAAAATAAACATGTATAAATAGTGAAATTAGCAAATGGCCTTGAAACCTCCATTCAAAGCCAAAATGTACCCGTGGTTAACAAGAATTGACCTTTCAAATATCCTAGTTAATAACCTTGATTTCAAAATTTTGTTATCATGGAATGGGTACAAGTAGGGGAAACATACTTTTTTTTGGAACACTGGGTGGGTATGGTTAATTTTAAATACATTTGTGCTTAAATATTAAAATATAAATATAAAATAATAATACTAATTTATGTGCATAATTAGAGCCAAAATAAAAAAAATAAAAAAAATGTACATAACTCCAAATATCACAAGTTTATAAATTATGATTATGATTTATGTCGAGTTTAAAAGGAAAAAAAATTTGCAAGCCACTATTGTGGGCTCAGCTCAAAAATGTCTCTATAAGGACCTAGTGATTGAAGAACCTGGGATTTTTTTGTGGAAAGCTAGAATAAAAAACTGTACCAGAGGCAAAACTATTTTGGTTTTTGCATGGAGTTCAATCATGGAGGACATTTTTCAAATAATCTAGTAATACCTTACCAAAGGATTATTAGATGTCTAGGCAACAAAAAATAATTTTCACATATAATACTTTGTGACCATGAAAAATTCAAATGCATGAATATCCTAATTCATAAGAAAATATTTCAATCTTCTTCACTAATAGTCAATATTGAAATGTCTTGAAGCTTGACACGTTTTTTGATAGGACTTGAGGAGGAAGAAATTAAGCATTGATATTACTGATTTGAGCCATTAGATAAAATTTGGTAATCTATCTTGTTGTGTCCTTGAATCTAGTTCTAATATAATAAATATATAAGGCATTCACATGAAGGGTGCTTCAATATGCTCCAGTGCACTTACTGGCTAAAAGAAAATAGAAATCCTCAAAGAAGAATGATGCATTGCAACACATTTGAATTTTGTATTCTAGAATTTGCTTCTTTGGACTGATTAATTCAATGGCTGCAACATAAAAGGAACAATTTTATATTACACTCTTGTAGTCATGGCAAGATATCCAGATAGTCTTAATCTACCATAAGAAATCAATGTGTATGTGGCCTAATTAGCCATGGAAACATATCTAAATACTCCTCAGTCACCATGAGAAATCAATGTGTATGAGCCTTGAAATTTAATTATGAAATTAAAACATGGTCACTATAAGGAGAATTAATGCCATTATTTAGAAAGGAGATTTCCTCAGTCACCATGAGAAATCAATGTGTATGAGCCTTGAAATTTAATTATGAAATTAAAACATGGTCACTATAAGGAGAATTAATGCCATTATTTAGAAAGGAGATTTCTTTCTAGACAATCGTGTGTAACTGCTGGAAAGGTGTCCAAAGCCGAAAAAATGATTTTTGGTAATGTGAAATATTTAGGAGTAAGGATAATGGTAGGTGTCATTAAATTGGTAACTTTTTGGGTTCAACATTATATTTAGAACTTACCCACTCAATAGTCTTGAAATTTGACTAGGTTTGAATCCAAAGAGTGAAATTGGTACCTTGGTAACTGTTATGCCTTGCATAACCACCCCATCTTTTGTCTTGGTCAAAATGGGTCCCCCTTTGTGTTTTTGTACTTAGTTGTTTTTGGAACAAAATTTGGAGTATAGTTTTGCCAAGTATTTTGTTTTTTTTCTTTGTTTTCTCTGTCGGAAGCGGAATCGAAGCTGAATCGGGTTTTGAAAGGTCTTTTGAGGTGTATTTTTGGTTCTGATCCCGACGGTCTTTTCTTTGCCTTTGTTTTTGCTCTTTAGCGGAAGCGGAGCAGGAGTGGGAATTGGGAGGGTTCTATTCAAAATTTGTAAAAATCAAATTCAATTCCGATTCCAACTCCGCTCCCTTTTTAATGTTTGTTTGTCTTGGTTTTTGTGTTTTGTTTTATTAGGTTGGCCTTTTACTTAACTTTTTTTTTTTGTTTTTGTTTTGTTTTTAGTTATCGGACGTGGAGTCGGAATGGGAATAAGGTTTGGAAAGTTTATGATTTTAAGATCCTGTTTCCATTTTGGTTCCAACCCCGCCTTTTTTTTTTGTGTGTCGTTGAATTTTTGATGGAAGTTGCACTATAGAGCAGTGTTTGTTCTCTTACAGTTCTGACTCCGCCTTTACTGTGTTTTAATGAATTAATGGTGGTTGCCGATGTAGGTAGAAATTCACATTTTTTTTTCTTTATTAAGGGTTAAAGCCGATTATTATTGTTATTATTACAAGTCTGAGAGCCCGAAGAGCAATAGCAGAGTTCGTTTGAGCGAATTGAGCAAGATAGAGAAGGGATTGTGTGCGAATTGATTCAGAAAGTCAGCATGGCTTTGTTTGCGTTTAAGGTAGGTCTTTTATTTTTGTTGTTCGTTGTTTTATTTGCGGTTGTGTTCATTATGTTTTGCTTTGTATCTGTTCGCGTGTTCAATCATTGTGTTTTAAGCAATTTTATGATCAATGATGTGATTGAATGAGTAGGTTCTTGTTTTAGTTTGTTTTAGTTTTATTTTTATCTTTGTTGTTTTATTTTGTTGTGTCGTTTCTTTCTATTTTTGGGCATTGTTGTTTTCACGACTTAATCGTGATCGCATTGGGTCGTTTTCGATTTGCAGTAGATTTAGATTAGATTAAAGGTTTTTATTATGGTGTAAGTTAGATTAAGAATTTATAGTGAGGTAGATTACAGATTTTTACAGTGAGTTGAGGTAGATTAGGTTTATTGTTTAATTTAGGGTTTCGTTGTTGGTAGAATGGCAGGGTTTCAAAACCCGTGCCCTAGTTTTATTAAGTTTGTTAATTTAGGGTTTCGTCGGTCTCTGCAATAAGTTTTAAATGAATGGCTCTAAAATATAATTGTTCCCCACGGTCATATGAGGGTAGAGTTTTTTTTAAGCTCCTTTGCTATGTTATGGCGACCTAGGTTTAATCATGAATTTATTTTGAAAATGAATAAAGTTGATGATGTCATGATTAGCATATGTGGAGGCGGGATTGGAATGGGTATTGGCATAAGAGTTTGTTTTTACCAAAGATGTGAATTCCATTTCTATGTCGTTTTCGATTTTGAGTTCTAAAAAGGTTTTTAAAGTATGTGATAATTAGCGGAGGCAGGATCGAAACTGGTCTTAAACTTAAGAATTTTGTTTGTAAAGGTTATCAGTTCCGTTTTCATCCCGTGTCCGGCTTCGCATATTGTGGAAAGTCTTTTGTCGAAGTAACGATAAACAAATCATAGGTGGAGGCGGAATGGAAATAGAATATGAAATGAGAGGAATTTGAAGAAAAACCAAATCTTTTTTTATTCCGATCCCGGTTCCGATAACTTCCCCGACTCCGACTCCGAGCCTGTTTGTTACTAGCTGAAGTTCCTATATGGGTTTTTGCTCCAAGTCCGCCAGTCTTGTAAAAATGATTATTTTGTGTTTCTGTCCAACTCCGACTCTGATACATATGTAATAGGTATGTTTTTAAAACAAGTTTTATAATGATTTATTAGAAGGGGTCTAATTAGAGGTTTGCTTGCAGGAGATTTGAGAGATGTTAGGAACGTTAGGAGAGGCTACTCGAAGGAATCAACCGGCTGGAACATCAAAGCCTGTACCAAAGATCAAGAAGGTGAAACCAGAATAGTTACCTTATACATTAAGGTATGATCATAGGAATCTGGTGGTGAAGGTGAGCAAGGTGGAATCAAACTGGTCAGATATCACAGATACCAATCTGGGCCAGTATAATTTTGAAGAATTACATAAAGAGACCTTTGCAGAAAGGGCAAACTTGACAGGGAGAACTCAAAGGATTGTTGACTCCAGTCTTGCACATATCACTGTGTTTCCTTTGTCAGTTCAGTGTCCGAAGTTGATATATACAGTGGCCAGTACTTATAATCTAGCTACAAGATTATGCATGGATTCACAGAATAATGTAATTATAGATCTTACTCCGCAGATGTTCTAAAACATATTCAATGTTCCTGATCCCAAGAATTTAGTGCAGTTAACTGAGGCTGAGGCATTGGAGAAATACAGTAAGCATAAAGAATCCAATAAGTCTCATTTAAATAAAAGATGGTTAAGTACTGAGAAGAAGTCTTTGAGCAAATTGGCAGATCAGCCAAAGAGGGCAGACTTCAAGAAGGAGATATTTGATTTAATATTGATGCTATCTAGAGTGTTTGGGAAGAGGGATGCCTTCCATTTCAAGGAATGGATGTTTCATTTTATTCAAGTGATTTTTCAGGGTGATTATCAATTTGATTGGTCCATGATTGTTTCTGATGCCATACATGATCAGCTCACAAGGGTCAGACAGACCAAATCTTTCTTCATGACTTCATATGTGGTCTATGCTGCAGCAAGATTGGGGATTTTCCCAGGATTAAACAGGGTAGGTATAATGGGAGCTTTGGATGGACAAAAGAAGGTATGGGAACACTATGATCAATTATCCCTTCAGGTTGCTGAGACTCACTTCAGAAGAGTCAATGATGCATTTTTATATGTGGTTATCAATCAGTTGAGTGGAGATGCAGGATACAGGTTAAGTCAGGAAGCTATGGCTTTCATTTCTGAATGGGGAAGTTGGTACATCCAATACCCCAAATTTACATACTTCAGATTGTTTGGGTTTGAAGGTCATCCTCATTTACTTCCAAGATGCTGCAGAAATAGAATAGTGCTTATGGAATTTGTATATCAAGCCATCGGAGTTAATGCTAGATTTGGGATGAAGCACAAGACATGATGCCATAAGTTTCCTATGACACTGGGTGAATATAGTTGTCAACACTTGAAGGCGGCTAAGGTGGTTTGTAATGAGTTGATACAATTGAAATTGGGAATGTATACAGCTCGTAAGTATTTTGATCCGAAAAAGAAGATGTATACTTTATTACCTTCTGTGTTTACTAGACACTTTAATTTGTTAGAGGATTTTTGGTGTGATAGGCAGGATGAATTTGACTTGAGGAGGAAGAATTATGAGAGATTACCAGTCTCACTTATGGTAGAGCTGGGCATTAAAGATAATATTCCTGACACTTTGGTGGATGATGGAGTGGTATTAGATCCCTCATATGAAGCTTTGAATATTGGCACCAAAAACTTAGATCCAATAGACTGGAGTGAAGAAGAAACGATTGACATTAAGAAATTGGGAAGAACAGTCTTGGATAGAAGTGTGCAATGGTTGATGATGAGGACTCAAGCTCCTCAGGGACCAATCCTCAAGAAAGGTAAAGGGTATAAGAGGATTAAATGAGATGGTGCCTTCCAAGGAACCATTGGAATTCTTTCCTCCGGATGTTGAAGAAATAGAGTTGGAGGTGGTTGATGAAGAAGAAGAGACACCCGCGGGAGATGTCCCAATTGAATCTGTTGTTCCTATGCCCGCATTGGGTGAGTCATCTACACAAGCCCCACTCACAAGAAAGAAAAGCAAAGAAGTTCAAGGAGTGCTTTATGCCATGGCTAAAGCTACTAAAGGAAAGGAAGTGGAGGAAGAGTTGGTAGAAATTGAGACAGATTCAGATGAAACTCTGTCAGAGAAGGACTTGCAAGAAAACATGCCTCTAGATCCTGCTATTGAGCATATTCTTACATAGGAGGAGCAATGGAAATAGTTTGAAGATGCTACCAGAGAATCTAATGCAAGGGCTACTACGGAGAAAGAAAAGGAAATAGAGGCAAAGTTGCAATTTGATGCTCTACTTCAACAGCAGCAATCGAAAGAAAGAGAAGTTGAAACAAGGACATCAGCAGACACAATGGAGGAGCAAATGAGGCAACGAGAACATGAGATCTAGGTCAAAGCTGAAAATGACAAGCTGGAATTGATACAAAAGATTCATGATCTTGAGGAGGAGAAAGAAAGAAACTGAAGGGAAAAGGAAGCCCTTGTTGCTATATTGAAGCTTGTAGAGGAGACTCGACTGAAAGAACAAGAGGCTGAAGCTCTAAGGAAAGAAAAGGAGGTTGAAGAGCTGATAAAGAAACAGCTAGCTGAGAAAGAAAGGGAAAAGGCAGAGAAACTCATAGCCTTGGAAGAGGAAAGAATAAGAAAAGAAGAAGGAGACAGGAAGATGCAGGAACAAAGAGATAGAGAGGAGGCTGAGAAGTTGGTGCAGTTGTATGTACTGCAGGAGCAACAAGAAAAGGCAAAGCTTGATTCTCAACTTAAGGTAGATATTCAGCCATCCTCTACAGTTGCTGCTTCCTCTTCTATGATGATGGCTCTTGGTGCTCCTACTTGGTTGAAATTAGATCTACAGAAAAGAGCTAGAACACCTCCTCAATCTCTTAATTGGGAGGAAATGATGAAGGAGATTGAACAGGAAAGGCCTAAGAAGAGGGCTAAAGTTTTGCACTCTACCAGACTCACAGATAAAGGGGAGATAGTTGTTGAATGTGCCGTGCCTATGATTGAAAAGGAGGTAGGGGATATGTAGCTTACAGACTATCAATTAAGTATGGTTAACTTGGGAAGACCCACTAGAAATCAACAAATGAATTTGATTGATGTGGTGGCTTCAACGAAAAAATCTAGAATGATCAAGGACAAACAATAGAAAGATGAGCTTAAGGCTCAGTTAGATCAGTTACATTCATTTTTGAAGAGTGTCTCCTCTCCAAGGTCACAAAAGGTTGCAGCAATTGAGACTCCTATTTTGCTAAGCAAAAAGGAGGTTGATGATTTGATGCAGGTTAGAGGTAAGGCGGAGATGGTTGACAAGTGGATAGATAAAGTGAACCGGGAGGTAGGTGAGGTTTTGGAAAAGGGGTTTGAAACCTATAAGGAGGAAGAAGGAGTAATAACAGAGATGCATCAATATATTGAGGCCTCCGAGAAGTTAGAAGAAGATTACAAAGAGTATAGTGAAAAGTTGGAGAAGATAAATACATTGCCTCTAACTACTCTTTTAGAAGAATCTATACTTGAAGATGATAATAAATATTTTGTAGAAAAGACTTCTCGTATCCTTAAATTTAGGACTGGCTTCTTGAGCAAACATAAGGATGAAATTCAGGGAGCAGTTAATAATTTAACTGAGCAGTTGGAGGAGTTGGAAGCGGTTATGGCTATAATAGTAGATGTGAATGTAATGACTAAAGATGGCATGCCATTAAGTCAGGTTAGAGAGAAATGGAGGGAAAGATTCCAAGGACTCATGCAGGATGATGGAGAAGACTTGGTGATAGATCGACTTGTAGAGGTCAAGGAAGAGATAAAGCTGCAGGAAGAGAGTTGGTCAAGGTAAAAAGCATGAAAGAATTTGCTGCAGTTGAGTTGGATTGCATCAAATTTGAAGATAACTGGATTGATGGGCCAGATATGGATATGCTACAATAGGTCTTCACCAGTTATGATGAGTTCATAGCAGATCAAGCATCACATGCATAAAATCTTGCATGATGCATGATATTCTTCTTCCTTGCATGATGCATGATGATCTTCTTCCTTGCATGTTGCATGCATGCAGCACTAGCAGTCTCAAGGATGTGGGATCTTCTTTTCTCCTATGTTCTATCTTCTATTGTTAGATCAAACTGAATGTGTAATGTAAGAACTCAAGATCAAAATTGATCTGAATTTCCAAGACAGTTGATTGTTCCTAAAAAGGTGGAAAACCTAAGATAGAAGTAAAAGTTCAAACTTCTTTTTTTGTATTCTATAAATACCAGTGGGGTATTACATTGTAAGGGTCGGCTAATTGAGAATTGGATTGGCTTACATAGTGTTAGGAGATAGAATTTTCAGAGAGCATTTTGCAGAGATACATTGTACCAGATCTTGTTTACAGTTAATAGAATTGCAGGTTTACGAAATATGGAGTTTGGCATTGAATTGTGTGTTAAGGTTAATGAGTTATAATCCACTTGAATGCCAGTGATTGTGCTGAAGCATGATAGTTTCTTATATGATGAAAGTCATCAGAAGAAACCAGGTTTAAAGATTATCTTGTTAAATTGTCATTGAATTAAGGTTATTAAAGTATGTTGATCTATAGTTTTAATGATGAATGAATGTGTGTGGTTTTGAGATCTTGGAAATATTTGTGATAGGCGAAATAGAGGAATTGAATTAAGCACCTAAGATGTATATGATGGTACACTTATACTATGGGTTGTGTCATGTTATGGTTTTTGTGATCGGTTAAGAAAACATTCATTGTTAAAAGTATATGTCTGGATAGTAGATAAATTTAATTCATACTTACTGATTTACCCCTTGGATCTATCTTTTTCTTTTATTTTAAACCCCTTGATTTACAAAAACTATTTTGACAAAGAGAGTCATAGCTTGAATCCTTTGTTACCAGTCCAAGCCCCTTGAATATTATAGTTGCATGAACCAATTGAGTGACATCAGACAGTTGAGAACCAACTACCAGGACCTTGGGAGTTAGGCCACTACATGTAGTCTTTCTATTTCAGGAGAAATAGAATATAAATATTTTGTTTTAATGTTGTTTGTGTCATTTTAACCATCAACAGTAACTATGTTTCAAATTTCTCAAATATTTGGGCCCATCAATGATAGTATGTCTACTATTGTTTCATATGTTACTGATATATACATTCTTGTGATTTACATTATCACTTTGTTAGATGGTTATTATTTGAGTATGAGACAAAGAAAAAAAATCACTTACACTCTATGTCCATAAGGGTTGTCTTTCATATTCAACTTGTAAAATGAGTTGTGTCCATCAAAGCATAGAGGATAGAGGAATTTTATCATTTGTTGTAGTTGTGACTACCGTAGTGGACATGTATGCAAAATGTGGAACCATGGACAAGGCACATGAACTATTTGATATAATGCCTCAAAAAAATATGGTCTCATGGACTGCAATGATTGTAGGATACACACGAATTGGATTTTTTGAAAATGCTCTAGAAAATCTCAAGAAAATGCAATTTCACTGTGATATTTCTTTATCTTAATCTTGAGCTCTAAATATTTACCATTTTTACTTTTAGGTTTGTCACAGTTCTCTAGACTGTCATCAAGCCTATCTATGCATTTTTTAAACCTCTAAAGATCTTAAACCTCTGTATGGTCTTGTAGACTATCAAATAGGCCTATAGAATGCAGTGATGGTCTTGATCTCTATCAAGGACCTCTCAAGATCATTCACTCCAACTGTCCATAGTTTGGGGAGACCAAGGTTTACAAATCATATTCAAGTCAAATAGAGGTTTCATGGTTGCATGACAATGTGTAGGAGACAACTACAAAGAAATAGAGACTAAGATAAATTGCAAAGAGGTGGAGTTTATAGATAGGATTGAATATATGAGGTCAAGAAGACTAAGAACGAAGGGGGTCAAGAAGAATGAGGGTGAACAGAGGTGTTTCTTAATCTTGAAAGTAGATTTGAGCATGGTTAACCTTTGTTGAGAACCTCATATCTTGAGATATACATGTCAAATAAAAAAAATCATATATAAAATCCTAATAGAGGATCTCTTTAGACATAGTTCTTTGTTATGTTACAAAGAGAATGATAACAGTAAAAAAAGGTTCATCATGAAAAATTATACAAAGCCTTGTCACCAACACTCTAGGGTAGCGTGTTTGAGCTTTACAATGTCTTGTAGAAAGTCTACACTATAATGCAAACATTTACACTGTCACATAAAGGTTTGAATTAAAGAATATCTTCATTCATAAGAAATCTTTGAGACTATAAAAACAAGAATATAGAGGGATTTTAAACTATATAAAATTCATATAGGGTAAAATGAAGAAGAGACTGTGATACATTGCACAAGAGAGACAGTGACTCAAGACTTTCAATTCAAGAATACAAAGGTCTAAGGAAAGGTGACAATCCAAACCCACCTTTACATATCTCTATCCATTTTCAAATATGAGGTTTGTATGATATGATTGTCTCATTCTTAATAGATACCTACACCATAAACTTGCAAATAACAATATGGACTATCACAAAGTTGGCAGACATGAGAAAACATCAAGATTTGAGTATGGGACATTCAACATGATCTCATAAAGGCTGTGAAGATAGTGTGTATAAACCCACTTTTTGGGATCTCTTCACCAAGCCCTACACAAACATTATGAAGTCTATATGATAAGGGAATACAATGCACCTTATAGGAATGTGTGCGATCTACATGTTCATTAAGATCACCTTGCAAAATAATGCATACTAAACTAGTATAAGGTCAATAAAGTCATTGTAAAGGGTCTAGAATTACCTTGCATCTCCAGTGTCAGGTATGCATATGTTAAAGGAGGGATTGATTAGAATCATTTAAAGGAACTCATGAGATTCCTACACTCAGTATTGAAAGAAAGGGATTGGTAATAGGGCATCAAGGCGATAAATATAGTGACCTTGTGAAGATATACAATGCAAAGATAACATTGACAGGCCTACACTAAAGGTAGCAAAGGGATCTAGAATGATATAGAAGTCAACCCAAGACAAAAATCACATTCACAATGTTATTGGATTTTACCACTTTCAACAACTCTTCATAAGGTTCCTATTTTGAAAAATTCTGATTTTAAATAACATGAAACAAATTTACACAAGATAATCTAAGAAAAATTGTTGTTGAAACCAATGTGTCTAAATCTCTAAGCAAGAAGCCCATGGTGTGCACATGCAATATGGAAAGGGTCCATCAAATTTTTAGTAAGTAATTCATACCTGCAAAGTATCAACCGAGGTATTTGTTTAATTTGCATATAGAAATAAACATTATATATAATCTTATCAATTTGAAGGAAGAACACTAAAATAATTTACAAACAAAAAAATAGGAAAGATGAACAATAAAAATGATTAATATCTTGTGTCTATGGAGTATAATCCCACTCAATAAATATTTGATTTTTCTTGAAAAAGAGTTACCCATAAGGAAAATCTCTCATTGTTATAACAAATTGAATTGATGGGTTACTTAGCATTGGAATCAATGGAAGAGTTTTGTTGAGAGCAATATATGTGTAAAGAGGATCAGTGTTTGGCCAAAACCAAATGATTCCTTTCTATAGTAGACTTGGATAAACACATGCATGTGCCCTCTTGGAGGTGTGGACCTAAATTTAATGTAGAATCACTTCATTAAGAGTTATATATCTAATGCACACAACTACTAAAAAATCACTAACCCTCATAGTGACTTGATTCTCATTCCTTGTCAAAGAGACTAGATCCTCATTTTTGATGCACAATTAGATTGATCTCCATTTTTATGACTAATACCTCCTTAATGAACCTAACATAATGGATTTAATGACAATGCAACAAATCTAATATCCATGAAATAAAACCATTGTCTCTTTGTTGCACTCTTGAAACCATAGATCCCAAAGCATAATAATTTGAAACGTTGTCCAAAGGCTAGATTGCAAGGGTTTTGAATATCAAAACCTCTATTGCATAGTTTTTCCTCCATAATACATAAAATAGAGCTCTACAAAGTAGCATTTCAAACTGAAAATGTATATCAAACATAAAAGAAAACCCTAACCCATGGGAATAAGGGAAAAAGCTTTCAAATGGATGAAGAAGAAATTGATATGCAATAACATGAAGAAAGAAAACTCCCTTATTTTCCTTATACAACTAAAAAATGAAAGAAAGCAACCCCAGGAAGATGGAAAAACATATAAAAGAGACAAAGGAAACAACCCGCCATGCAAATGAAGATTGAAAATGCTAAAAAATGTTGCGATGAAGCTACCCCATGATATTAGCTAAATGAAACTCGGAGAACTGCCTTGCAACCTTCTTCTTTAAAGTAGAAAATAGTAGAAGGTGTCAATCTTGGAAGAGCTCATTTTATTTCAATCCTTTTTCTTGAAAAAAAAAACAAAGAGAGAATGAAACTTGGCAAGTTTCCCTCACAAAATAAAAAAATTAATTTATCACTTGCTCATGTTTCCCTCTTTTTTTAATTACCAACTTTAATATCATATGTGACTAATTATTTAGGTTTTTTTTTAGCCAATGATCAAATTAGTCATTAGTTATCAATTTATTTAGTCATTTATAGCTATTTTGCAAAAAACTAGTAGAATTTAGTCATTTTTAGTTGTTGTGACTAAAAGTTTTAGTCACCTAGTCATTTATTTGCCAAATTCTACTAGTGTCTTCTTTAGTTCCAAACTAGGGAAAATTAGCATGTTGCTTTTTAAAATCATCTCTCTAGCCTTCTGAGGGCTAATGTCAATATTATAAATTCTCAATTCACTAAAAGTTTGTGCCACCACCTGATCACTTTGGGATTCTTCAATTCCCATCTTATTTATCTCCATTCTTTCCTAAAATTCTTTCACCTTCATTTTTGTCCAAAAATCCCTAAATTCTAGAGTTTTAATAAACTCATCATCTTCTATGAATCCCTGGTTGCAACCTCCTTTCATCTTCATGTATTTCTGTATTTTCTTTTTCTTTATCAACCATCCTTTCTTTAGGCTCATGGGCACTGGTCTCATGGACTGGCTAGTCGACCTCAACATCACCCTTTAATTATTGTAATACATTTTCTACCTCCTTAGTGTCTCTTGTCCATTCACTTTCTTCATAAGGGACCAGTGCTTTGTATCTTTTTTCTTTTAGGAGGAAATTGCTTCATGGGAGATTTTGAAGTTGTGTCTGGGGTGTGCTCTGCAATTACCATACCAATGTGTTATTGAAGGCGTGATTCCCTTTTTCCATATAAGTACTTAAATTTATCAATTATCAAATTTATTATTTTGATAGGGTCATTCTCTTCAACAAAATGGCCTAGGAAATCTTTATATTTTCGCTTCCTCTCTTCTTCAAGCTTCCTCATAAGTCCCCATTTTTTCTTTCTATACAATACTTCTTCAAAAGTAATTTTATTTCTTATCACATCTTCTTCATAGTCTACTTGGTGTGCAATTTTTGACTTGATGAGAAGGTTATGTCTTATGTGATTCATATGATTTTTTGGATAAAAAAATCTTCCTTTTCCAAAATCCAATGAATATCCTGTCTTTAAATAATACTGCAAATCCTCCAACTTGTCTGAGCCTACTGATCAGTCTTCACACTTGGTTAGGTTTAGAAGAAATGTTCCCTTCTTCTGTTTATGCATCACATCTTTTTCCATCCACATCATTTTCCACATAAACTCTAGAAATGCTAGTCTAAGGGGCACAAACTTCGATAGTATGTGTGGAGAAATAGGCCACCCATAGTCTCTTATTATTGTGACTTTAGGGAGGAAGAACCAATTACCAAAATTGTGTGTATGACCCTTGTCTCCTCTTAGGGCTAGAGGTCTCAATAGTTCTATAATTTTAGTGGGAAATCTCGGTATTAAGTAACCAAGGACTCCTTGGATTCTGTGTGCAAAATATTCATAGAATATCATAAAACTTGAGTTTTTACATTGACTATCCCAAATATAGCACCATTTCTGAATAGGTGTAGGATTCCCTTGTTCATCAATTCTAGCCAGGTCCATTTATCTTGATTCTAGTATAGTACCAAATGGCACAACATAGAATAGTGTCTAAATGTAATGGGTGCTCTGTCCTCTATGACTTGTAAGAATTATTCATTCAATGCATTTTCTAAGTATGAAGCAAAGTCATATTCTATATTAGTCTCGGGGTTCTGGATTCTCATGGCCATCATCATTAGGATTATTGGCATCTTTTCTTGAGAATCCATCCCCAATATTTGGCATAGAGAGAGATATGTATTCACAAAATAGTATTGAAAGTCTGCTAGATTGATTGGTTTAGTAATAGAAGGGGAAACGAGGATTGTTTTGTTGCTAGTACCTCTTTTCATCTATAGGGTAATCTTGTAACTTTTGTAAGTTCTTCTCACCCTGGCATACTCTTCCTCACTTTTTTGTAGGTTTATCTTATTCAAATCCTATTGGTTTAGGTTGAAACACTCAATGATAGTTGTCCTAGTTATCTCAACCAAAACCAAAGCATTTGGAAACCTCATAGTTTTAGTAGCAAGGTGATAATGTTTAGCTAATAATATTCCTTCATGGACCTTGGGAGTATATCTAGAATGGACTAGTGGAGAGCCCTCTTTTTCTTCTTGGATTCTTCATCCTTAATTTCAATCTTACTTTTCTTTACTTTTGATTGTTTCCTTTTAGGCGGCATGATTCTACCCTTTTTTGCTAAGACTTTCAAAATGATAGAGCTTTTGAAAAATATCCACACCAATTGAGCTTCTTTAGAGGGTTATTTGTGTGCCTACCTGGGTGTTTGATGCCTACAGATCTACTCCTCAAGTATCCTCAGCTCCCCAATGACAATGTATTGAAAATGAGTGTAACAGTTAGGAAATTCTCTTGTTTTTAATGGCGCTTACACTCAGTCATGTCGACATTAATACTAATATTCTGCCAAATATTTTCACAATAAGCTTATACCTTGGATTTGATTATGCACTGTTGGATTTTTGTGTCAAGGCGACTAATGTGATCTCATACATTTATTACCACAATCTATAATTATGTCATAGCATGCCTTACCATACTACCATTTTCACTTGTCACACTTTTTGTGATATGGAGGTGTCAATTTTTATGCCCTTTTATCTGTGTTTTCTATATTTATGATCATGGAAAAATGGTATACATACTGCCATTCCATGGCTATATTATACCCCTTATGCAGTACTACAATGTCCACTCTTGTTTTTTGATACTTATCACACTATTGCTCTTCTTACAACTTCTCATTGCAGGGTGACAGTGTGTATCACTTGATTGCATATATCAATTAACCCCTTGGTAGCGTGGTGGTTTATGAATTATTTCATGAGTTAGAAACCACCAACCCACTTGGACTTCATTTTTTGTTGTGGTATTACGGTAAATACATAGATTTTTTTATGAGTGATCATCTAAAAGGATGAATGGATATATACAAAGGGAATACCATTGATTTTATATTGGATCTTGTCACAAAAATTGTTGCGTTTCTTATAGAACATAATGTAGAACCAAAGGCATTAGATCTTTTGATGTAGAGAAAATTTGGGCAAGAAAGTGGAGATCGATAGATACCGAGGAAACAATTTTAGCCCTAACACAAGTGAAGCTCTATCGGACTTAGGTCTCTCCAACAACCAAAGCTCTCTAGCAAGAATTCAATAGTGCATCCATGTGTTCAAGAGGGTACTGAGGCTCGCTGGTAATGCTCTCTCACTATTTTCTATTTGTGTTCATATATTAGATCTCATTATTCATTTACTACTTGGTGGTGTGGGTTCTCCTCTATTGGAAGCTTTACAACATGAGCATGAAGTATGGATGGTTGTGTTGGTTGTTCCTATGTTTTCATTGATGTCAACATGGTGATAACTATATGGGAAGTCTGCTTGGTTTACTAGAAGTTGTTCTTTATCGATAATACTCACAACAACTCTACAATATCTCAACTATACATGAACCATCTCTAATCACTTTATTCCTTTCTTTGCAACACCCTAAACTATGTTGACATCAATGAAAACATTAATTACAACACCATTGTACTCATTCATACTTGCAACAATCTCCCCCTTTCTCATTGATGACAACACAATGTGAAAAACCATCAAAGAAAGAATACACACTCTCCTACGTCTTCTTCTTATTTTTTTTAGATTAGATATCCTACACAACATTCCTACACTCTCTTCTCCTTGCAAGATTCTCTCTCTCCCTTTCAAATTTTTTAGATATAGATAAGCTTTTTCACATGATTCTCTCTCCCTCTTTGAAATGAATGGAAAATAAAAGTTTTTACATAATTCTTCAGCCATATAAATTTTTTATCACTCCCATGATGAGTGCACCCATGAAAACACATACATCATACAACAATAATGATACTCCCTACTCTCCCTTAGGAGTAGACCCCAATCATTATTATGGATAAATGATGAATCTATAGATCAACTGGACAGATTCACCTCTATGTGCACCTAGTTCAAAGAAGAAGGGGCAGTAACCCCCAACTTCTCTCAGAGATACTCAAAAGTATCCTTAGGAAGAGCCTTAGTAAAGATATCTATAATTTGATCATTTTTAGGCACATATTCAAGCCTGACTTTATTCTCCAACACCTTCTCCCTTAAGAAATGATATCTCTTAGATATATGATTTTTCCTTGAATGCATTACCAAATTATTTGAAATATTTATTGCACTTGTATTATTACGGAAGGTAGGGATAGGCTGATCACACATCACACCTATATCCTTCAATTTTCTCTTCATCCATAATACCTGTGTGCAATAAGATTTTGTTACAATGTACTCAGCTTCTGTAGTGGATAAAGAAACTATTCATGTTTCTTTCTTAGCCATAAAACCAACCTACATCCAACAACGAATGCACCACCACTTGTACTCTTTCATTCATCTACACAACCAACCCAATCTGCACTAGTGTAAGCACTCAAATTGAAATCTTTATCCTTAGGATACCACAAGACATAATATAGAGTGCCTTTTAGATATATGAATATCCTCTTCACAGTTGTAACATGTTTTTCTTTAGGTTCTTCTTGAAATATGTTAACCAAAAATACCGTATGCATGATATCTGGTCTAGTAGCAGTAAGATATAAGAGTCCACCAATCATAGATCTGTACATGCTATGATCAACTTTAGGATAATCATCATCCTTAATTAGTTTGCATCCAATCACCATAGGGGTGAAAATTAATTTGGAATCATCCATTCCAAACTTATTCAATAATTCTTTAACATAATTTGATTATGAAATGAATATGCCCTTATCAATTTGATTCACTTGAAGTCCAATAAAGAAGTTCAACTCACCAATCATAGACATCTTAAACTCCTCTTGCATCTCCTCTTTAAATTTCTTGTACATGCCCTCATTTCCTCCAAAGATAATGTTGTCAACATACACAACCACTATCAAAATTTTGTTTCCTTCAACTTTGAAATAGATATTACTATATGTGGAGCCTTTGTTGAACCTTTGTTGTGTCAAATATTTGTCCAACCTTGCATACCATGCTCTGGGAGCCTGTTTAAGTATATATATTGTATTTTTCACCTTATAGATCATGTCCAGTTTATCTGATAACTAAAATCCCTTTGCTTGTTCCATGTACACCTCCTCTTCTAATTCTCCATTTAGGAATGTAGACTTAGCATCCATCTAGAATACCTTGAAATATTTGTGAGCAAAAAATGCCATGAACATCCAAATGGCCACCATTCTTGCCACCAGAGTAGATGTATCCTTAAATTATATTAATTTAACCTATGAATAAACTTTGCACATAACCACTACTTTGTTTCTTACTATTTCACCATCTTCACTTATTCTTGAATACCCATTTTGTGCCAATTGCATTATTGTTTAATGGTCTAGGAATCAATTCTCATGTCTTATTTTTCTCTATCTGTTGTAATTATTCTTTCATGGATCTAAACCAATTTTCATATGTGCATGCTTCACACACTATTTTAGGTTCTATCTTGGAAAGTAGACACAAATTTACTTTAGCTGTTACCACTTTACTTCTTGTTGTTACACCTTTTCCTCTGTCTCCAATTATTCGTTCTTCTGGATGATTCTTCTCTACATATTTTGGGGTCTTAGGATGAGGTTCTAGAGCTTCTTCTTCCTTATTCTCTTCTTGTAATTTTTTGTAGATAGGTTCATCTGGTTCAACTTTACTTATTTCAACTATTCTATGCATACCTTCATCAACTTTTACATTTTCACTTTCACCTATCTTTCTCAATCTTTTATTGTAGCATCTATATGCTTTTCTATTAGTTGAATATCCAAAGAAAATACCTTCATCACATCTTGCATCAAAATTTCCAAGGTTCTGCTAATCTCTTTTAATATAAGATCTACTTCCAAATACCTTAAAGTAATTAATAGAAAGAATATTTCCCGTCCATAGTTTATAAGGAGTCTTTGTGTTGTTACCTCTGATCTGAACTCAGTTAAGAATATAAATATCTGAAGGGAAAAGCATATAGGATCTAGAGACCCAATAGTATGGAATACATTCCCTTAACACTAATACAATAGAGGAGAAGAGCATAAACAAGTTTCAATAGCATCTAAAATTCTTGAGATAAAATACATGCAACATAAAAGAGTACAAAATTGAGCATTCACAGTTGACACGAGATATACATGGGAAAACCTTTACAGGTAAAAGCATATAGGATCTAGAGACCCAATAGTATGGAATACATTCCCTTAACACTAATACAACAGAGGAGAAGAGCATAAACAAGTTTCAATAGCATCTAAAATTCTTGAGATAAAATACATGCAACATAAAAGAGTACAAAATTGAGCATTCACAGTTGACACGAGATATACATGGGAAAACCTTTACAGGTAAAAAACCCACCACACAAAGTCAAGATAATTGTATTACTGTAAAAAAAATAGTTACATACAAAATTATAGTCTTCTCTGATCAACTCAAAGCAGCACTGCTTGAATTCTCTCACTATTATAATGTTATCTCTAACATACAGTTAGAACCAAAAAAAATCTCTTCCTGCAAACATGTACTTGACTTACTTAAGTCATACGTTGCATTCAATTTTTTCAATCAACCACTGATCAAAAGGTACATCAATCTCTAATCCAATCGAACTAATAATCTACCTATGTTGATCTTCCTGCATCGAGCCACCCAAGCATTAATTCCATCAAGCAAATCGGGTCCTGTTTGCCAACCTAAGTCACTTTACACCTGCTGCAATTACTACTTTGGTTTACAACCAATTATTGACTGACACAGAGCCACATGTCCTTTCCAATCAATCATTCTACTGCTATAGGGTTTAGAACTCACCGTGGTATGGTAGTAGCCAACTTGGCTAACCACTGGCGGTCTTACCATGGCCACCGTGATCAGTCACTTGACTAGCCACGGTATGGTGTTAACCGCCAGCCACACCACTGGCAGTCTTACCATAGCAACTGCAGTCAGTCACTTGACTGGCCGCGGTAAGGCGATAACCACCAGCCAGGCCGTTGGTGGTCTTACCGCAGCCACCGCGTTTAGTCACTTGACTGGCCGTAGTATGGCAGTAACCACCAGCCAGGCCACTAGCAGTCTTACCGTGACCACTGCAGTCAGTCACTTGACTGATCGCAGTATGGAAATAACTACTAGACCCAACCGCAGGTGATCTCACCTCGCTACCAGGGTGAATGGATCCACCGCCTATGGTATGGAGGTAACCACTAGGACAGTCACCGCCAGAGCCAGACTTAGCTGTCGTGGTAAAGTGGTAAAAGTAGAAATGAAACAATTTAATGCCAAGGAAAGAAAGATGGGGCTTCAAGCTAGAAGTTGAGACATATTTTCTCAACAAGCTCCCACTTGGCGAACACTTCCAGCTAACCCCATGGCTTCAAAAAATCACTATATGTCATAGGCCCCAAGGCCCATTGATTCTACGCACCATCTGAACTTATCTGTACTCATAAGCTTTGTTAAAGCATCTGCAAAATTCTTCAAGGTATCCACTTTTTCCAGAATGACCTTGCCATCTTCAACCATATCCCTCACGAAGTGATACTGCACATCAATGTGCTTGGTCCTGGCATGAAAGGTTAGATTCTTGGCCAAACAAATTACACTTTGACTATCACAACAGATTAAAATCTGCCCAGAATTAAATCCAATGTCTAAACATAGATGGTTTAACCAAACAACTTCCTTTTAGGCATGAGTTGTAGCCATGTACTCTACCTCTGTCATGGATAAAGCAACTACAGCTTGTCGCTTGCTCATCCAACTGATTGCTCCACCATTAAGCATGAAAGAGTATCCACTAGTGGATCACTTGCTATCAATGTCCCCTGCCCAATCTGAATCAACATAACCTTGGATGCTGAGATATTTCTGTGATCCAACCATATTGCCATGGTAACATAGTGCATAATCTGAAGTTCCCTTCAAATACCTGAATACTCTTTTCACAACATCCCAATGTGAACTTTCTGAATTTTCCATAAATTGGCTTAGAACTCCCACTACTTGGGCAATCTCTAGTCTTATATAGACCATAGCATACATTAGACTGCCAACAATACTTGCATAAGGCACACTGGTCATGTCCTCCATCTCAATAGAAGATTTAGGACAGTCTTCAATAGATAGCTTCATTCCCTACATGATTGGAACAACTAGCTACTTGCAGTCATCCATGCTAAACCTCTCCAAAACTATCTTCACATACATACTCTGACTGACCCAAAGCTTTCTGCTTGTTTTGTACCTAGTTATCTCCATTCCAAGAATGTACTTCGCTACACCAATATCTTTCATTTCGAACATTGCAGACAACTGAGATTTAAGATCAAAAATCATAGTCTTTCTATTTCCAATGAATAACATATCATCCACATACAGGGTAATAAAAAGAACACGATCATTCTCATATTTATAATAAATGAAATCATTAGATTTTGATCTCACAAATCCAATTGACAACACAAATGTGTCAAATTTCTGGTACCACATTCTAAGAGATTGTTTTAAACCATAGAGAGATTTATTTAACTTGCAAACCAGATTTTGTTTACCTCTTTCAAAAAAATGCTTAGGCTAGGACATGTAGATTTCTTCTTCCATCTCACCATGGAGGAACATTGTCTTCACATCCATCTGTTCAATTTCAAAATCATACACAACAATCAATGACAATAAAAATCTGATTGATGTCAACTTTTCTACAGGGGAAAAGATCTCTCCATAATCAATTCCCTCAATTTGAGAAAAACCCTTTGCAACCAACCTAGCCTTATACTTCTCAACACAGCCATCAAGACCTGTCTTTCTTTTGAATATCCACTTACAGCCAAAAGGATTTTTCCCTTTAGGCAGTGGTACCAAATTCCAGGTTTCATTCTTTTTCAAAGACTCCATTTCTTCATTCATGGCATCCAGCCAAGAATTTGAATCAACCATATTGATTGCTTCTTTAACAGTCCTAGGTTCATCAGTGCGGGTAATTAAAGCATAGGCATAGTTTGAATCTAACATAGAGAAACCATACGTATCAAGTTACCTTTTTTCTCATGTAGATCTTCTTACAGGTTGAGGTTGTTCTTCATCATCAGAACTTCCAGAGCTTCTTGAGCTCTCCTCAATCTCAAGTATGGCATGCACCTCTTCCCTTTCCAGAGTTTGAGGAATCTCAACTGCATCCTTCTTCTTGTCACTCTGATATGTCCCAAGCTGATGATTACTTACTGAAGGTTTTAGCTCATGAAATATCATGCTTTTTTTGTACAAAACCTTCTCAGTAACAGGGTTCCAAATCTTGTATCCTTTCACACCAACTCCATAGATGATGAGAATGCATTTGACAACCTTTTTATTCAATTTAGATCTCTTTTCATTTGGCACATAAACATATGCCCCACAACCAAACACAAGGACATGCCTCAGAGAGGGATTCTTACTTGACCATGATTCCAAAGGCGTCTTGTCAACAAGAGCTAAACAAGGAGATCTATTTATTAGATAACATGTTGTAGCCATAGCCTCAGCCCAAAACTTCTACTCCAGACCAACACCGCTCAACATACTCCTTGCATTTTCCATCAGTGTCCAATTCAACCTTTCAGCAACTCCATTTTTTTTTGGAGTGTAAGGCGTTGTCTTATGCATTTAAATTCCATGATCAGTGCAATACCTTTTAAAATCTATAGAACAAAATTCACAACCATTGTCTATCCTCAAACATTTGATTTTCCTTCTAGTTTGATTCTCTACCAAAGATTTAAATTATTTAAACCAACTGAACACTTCTAATTTACTTTTAATAAAGTATACAAATGCCCTTCTCAAATAGTCATCAATAAAAGAAACATAATATCTAGACTTTGATAACGAAGGAACATTAACTGGACCAAACACATCAGAATGAACATAATCTAGTATACCAAAAGATTTGCGAGGACTAGAATAAAAAGAAACGTGGTGCTATTTTCCATAGATACAATGTTCACAAAAATCGAGCTCAAGGTTACAATCATCAATCCCTTCTTTAATATTTTTATTCTTCAAGGTTTTTAAACCTTTCTCACCAATGTGATCAAGTCTATGATGTCATAGAATAGTCCTCTCATATGGGAGTTTTACCTCCATAGCATTTGCATCCAAAGAAGTGTTCTCATCTTTCTCTATAGGTGCAAAATTACATGAATTTAGAGAGGCACTATTGCAAAGAACAGGTCATGCATCCAGCTTGTACGGAGTGCTAGTACATACACCCTTAGCCAGCACCATTTCACCTCTAGCCATTTTACATCCCTTACTTGAAAAAGAAACTTCTACACCAGAATCATTTAACTTACTAACAAAAAGAATATTTTGAGTTAGACCTGGTATGTGAAGTACGCCACCACTACCTTTGACTCTCCTATCAGGAAATTGAATTCTGACTCTTTCTCTGCCAACTATCTCCAGCGTTGAATCACTTTCCAACTATAAATTTCCACCATCATACTCCTTGTATTTAGAGAAGCATTTTCTATTGGGCGTCATGTGAAAAGATGCACCTGAGTCAACCAACTAGACATCATCTGATGTCTGAGTTGTCAAGGTTGCTGCAATGAAGGCATCTACATCACTTTGAGAAGATTCATTGTCAGAAGTATTCTTCTTCTTCTTCTCCTTGCAGTCCTTTCGGATATGACGAGGTTGTCCATAGCTCCTGCATCTTGACTTGAAATTTTTACCAGTAGACTTTGATCTCCCTACAGATTTGGATTTCAACTTCTTGTCCTTCTTCTTGCCTTTCTCCTTTGGTCTACCTCGAACAGAAAGAGCCTCTTTGGCCATCTCTGAAGACTTCCTCCACATCTCTTTAGACAACTATGAGGCAACAACGTCTTTCATCTTGAAAGAAGAAATAGTGCTTCCAATGGCCATCGCAAGATGATCCCAACTGTTAGGTAACTAACACAATAGGAGCATGCAACAATCCTCCTCCTCTATCTTTACACCTACATATGTCAGCTAGGTAACACTCATGTTAAATGAGTTTAGATGGTCTGCAAAAAATGCACCATCTTCCATATTCAAGGAGTACAACTTCTTCCTCAGGAATAACTTATTTAGCAAAGACTTTTCCTGATAAATATCACCAAGCTTCTTCCATAATGAAGCTGCAGACTACTCCCCATGGACGTTCAGGAGTACAAAATCATCTAGACTAAGTCTTATCAAACCTCTTTCTTTTCTATTAGCGAGATCCCAAGCTTCTTGCATTGTACTTTGTGGCTTAGTTCCAGACACTACAATCCAGAGGTCTCTATCCACAAGCAAGTCTTCTATCTTGAGTTTCCATAACTCAAAGTTACTACCATTAAACTTCTCAATATCTACTCTACCTGATGTACTCACCATCTCAAATAGAAATAAGTTTCAACAATTCAAGACTCCCACTAAAATAGTATTAGCACAAAAAACTAATCTTTCCTACAAGGATAACACAACTGTCAAAGATCTGATACCACTTGAAGGAAAAAAATACAGGATCTAGAGACCCAATAGTATGGAATACATTCCCTTAACACTAATAAAATAGAGGAGAAAAGCATAAACAGGTTTCAATAGCATCTGAAATACTTGAGATAAAATACATGTAGCATAAAATAGATTACAGAATTGAGCATTCACAGCTGACACAAGATATACATGGGAAAACCTTTACAGTTAAAAAACCCACCACACAAAGTAAAGAAAATTATATTATAGTAACAAAAATAGTTACATACAAAATTACAGTCTTCTCTTACCAGCTCAGAGTAGCACTGCTTGAATTCTCTCATTGTTACAATGTTATCTCTAACATATAGTTAGAACCAATAAAAACCTCTTCCTGCAAACACGTACTCAACTTACTTAAGTCATACGTTGCATTCAATTTTTTCAATCAACCGCCAATCACAAGGTACATTAATTTATGATCCAATCACACCAAAGATCTGCCCATGTCGATCTTCCTGCATTGAGCCACCCAAGCATTAATGCCATCACCCAAATCAGGTCTTGTTCACCAACCTAAGTTAGCTTGCACCTGTTGCAATTATTACTTTGGTTTACAACCAATTATTGACTGACACAAATCCACGTGTCCTTTCTGCATTCACTGACACTCCCCAAGTCCTTACTATGCTACCGCAGCCCTGCCGAGATCGACTCGCGATATGGCAATGAGCTCGATCGAGCTCACCCTGACTTCACTGAGCTCTACCCTCCAATCTACCACACTACTACTACAGGCTTCAAAATTCACCGTGGTATGGCGGTATTTGACTTGGCTGACCATTGGCGGTCTTACCGCGGCCACCACGGTTAGTCACTTGACTAGCCACGGTATGCCGGTAACTGCTAGCTAGGCTGCTAGTCGTCTTACCAAGGCCACCATGGTCAGTTGCTTAATTGGTCGTGGTATGGCGGTAATCACCAGCCAGGCTGCTAGTGGTCTTACCATGACCACCGCGGTCAATCACTTGACTGGCCGTGGTATGGCGGTAACCACGAGCCAGGCTATTGGCGATCTTACTGTGGCCACCACAATCAATCACTTGACTGGCCATAGTATGGCAGTAACCACTAGACCTAGCTGCAAGAAATCTCACCATGCTACCGTGGTGTGTGGATCCACCACCTGCGGTATGGAGGTAACCGCCAAGATAGTCACCGCTAGAGCCAGACTTAGCCGCCGTGGTAAAGCGGTAAAGGCAGAAATGAAACAATTTAACGCCAAGACAAGAAAGATGGGGTTTCAAGCTGGAAGTTGAGACATAGTTTCTCAAAAATATCAGTGTGGATTGCTTCTCTCTAGTATACATCAGGTACATTTTCATCTTTCATCATAGTCCTTGCAACCTCTTGAATAGTCTAGTTATTCCTCTCTACAACTCCATTTTTCTAGGGACTTCTAGGAGAAGAAAAATGTCTCTTTATACCATGCTCTTGAAAAAATATATTGAAATCACTAGAAGTGAATTCTCCATCTTTTTCAGACCTTAAAAATTTGATTATTGGGTTCACTTCATTCTCTACCCTAGCCTTGAACACTTTGAATCTATCTAGATATTGATTTCTCCCTAAGAAAAGTAACCCATGTCATTCTAGAATAATCATCAATCAAAAGCATAAAATACTTGTCACCATTAAGAATTCTTGTTCTTGTGGGACCACAAAGGTTTGTATGAATCAATTCCAACATTCTAGTAGTTGATTGTTCTTTTCCTTTAAAATTTCATCTTTTTTTTTTTCCAATTGACAACTTCTACAAACAATATTGGTGGGCTTTGTGATTTTAGGCAGATCCTTGACAACTTCTCTTAAACTAATCCTGATAAGATTGTCAGAGTTTACATGTCCCGTTCTTTGGTGCCATAGCCAAATTTCATTAACTTGAGACACAAAACACTGACCATCAACACTCTTAATATGATAAATGTTTCCATGTGTTCTTCTTCCTAAAGCTACCATAGTTCTGAACCCTTTTTTGACCTCACAAGTATTATCTTGGAACATGAGTTTAAATATTTTGCTACACATTTTTCCAACACTCAAAATATTATTCCTTAATCCCTTAACATAATAGACATCATTAGTACCGTGTTTTCCATTAAAACTAACTGTTCCTTTTCCAAAAATATTTGCACCAAAATCATCTCCAAACATGACTAATCCTCCATCATACTTTTCAAGTTTAGTAAACTTAATTTTTTCTCCAATCATATGATTTGAACATCCACTGTCAATTACCCAATAATCTTCGTCTTGTCTAGCATGAAAGGAAGTAACCAAAGTACCTTCCATTTAATCCTTCTTGTTTTCTGAACCACATTCCCTTGCACATATTTCATGGTTAGTAGACACAAATTTATTCTCCAAGGCTAGAAACAATAATTCATCTTTATCATCCTCAAAATTAGATTCATCATCATAAATTCTAGCATCTTCTCTAACATAATACACTTTTTTGAAATTTTTATCCCTTTTGTCTTTATTATCTCTGTTCTTTTTGTGTGTGTCTCTATTTGGACATCTTGAAGCATAGTGTCCAATATTTCCACAGCCAAAAAATTTAAAAGGTAACATACCTTGGTACTTTCTGGTATCTTTCTTCAATTTCCTTGTAAATTTTGCTTCCAACTCCTTTGAACCTTCACTATTCAGATCATCTTCTATCTTAGTGGCTTTGGAGGTTGTTTTTGTTTTCTCCTTTTCTTTTCCAAACTTCCTCATCTCAAATGTAGTTAAGGTGCAAAATAGTTGTTCTTTAGTGAATTTCTTTGGATCGTACACTTCCTCAATAGCTAAGACCTTGTCGTTGTAACTCTCTGATAGGGTCATCAAAATATTCTCTATTACATCTTCATTTGTTTGAGTGCCACCTTGATTTTTGAATTTATTTTCTGCAATATCAACCCTTTGAAAGTAGCTTGCAATCTCTTCACCTTCTTCCCTTTTCAAGTTCTCATATATACACTTTTTTGTTAGCTTCTTTGATAATTTGACTATGTCATTTACTTCATAGATATATTTCAAATTTTCCTACACTTCATAAGCAATGCTTAATGAAATAGCTTTTGTCTGCTTAGTCTTAGATAAAGCACTATAGATCGAATACCTTTCTTTTTTATTTTACTCATAGGAAAAAATATCATCTATAGAAAAAGGACTTGTCGGCTCAACATATTTTGTCTCAATAGCTTTTCAAGTCTTGAAGCTAAGAGAGATTAGGTAACCTATCATCTGCACTTTCTATTCATTATAGTCAGATCCATCAAGCACAAGGATTGAAAATTTGTGTGCCATCAGATCTACCTCAAGCAGTTAAGCTCTTCTTCGAGGAACCAAAGCTCTAATACCAATTTTTGAAATGTACAAGACAACTAAGAGGGGGGTGAATCAGTTGTCACCAATCAAATTCATAAATCTCAAACAATTATGAAATTTGCATCCAATTTAATCTATCATTAAGTATGAGCATGACGTGAAAATAATATAAAGTAATATCAACAAAAGAAATTCCAAATTTATGTGGAAAAACCAATAAGGGAAAAACCATGGTGAGGATTAACTCACAATATAATAGTAATTGAGAAATCAGATATAAGAGGCTCACTGCCCAAGATAGGACTCACTGTCAAGATAGGATACTCACTACCTACAGATACATAAACATAGAAAGAAGAATTTGACATAGAGAAAATTATCACAATGCAACAGAAAATCCACCATTTCAACACGCACACATTCACAACCTTAATCAAAGAACTGCAAAAACCATTAGCTCACAAATTTTAGGAGTCAAACACATTAAATTACCGCTAACTTAATCCACTTTCATACACTCTTTTTTCTCACACTTGTGGCTTCTAATCCTTAAGATCTTGTCTTATATTTATACCATCTTCAACCTTAGAAACTTTCTCCAAGGTTAGCTACACATTCAATACATTCTTCATTTTACAAATTGAAATTAGGTTGGTGACTCAACATTCCCATGGTGGATGAGAATGAGAGTGGACCAAATAAATACTTAACTAGGATAGAAGACAACATCTTGGATCAATCACATGCTTCCTTAATTGATTCATATCCTTTGTGTAACGTGTAGACCCCATGTCAGCCAAACCTAATGAAAACACCAATGAACATTGAAGTACATGTATTTGTAACAAGAAGATAACACATGGATTGTATAACACAATTCACCATACATTGGAACACCTCTTAGATGCCTTTAGATTCATGCACAATAACTGCAACAACTTTCATACATAGAAAAATTTCCATCAGTCCAACCAAACTATACAGACACTCATAGTAACTCTAGAACAAGCCTTCCGGAGCACCAAGCTTTGATTTTTTTTGCAAAAAAAAAGATAACACCATTACAAGCCTTATTGAAAATCCAAAAGATCTAAAACAAACCAACAAAGGACTGTGGAGCAGAAAAATTTCTCCCAGTCCACAAAATAAAAACTCTACCAGACTAGTTCACAAACTGGTGAACACAATTTTCTCTCTTCATCAACTCAGAAGCTATAAATCAGGATATATCACCCAAGGATGCCCATAAAAAATACTACAAATATGCACAGATAGGATCAGCATAGAAGAAATGCAAAGCACATTATCAGAGAACATTTTGAACACACACACAACTCTATCTTCACTATTTATTAATTTTCTCAGAAGCACTTGGTAACTCATCATATCAAAACACCTACAACACCATAAAGATAGATCCATGTACTCACAAAATTTTTATAGTATCTAAAATATACATCCAACACCTACAATCACTTGATTCCTTTCTCTACAACACCTTGAACTGTGTTGACATCAATGAAAACACTACCATACTTAGTCATACTTGTAACACTACTAAGGTGAACATTCTTATGTTGCGATTTTTTTTATGGTCTCTTTGTTGGTAGTATGATGGGAAATTAGTGTATTATCCGATCCAGAAGATTTTTTATTTGAGGATTATTTTTTGGTTTAGAGAATTGTGTTCTAGTCTTGGCCGACTCAACGAATGCAATATATTATAAGACTAGTTATGTTTTATGGATGATAGTCAACTTGGTATAATGCACTACATGGATAAAATGTTTAAATCTTATATGGTGTTGATGAAGAAGGTTTTGATTATATAATTTTCATCTAATTAGGCCGACCTAATTGATGGATAAGATATACTTGTATATAAATAAGATGAAAGATAGAAGGGGATGATGTGAGTGTGTGAGAGAGAAGGATAAGTGAATGTGTGTAGAGGATAATATAAAAGCCTAAATTCTTTATCTATTGTGATTAGTACATTTTTTTTGAGCAATTGTTGTGTGAGGTAGTACTTCTTATGAGGTAGTACTTATTATGAGCTTCAATGGAATTTAACCCTGCACATTGAAGGTGAATCCTATCAGTTCAATCTTTTGGCAGTGAGCCACTATCATTGTATCTTGGTGGTTAGCCATCATTTTTACTTAGGTAGTGAGCCTTTTAAGGACAGTGAGTCCTAGCAGTGAGCCCCATAATATATTGTATCTAGGTATAATTGTAGACACATAAAAATGACCTAGGCCTGCAAGCACTATTTTTACCACTTTTCGTCCTAGCATAATTATGACTTTTTAATTATGTTTCTAACCCACTTTCAACTATTAATTAAATAATTCATAATTTTCTATTCATCATGATTATTAAATAAATAGATCTTATTTATTTATTTAATGTGTCACTAATTATCAAAGTTTTCTCATAATTAAATAAATTTCTCAATTTATTTAATTAATATGTCATTAATGTCCTCTTGATTATTAAAAAAAATATATTCTAATTTATTTATTTAATGTGTCACTAATTCTCAAATCCTCTTTTAATTAAATAGATTTATTAATTTATTTAATTAACTAACTACCTCTTATAAATTAAATAATTATTTCTAATTATTTAATTGCCTTATTTGACATTTCCCTCTTTTAAAAAATATATATATATATATTTAAAAATGTCTCACATGGTTAACTGCTTCTTTTTTTAGTAATTAATTTTAAATAAATTACTTACTATTTCACAAAATCCATATTTTGAATTAATTTTAATTCAAAATAGAAATATTCTTCTACAAATCAAGTAATTGCTAAAATTACTGATTTTCTAAAATCTCATCTTCTTATCTTTTGATTTTTACTAATTTCATCCCACTGTCACATTCATTCTCCATCCTTGATTTAATTTCTTAAATTAAATCTTGTTCACTCATTTGAGAATTTTACTCTAACCCTAATTGAGAGTTGTCATTTCTAATCATGACCATTGATTCTAGGGCATTTTCTCAATCTTCAACCTCATCCGTTCATCCAAAATTGCATTTTCTATAAATTGTCAATTTTGTCCTCATTTTCGACATCTCTACTTATTATCTCTTAATATCTTTGTTTTCTTGAATCTTGCATTTGTCATCTTAGCTACTTGCATTCTAGAATTAAGTTTTTTTTGCAACAATACTTAGGAAAACCTTCAAAGCTTTGTTTAGGGCTAGGCATTATAGAATTTTCTCACACAAAATTTGAGGGTACTCATTATCACAACAAAGTTAGAAGGTGCAATGGAAGTCAACTATGGAGGAGGAAGGATTGGGTGGGACTATTTCATTATTATCCTTTCTTGTTTTCTCCTATGCATTCTATTGATTTGTGGATGTTAATAATATATACATGTGTATGTAACTAACAATTCTATTTTGCAGAAAATCCTCATTACAATAATATATTGCGATTTAACCCTCATCGTGGTTTTTCCCATTTTGAGTTTTCTACATAAAAATCCTAGTGTTCATGTGTATGATTTCATTGAATTGTTTTTATGTTCTCTCTTGCTAATTCTATTAGAATTATGATAATGTTTAAGTGGATTTTATTATGGTTTTATGGAATACTGATTCAGCCCTCCAGTATTCTAAATGTTCAACAATTGCTATCAAAGCTTGGTTCCTCAGAAGAAGCCTAACAGCTTGGGGGAGGTCCTAGAATTGGAGTATGAGAAATGTATTCCTTTGGAAGTAGTCTCTATCGTGTATTTAGAAGAAATGGAAGTTTTGAAGGATAGTTTGATAAAAGAAAGTGAGTACATTGAAAAGTTGCAAAATAAAAGTATAGAAGTGTAGACACGAAAAAATATACAAATTGATTCTATGCACTTGATCCTGATCTTACTAACATTGTTTCTTCCTAAATCATCCCCTTTACTAATTAATTTAATTGAATAATCTTTATTTGATTAAATTCATCATATTTCTTCTCTTAGTTAAATAAATCAAATTTATTTGATTAAGTCATTCTCTTCTATTAATTAAATAAATCATTTTTTTGTTTAATTAATCCTATAATATCTCTTTTTAATTAAATAATTCACTATATTTAATTAAATCTCTAAAGTCATCTCTTTAAATTAAATAAATTAATCTTTATTTGATTTAATCTAATATCATCCTCTTTAATTAAATAAACCAATATTTATTTAATTAAATCCAAAATCATTATTCCTCTCAACTTTGATTTATTTAAATCCCAAAATCTAAGTCAAAATTGTCAAATCATCCAATTTCTACTTAAATTGATCAAATTATGATTAATGCTAATCCTAATCACTCCAATCTTCTAGATTTTGTAACTTGCACAATAAATCAATTTATTTGATTTATAAATTCATCATTTTCCATTCAAAAAGGCATCTTTGGTGGAATATTTTTCCAATTTGAAAATCCCTCCAAAAGGGATGACTACTTCCAACAAGGCATCTAATGCCTCTTACATGTCCTTAGCCTTGAGCCAAGTGACATTAACTCCATTTTTCTTCCCTCTAAACATGTCATTTCACTAATTTCAAATTTCATCTAATTTTTATTTATGTGCACATTCATCAAAATGTGTTCATTCCTCCTTCAATCACAAGTAGACAAGTGGCTTTCTCTCACTGGTTGGTCTTTTGTCCCACATTAATCTATTTTTATTATTTTTCCATTCTTCAAATCTATAAATATAGGGTTTCTCCTATTGAATTGACCATACACAATCCACGCAAGCTTACTATACTCAATTTCATTTGCAACTTAATCTATTTTTATTCAAGTTTCATAGTTTTATCAAGGTTTTGCCAAATTTGCATCAAGGAATCAAGAAGCATCATCAAAGATCATCAAATAACACTAAGGAGTTGGGAAAGGTCCATTTTCTACACATAAATGGCACCAATTCCCCTATGGGATTGAATTTTTTCTAATTAGAATATGATTTCATTGCTTTTATTGTTGTGTTCTTTATTTATTTTCCTATTTTGATGTTTCAATCTAATTTCATGGGGAATTTTGCTTCTAACTTGCATTTGGATATAATATTGTGTTTTTTATTTGTGTTTGTGCAAGTATAGAAATACCATTCACTTTTTGGCACTAGAAGGAGGGTGAATCTCAAGAAATTCATCACATTTTTCTAATAATTCTATGTTTTTTATATTTTTGTTGTTGTCTACTGTATCAATGGGTTATTTTTTAGGTGTTGGATTTAGTATGATTAGATTAAATAAATACCCAAAGAATCTATGGAATACAAATAAAGCATAAAACAAGAAAGATTATATCAGATATCTATCGAAGCTTCCATGATTCACTTCCATAGCACCTCCTAGCTTGCAGCGTATGATTGTTGCCCTCAGATTTGTGTGTGTGAGAAAATGATTGTGACCATGTCCTATGCAAATTTTGAAGGATTTGAATGACAAAGACTGTGACAAATAATCAAATTAACTAAGCTAAATTCAAAGTAAATTCTAAACATAAAATATTTATATTAATGAAGTGGTGGTTCAAATTGTGAGAAAATTTGACATTTTATAAAAAATGCAATTTTGGATGAACGGATGAGATTAAAAGTTGACGAAGCCTAAAATTAGTGGACGTGATTCCATGTGGAGATATTGTTAAATGAGTAACCAAAATGTCATTTGATAAAATCAAATCGGCGGTTGAGAATAAATGTGATAATTCGACAAAAAGATAAAGATTTTTAAAAATCAAGAAGATAAAGAGTTAAACTGAAAAGCAATTTTTTGGAAAATCAAGAATTTTCTCAATTACTTGATTTTTGGAAGAAGATTACCATTTTCAATTAAATTAATTCAAAATAATGATTTTATGTGACAATAAATAATATTTTTCAGATTATTTACTAAAATGAAAAGATAGTTAATAAAACAAAATAAAAAAAAATCATTTAAAATAATTTCATTTACTTAAAATGAGAGAAATATGAAATTAGGTAATTAAATAAATTAATAAATTCATTTAATTATGAGAATTAGTGACATATTGAATAAACAAATAAAATTCATTTATTTAATAATTACGAAGAATAAATGAATAAAGGTAATTAAATAAATTAATAAATTAATTTACTTGTAAGAAGATAATAAACAATTAATGACATATTGAAGAAATAAATATAATTTATTTATTTAATAATCATGAAGAATACAATAGATATGAATTTATTAAATAATAATGAATTACTTAAGTAATAGTCGAATGTGGACCAAGGACATAATGTAATACCCCTCCGTTTTGCTTTATGCTATGTTTGGTTGTAGTTACTTTGATACTGTATACATTTTGTTATGATGTTTTGATTATTACTATTGAACGACAACTATCATTATGTGATGTGTTGACCTAATTAGTGTTTCTCATGCTTTAATGGATTAATGATGTTGTAAAGTTAACATGAGATGTTATTATGAGATTATTGGAATTATGATGGAAGTGTCAATTTCGATGAGTGTATTGGTGAAGAAGACGGTTTTGCATCACTCGCTTACGAGTGCCCTGCGAATCTGTAATTCCTTCTTCACGGTGTGTATTATATGTTGGATATATTGTATGATGCTGTTTACTTGGTTGCAGGATTGCAGGTACATGACATCGACTCCACCTAGTTTCATAGGTTTGAGCGTGTCGATCCAACGGTTAAGTTGAATGAGAGATAGTAGCTAGGTAACATGTGTCAAGTTTACACCCTAGTCTTAGTGTGTCGTCAGTCGTGTGTGTCGAATTATTGTTTGTCTTGCTTTAATGTTATTTAATTATGAAGGATTCTTTATTTGGAAATAGATATTTAGAATAATTGCATTTAAATCATGTTGATGGTTATTTAATTTAAATAATGCAATGTGGATAAAAGTTTATATTTAAATTAATTAATTATATTTAATTTATTTAATTAATTAAATTTAATCCATGGGGGTTGAATTTAGTTATTAAATAATTAAATTAATTAATTAAACGTGATGTAAGAGAATGAAAGGAAATAAAAGAATTAAAATTAATTTTGAAATTTAATTTCAATGTGTGAGAATTAAATTAGGAATTGTAATTAAATGTTTATTTGGGAAATTAGTTGCAACTTTGGAAATTAATTTATTATTTGAAATTGCATTTTAAATTGAAAGAGGGTTTTCGAAAATTGAAATTCAAATTGAAATTGAAATTTGAAATTTGAAATTGAAATTGAAATTGAAATATTTAATTTGTATGTAATGTGAATCAGGGTTGTATTAGGTATTTTTGATTTATAAGGAATACATGTTTTAATTTTAGGGCAAATTTTTTTTAAGAAAATACATTTTTACAGCTGAGAAGAAATTTTGGAAAATTGCACAAGAAGGGTTTAAAGAAAGTTTTGATTGTAGAATTGATTGAAGGAAAGATTGTTTGCATTTGTTGGGTTTTGGATTGGATTCATTGGAGGATTGAAAAAAATTCAGGAAATCCTTGGAGGAGGCTTGCATCATAAATTTATCTCTTCCTGTAGCTTCTTGAACCAAGTTTTCCTCTTTGTGTTTTATTGTTTTTGATTGTTTTTTTTTAAATAGTAGTGATTAAAGATTTGTTTGTTAAATCTGTTTTAGAAAACAAATTTGATATTAGAAGAAAAAAATTAAATAAATTTACAGTCTTTGCTTGTGAAAATTCTTGAGTGAAAATTGTGAAAACCTTAGTTGAATTTAAATTATTTGGAGAAATCGATTTTGTTGTTATTGAAATCAAACATAGAGATTGAACAATAAATTTAGAATATTTTTAGAAAATGAAACCTTCTGTTTATTATTAAAAATTGGATTTTAAAATCTGTAGGATAGTTATATTTTTCATGGTAAAATGGTCTTGTTGCTTCGCCTATAACTCCACTTACACAAACTGGGTTGTCAGGAAATTTAAAGGGTTATTGCATTTTGAAATTTTCTTATTATTGTCAAAAAATTTTAAATACCCAGATCGTAGTTTTTGAGTTATGCTTGAAACATTAAACTGCTGTTAAGTTATTTTCCCATGGTTGCTCTGAAAATAAAATAATAATAAATTGATATTTATAAATATTAATATTTTATGTATTGTTATTATAATATTAAAATATTATTTAATAATATTTTATATTATAATTTATAATATTAAAGTATTATATTTATTTATATTATTTTAAATAAAATTTGTATATTGAATTAGTGGAATTAAAATTATAAACGTATGAGAAATTATTGTTTATTTTAAAATGGCATGTTAAAGTTTAATTGAAGGAGTTAAATATTTGATTTAGAGAATGCATAATTTAAAATTTAATTGTGGAATTTAAATTCATGTGTAAAAAGTCCAATTATTAATTTGATTTAATTGGAAAAATATATTTATATTTTGGAAAATTGATGATAAGGGATATTTTATTTTGAATTAAAAAATTTGATATTCTGTAAAGAATAGAAGATATGTTAATGATTAAATATATTTAAATATATTAATTTATATTTAGTATATATATATATATTGAAGGCATATATTCATTAGAGAGAATAAATAATATTTTATCTTATTTTATTCTATTGTTTGCAAATTGAGTATTATTAGTGTTCTAAAAGAAATGATTAGTATGTGTAGAAAATGTATAGAGAAAAATATTTTTTAATAGAAGTAATTACTTAATTTAAAAAGAAATATTTATTTTGTTAATATGATTGAAAAAAATATATTGAAATTATATATATCCATGAGTATTTTCAATCAGTATTTATCTTGTTTTATTTAAGTGCGTGTAATTGAACTTTGCATGAAGAGTTTAAAAGATAAGTTTTGAATGTATGGTCAAAATTGATAAGGAAAAAGAAATTTAAATATATTGAAGAATTATAGAAATATTTATATTTAAATGTTTGTTTTAATTAGAAACAATATAAATGCGTGGTCAAATAGATAAGCCAAAAGATATCTTTATACATTGATGAAATTGCATGTTTTTAAATGAATAGTTGAAAGGACATAGACTTCAGATAGAAAATTGAAAAGATTGTTTGCAATAGGGTTAGGTTGCATTAGAAGTAAATTTAGGAACTAACTATATTGAAAAAGGCAAATAGTTATTATGTTTTATTTAGTTCCATAGAGTAATCTAGTCATTGTGAATGGAGTATTAAAGAATATATGTAATTAAATTTATTAATATATATATTTGGTGTCTATATAATATGGAGCATATATATATATATTAAGTGTAAAATTCATTATCGTATTTTATTTTAATGAGTTGCTTGCAATATATTATTGAATAGAGATTTTAAATGGATTGATTAGTGTATATGAGTAAATGGGTAGAGAAACGATATTTTATTATATTAAAGTGATTGCATGTTTTAAATAGAAAATTGAATGAGATGTAAGATTTAGTTAGGAAATGGAAAGAGTTTACTTGCATGGATTTATGTCGATTTAAAAGTAAATTAAGAAGTTATTTAATTGATGAGACAATCAATTATATTATTTATTAATTTCTATTTAGATTAATTGAATCATTGTGATTGGATTATAAAAGAGATATGGATTTAGTATATCCAAGAGTAGTACCTTCCTCATGATTATCTTAAAGGATTTAATTCTCTGTATTCAGTAAAGGGAAGTAAGTTTAATTGTTTTAGAGTTCCGATAATGAAAGGGGAAATAGAGGTTATGATTATTTTAGATGATCTAGTTATCGTGTATTTGACTTTGTCAACACCACCTATTGAATGAGTATGGATTTAGGAAATCCAAATATTATATATGATTGATGACTTGAATACTTTTGTTGCTATGTCATCAAGTTGCATTGTTGGTTTTGGGATTTAGTGTTAGTCCCAAATTATAAGTCTTCTAGAAGAACTTAGAGGATAAGGGTTACTGAATCTTTATGTCATCTAGTTGTTTTCCCTTGGGTAGTGCATGGCGTCTTTTCAGTTTTACCCAGTTTCCATGAACGAGGATGTTTTGTACCTCCTATGAAAGGAGTGGACTATGTGTTGTTGCCTCCAAGATGTTTGGAGTGAGTTTCTATTATTTGTACCCTCTTTGTGTTGGAGTGGTGATGATGCCTAGTTTGTATGCATTTGTGTTTCCCTTGGTGATTGATTGTGGGTGCGTTGTCCATTATAAGAGTGGCTTTTGATAGGGGCTGGAGCCCAAAGTGGTAAACCGGGTAACCTTCAGAAGTGAGTTACTCAAGTGATAATTAAATTAATGTACTTAGATAATTAGGATGTAGTTCACACTAATCAAGATAATGTAATCCTCACTCATAGACACAAGGGCTTGTTTAGACTTGGGATGAGTGAGAAGGCCTGGAATGGCAAGATCAACTATCTTGTTCTTGCGAGAGGTAGTTGATTCTGCATGAGTGAGTATGAGTGCCGGGATTCGGTTGAGGCCACCAAGATTACTTGTGCCAGAGCCTATGAAGAATGCCCAGAAGAGATCTCATGACAAACCTTGTGATGACACTCTATCTAGGACAACTGTTGTTAATTATTTTATGTGTATGGTTCTTTGAACATACTTGATCTACTTTATGTTTGGAAGCAATGTGACCTATGTTAGTGATGTTGGAGTTGTACTTGATTTGTACTTGTATGGTGATTGAGTTGTACTTGTTAGTTCATTTGTTTGGTTATATCAGTATGAGTCTACCTTTGGTTAGAGGTAGTAGAATCTTTGTCCATGTTACTTTGTTACTATCTCTTAGCATGGGGGGTGGGCCTTCGGGTACCACATTGGTTGGGTGGAACATGCACCAAAATCGTTGGGTCCCCATCTATCTTCAGTACTTGGTGGCAAGACATCCAGATGGACGGCTCAAATTTTTGTGTTATTCTTGCTTTGTAATATTTCAGTTTGTATAAGTTATTTTACCCCTCTTATGTTTATGAGGTGGAATTCTGTAATTGTAACCTTATGTACTATTGTCTCATTCTGGAAATGAGTGATGTAACTATTGGATTAAGATAATGTTTATGAGATTGTATCTTGGTCGATTATCTTATTAGGTTATGTGGTATTCTTATGATATATAATGTTTATTTCATAAAGTTCATAATGCTATGGTTATATGTAGTATGTATGTGTGGGTTTAAGTAATCCTAACCTTGTAGCCTTAGAGGTTGTTGTTAATTATTAAGTGAATGTGTATGTTAAATGCACTTTATAAAAAAAAATTGGTTCACTTAAGACATTAATTACAACTTCTTTTAGGGTTACTTGGCAGAGCATTACACATAATTACATGTCGTAATTATGCTAGGATGAAAGTGGTAAAATGGAGCTTGTAGGGCTAGGTCATTTTTTATATGTCTACATTTTCCCCTCTTTGTCATAATGCAGCCTGTCGCATTGTGGGAAAGAAAATAAGTCAAAAATATGCCCCAGTGCAAAATAGGATGTGGAAAAATGATGAGGAGGGTTGTAGTATGCCCCCTCGAGAGGATATACAGGTTCCAAGAGCATGGGTGTTCTCTTGAAAATGGACGAGAAGACTAGAATATGAAGAGACAAAGAAATATTAGTGTAAAAGATATGGATGATGATATGGATGCAATGCCTATATGAGATGAGTGAGAGAAGATGACCAAACAGAAAGGAGATGCATGTGAGTTCCTAGACCAAATCCTTCAACATATTACCATAGTACTTTAATATTTATTTCTCTTAATCATCATTGGGAAAATTATTGTAATGGCCAACAAACACCATGATATGGCATAAATCAAGATGTGCAAGGTCGTATCATCACATAAGACAAGTAGTCACATACAAAGGTGATCCTGACTCATACTAAAAGCGCAATTTCCCTAGTCTTTTTGTCATAACCAACCATAAGTAGAAAAAGACAAGAAGGACAAGCCATGAAACATCATTGCTTCTCTAAATCTTGTTTCTAGGACATCCTCGAGAAACTAGCAACATGATTTCCAAAAGAACAAAAAATAAAGCCATTATCATGATACGTCATTATTTTTCTAAATCTCGTAGTCAGGACATCATTGATAAAATCGTAACATGAGTGTCAAAAGACAAGACAAATGCCATGAGACATCGATGTTTCTTTAAAACCTATTGTTAGGATCTCACTGAAAAACTAGTAACATGATAAAAAAAACAAGACAAACATCATGAGATGTCGTTGTTTCTCTAAATCCTATTGTCGGGATCTTGTTGAAAAACTAGTTACATGAGTGTTAAAAGATAAGACAAACATCATGATAAGTCGTTGTTTCTCTAAATCCTGTTGTCGGGATCTCATTGAAAAATTAGTAACATGAGTGTTAAAAGATGAGACAAACGTCATGAGATGTCGCTATTTCTCTAAATCCTGTTGTTGGGATCTCGCTAAAAAACTAGTAACATGAGTGTCAAAAGACAAATGCCAAGTGTTTTAATGTCAAGATGATGAGTGCCAAAGATTGCCAAATTCAAGAAGGACACATCCTGAATAATGTTGATGTCAAGAGGATTGATCCCTAAATTTCAAAAGGAATACCTCGAAATGCCAGGTGGCAGTGACAATGCCTAGGAAGGACACATCCTAAGGCATAAATGACGGAGGTTGTTCTTCAGAAGGACAAATTTGAAAGAAAATTGATGTCGAGAGGAATGATCCTTAAAGGTCGAGAGGATCCCTCAAAATGTCAGATGAAAGTGAAGATGTCTAGGAAGGACACATCCTAAAGCATAAATGACATAAACTATTCTTCAGAAGGACACATCTGAAAGATAACCAAGAATGGACAGTTTGACCGGTTGTGATAATTTGACTTGTTTTGAGTAAGTTTGGCTAAAGTTGATTTGTAATGACTACACGCTGATGTGGATGTGCTGGTGTGATTTTCATGTTGAATGAGTGATTGATGTAATTATTTTTAGGATTTTTCCATGTTTGGAAATGACTTGTCCTTGAAGACTTTCGATGTGTGTGCGAGTGTAATACTATGAACCCTAATGGAATGACCTAGTGCGGCCTTGGGGGCTCATCGATTGATGGCCCTTCCTATGTCGTGCACTCAAAGACCTCGTAGTTTGACATGACCAATGGTTATCCAAAGGAAAAAAATTTGAATCATGATTTTATTTTGACAAACCTAGAAAGACTGACCTGAATTCTCGGGGATTCAAAGATGATTCTTTCCTACGTAGCAAATGCACAGAGACAACGTAGTTCGGACATGCACAAAATATTGATTGAGGTGGGTGATTGGATTGACAAGATAGACATTGACTTTGACTATGTTTTTGCAATTTGGACATTGATTTGGATGTGTTTGTGTATTTCGTGGGACATTTTCAATTTTTAGGTCTTTTTTTTAGGACTTTTTTTCATCACTTTTTCAAGTTTTTAGGACTTTTCTCAGGACTGTTTCAAAAATTTAGGATTTTTTTCAGGACTTTTTTAAGTTTTTAGGATATTTTTCAACAATTTTTATAAATGCAGGATCATGTGTGACACCCACTATAGTTACATGATAAAATTTCTTGCCCCCAGACAAGTCGAGTAATATGGACATAGGCAGATGCGGGACAAAAGGCAAGGACATGCAAGGGGTGATGTCAACCAGATGCTAACCATGGCTGAAATTGACAAGACTTAGGATGAATGTCGTGAATGTGTCAGGCCGTTGTGATTATGGAATGTGGATAAAGGTCGATTAGAGTAACAATAGATGGAGAAACAATGATCGACTATGCATGGTGCCTATTTGCAAGGTTTTCACCATGGTACTTATCCAAAGTGCCTATTTGTCAGGTTTTCACTATTGGATGAATTTAATTCTTTTTAATATTTTTATCATTTTTTTTATTTTTTTTCTTTTGGTGTCACCAAGACGCATGTTTGCTAGGTTTTCATCAAGGGATGATTTTTTCTTTATTTTTCAATTTTTTTTTATTTTAGGTTTTTAGCCAAGCTCATTGATGCTGTGTAGAAATTTTGTAGATGTAGGTTGTTGATGGGTTTTGTCAACTGTTCTCCGTTAGGCGTGGCCAACTGATAAGATCTAGAACCGAATGTTGCACTAATAATATAAGGAACAAGCCAATTAGCTTCAAAATTTCTAGATTTTTCATGGTCAGTCTGATTTCTTGGGTTCTACATGAGGACCAAGTCACCAATTTCAAATTTTCTCACCATCACTCTTTTATTATAGCTCCAACAGAGACAATTTTGATATGCCTATAAGTGATTCAAGATATTTTGTCATCTTTCTTGTAATATTTCTAACTCATGTAGGCGAGACGGTCTATACTCTTCATCATTGATCATTCCCTTCAAGGAGACTCAGAGAGAAGGAATTTCAACCTCAATGGGCAATATGGCCTCAGATCCGTAGACAAGGGAAAATGGAGTGGCTCTAGTGGGTGTACGAATGCTAGTATAGTAGGCCCATAACAGTAGGCCCATAAGGCAGGATTGAGTTGTAAATGTCAATCTCGACCATCATCATTGACGGTCTTCTTAAGAATGAAAAGAATTGTTTTATTTGCCACCTCAACTTGACTATTAGCTTATGGATAATATGGGGTGGAGAAGTGATGTTGGATGTGGAATTGCTCACAAAGTTCATGAACATCCTAATTTTTTAATGGACTCCTATTATCTGTGATGATGGACTGCGAAACACCATACCAACAGATGATGTAATTAAGGATAAAATTTGATATTTTCTTTCTGGTGATGTAAGTGAGGGGGACAACTTCAATCCACTTAGTAAAGTACTCAGTGCTGGTGATTATGAATTTATGGTCATTAGAGGAGGATGGATGGATCTTTCCCATGAGGCCAATTCCCCATTGTGCAAAAGGCCATGGAGAAGTGATCGGCCTCAGCTACTATGTAGTTGTGTGGATCAGGTCACTGTGCACTTGGCATTTTTGACATGTTCTAACAAATTGAAGAGCATCTTTTTCTAGTGTCGGCCAATAGTATCCAAGTCTGGTGACTTTCCTAGCTAAAGTTAGACCACTCAAATGAGATTCGCATATACCCTCATGTACTTCGTGTAAATTTTTTTGGGCTTCATCAGTGTCGAGATAGTGAAGAAGGGTGTTATCAAAGCCATGATGGTATAGGGTGTCACTGATGATGGTGTGTCGAGCGGCTTTTTGGATAAAGGAATTTCTTTGGTTATTGGAAAGGTTGGGTGGTAGGGTTTGGGACTTAAGATAATCATAGATGTCCCAGTACCAAGGTGAACTAGGACCAACAATTTCACAATCCATTTCTAACTCTGGGATGTCATATGTAGGCATCAACAATTGTTCCACTAAGAACTCAAATTGTGACACATTTTTTGGGATGTTTAAGAGAGATCCAATACTAGCCATTGCATCAGTTTCCTTATTTTGTGTCCTTGGAATTTGTTCAAAATCAATCATTTTGAAAAAGGTCATGAAGCTATCCACCATTCACTTCAGGTTCACTAATGTGAATGCAATAAAGCATATAAATAAAACCCTAATAAACAATGAAGCACAAATGAGCATAAAAATATAAAGTATAAAATAATATTACCAAATCTTCATGCTACCATTGATTCACCTCCATTTCTCTTTTCCATTTTTCTTGAATATGATAATTTCCCTAAGATTTGAGTGTGCAATAATAATCCTATGACAAGTGACTAGAAAAATATTGAAGATTGTTGTCTCACACTAGAATCATGTATTTGCATATGTGTGGATGAAGATAAATGATAATAGATATAAATAGATGAAAACAAGAATGATTTTGATAGCATAAGGACACTTGAAGAATCAACCCCCAAATAGCTTATGAGAGAGTTTACTTATAGGAAAGGTCTAATTTGGATTGACAGCTAAGATTGGATGTCAATAAGATGTCTTAATCAATGGCCAAGATTGAAAGTTGACAAGTGCCCTAGAATCAATGGAACCTGAGAATTGAAAGGCTCTTGATTTTGTTGCCAAGGTGGACTTGGGATCCTATGTTCTTGTTGTGATATGGGTGGATATGTTGATGTGGAATTGACATGATAGGTAGATGGGTTAGGTTGGCATGATGATAAAGGTGACATGTAGGATTTTGATTGAACGTGTTGAGGTTGGAATGGTGTTTGGAATTTTTATGATAATGATGAAGGGGTTGCATAGGGTAATGGTTGTTGAAAGGTGGATTGATATGGATAAGGGTTGACATTAGAAGATTTTTGATATATTGATGAAGGGGAGACATGATATGTGGATGGATGAGGTTGATATGATGATATAGGTGACACATAGGATTGAGGTGAAATTTGTTGATGTGGTGATTGGACTTGATGATGTGCTTGTTGAATTTGAAAAGTGGCCATGAGATATTGGATTTGTGCTATGAGTTTTTGCGTTTGAGGTGATTGTCTTGTTTGAAGTGTTTGGATCATGTCATGGACTTCTTGAATGATTTGTTGATTTAAAGGTGATTGGCTTGTTTGAGCTTTGCGAAGTATGTGAACAAGCTTTAGTGCCATGTCTTCTAATGTTGTCATGGTGTAAATGATGTTGATTGGATTAAGGAGATGATGATGATTAGGATATGATGTGGAATGACAAGATTGTATGATTTGGATGATGTGGCGAGTGTTTATTGGAAGTTTGACTTGGACAATATCAAACACAAGATTTCACAAGTAAATGCATGAACACACACACCAAACACAATGATAAATTTTTCTTTCAAGATTAAATGTTATGATTAAGCAAACACTTGAATAGACAACAACAAGCCTAATGTTAGTCAAGTGGGTATCGCCAAGTACGTCTCAAGCTAGTTTGCACAAGGTTGAATAGGTATAATTTGGAAGAAAAATCTTGCCAATAAGCTGAGAGAAAGGGGTAACCCACCCTTCACCTTCACTTCCCAAAGGTATAAATTTCTTTGTGGCTTAGCTCAGAGTGATAAGATTTCAACTCCCAAAGAAGTATGTCTTTGGATTCACACTTGATTGAGGTCGTCCCTTGGAGGGGTGTGTGCTCCAAGTAGGCCTCCTAAGAATGGTATGACAAAATCAAACCAAGTGAGGTGTTGTGGAGGACACACACACTTGATTCACACTCACAATGATTGATTTCCCTTTAAAAAATTGAAATGTGTGTAAAACAATTCAAGCATCTTGTTCTTTTTAACCCAAATTCAAAATGTGTGATTGAAGACGATGGTTCATTTTAAGCCCAATTTCAAAGATGTGACAACAAACAAGATTTATTTTAGACCCCAAAATCCAAATATGTGACAAACAAGATGTTATTTTTAAGCCCAAATTGAAGTGTGTTGTCAAGCAATGATTAGAGATGAAAGATGGAATGTGTGCACCTAGAATTTCTTTAGCTCCAAATTATTTTTCCACTTGATCCAATGTGTGCTTTGAAGTGTTTTTTTTTTTGCACATTCACAAACCCAACAAAGCCAAAACCCTAACAAGATAATCGATCACTAATATTAGAGGGTTAGCTAGTCAAGAAAAATCTGATTTTTGGAAAAAAAATTTATAGTAAAAATAAAAATACAGAGAAAAAACCCTTACTAAACTTTCAAGAGCTTTCCAAAAATGTAAAGAAATCCAAAAAAAAAATTGTTTGGCACCAGAAATTATTTTTTTTATGAAAAATCATTAAAAAATTATTGAAAATTCAAACTGTGTCCAAAAAATCTGATTTTTTCATTGAAGGTGTCGGGCATCATTCCAAATCTTCATAAAAAAAATTGTGAATAGATATGCAACCATTTGTGTGATTCAAGCAAATATTTATGAAACCCTAATTTTTAAAGATCTGTTGTTTGACTAATAGTTTTTCATCCAAATTTAAAACCTAAATAACATACCCCTATTTAAATTCAAATGGATTTCCAGAAATGTAAAAATATCCAAATTTTTTTGACAATTTTCTCTCAAAATTTACTTTTCATGAAAAATAACAAAAAAATTATAAAAAAGTAAAAAAATCTCTACAACCTCAGATTTTTGGCATGGAAGCTCTTGATATTGTTGCCAACCTATAGAAATTGTGTTGTGAAAATATTTGTAACCGTTTGAAAATTATGGTTGAATCTTTGAAAACTAGGGTTTTGTCCCAAAATGATGCAAAACCTGTAACAAAAAGAAAACAAACCCTGCAACAAAAAGAATCCAACTCCAAAAAATTTCAAAATTCGTCAAAATATTTCAAGTTCACCAATGTTATGAGGGATGAAATATTAAGGTGAAATGCAATAAAGCATATAAATCAAACCCTAATAAACAATGAAGCACAAATGAGCACAAAGACATAAAGCATAAAACAATATTACCAAATCTTCATGCTACCATTGATTCACCTCCATTGATCTTCTCCATTTTTCTTAGATATGATAATTGCCCTCAGATTTGAGTGTGCAATAATAAGCATATGACAAGTGACTAGAAAAATACTGAAGATTGTTGTCTCACACTAGAATCGTGTATTTACATAATATGTGTGGATGAAGATAGATGAAAACAAGAACGATTTTGACAGCATAGGGACACTTGAAGAATCAACCCCCAAATAGCTTATGAGAGAGTTTACTTATAGGAAATGTCTGATTTGGATTGACAACTGAGATTGGATGTCAATAAGATGTCTTATTCAATGGCCAAGATTGAAAGTTGACAAATGCCCTAGAATCAATGGACAAGATTCAATATGACAACCCATAATTAGGGTTAGGGTAACATTAGGTCGAATTTGAAATGAATGGACATGATTGATTTTTAGAAAATCAAATCAAGGGTTGGCAATGCATGTTACAAGAGATAAGATTGGCACAAAAAAAGATGTGGCTGGAGAATCAAATAATAATAGACATTACTTGATTTTTGGAGGAGAAAGACTATTTTGAATTAAAACTTAAATTTAATTCAAAAGGTGTGGTCACATGACACTAAATAATTAATTTGAATTACTTACTAAAAAGAGTGAAATTAGAAAGTGGGTAATTTTAAATATGATTTTATTTAAAATTAGAAAGAAAGTTGAAGAAAATGGAAAATTTTAAATAGATGATTTTATTTAAAATTAGAAAGAAAGCTAGAGAGGACAATAATTAAATAAATAATAGAAATTTATTTAATTATGAGCAAAGATAAATAATTAATGACGTATTAAATAAATAAATAAATAAAGTTTAATATTTATTGAAATAATCACGAGGAAGTAATGGACTAATAATAATTAAATAAATTTAGGAATTTATTTAATTATAGAATGACATAAGAAATTAGCGACGTATTTAAATAAAGTTTGCTTATTTATTTAAATATCCAGGAGTAATAAAAGACGTGAATTAATTAAATAATTCATAATTATTTAATTAATAGTTGACATTGGACTATATGACATAATTAAATATTTTAATTATGTTGAGATGAAGCATGATATAGAAAAATGTGGTTTGCGGGTCTAGGCCATTTTTATGTGTCTACATCTATAGGAAACTTTGCCGCTATCAGTCCAGCGGTGCTATATTGCGCCGCTCCAAACTCCACCATTGGAGTCTTCCCTCCAACAAAATTTGAATTTCAAAGGGAACTGCTAACTCTCCAAAATACAAATTGTGCTACTTGACAAACAATGCTGCAATCCCGGTGACTATTTTGCTGTAGAGCATCATTCTCAGTCTTCAGCAACACTATATTGTGTCGCTGACCTTTCCAAACTACACAGCGACAATAGATTGTGCCATTGTAGTTGGGTAAAAGGAAATATAGTTTTTATAGAGAAATTATAATCCCTCTTCTAAGGATTTTCTACATTCTTGCTTTTAGGATTACTAAATTTCATTTGGGATTAAGAAGAACAAAACAAAGGGCTAAAAAGAATCATAGGAAAACTCACTAAATTTTGTTTTGGGATTTAATAAATGAACAAACAAATCTCACACTTCAAAATTGCTGCTTAAAAATAATGCATATCATTGATTTGTGGTTAAAATGAACATGTGTATTCTTTGCTTTGTAATCCCTTATCCAAATTAATATCACTAAAAGGATGTATGCACTTCTCTCGTGCTTCATTACAATCTTGAGAACCAAAAGTCTTTTTGTGAAATTAGGCTGTATAAGTGATTACCTCCACACTTCAATTTGGATTCTTAAAATTGAACAAACTTTGCGAGTGTGAAGAAAAGGTATTGTGTGTGCTCCCACCTAAATGTGATAGGTGGTTGAACTACAAATACACTCCTTCACTATTTTTCACCCTTAGAGAGCCTGCCTTGGTGGGAAAATATAATCACCCCAAGGGAACGACTCAAAGCAGTAATGAGCCAAACAACAAGCTTCTCCCAATCGACATATAAATTTGAATGTTGAGGAAAGATCATCACTACAAAAAATCCTACAAACAAGAAGGTGATACTCTTTGTATGAGTTTATCTTGCCTCTTGTGTGACTTTCTCAATGGGTGCCTTGATTAAAATCCAAAACTGTGTAAAGGCCAAAATGATTACCTATTTGTTGATGCAAGAATGCTTGTTCTGAAGACATCCCACATTTTTACAACTCTTTGTAGAGATGAAAAGTATTCCATGGGATTTTGGGTATGTGTAGGATCATCATGGAAAAAACAAGCCCTTAAGTGGCAAAATATTCAGAAAAATCAAAGCTAGGAAACTTGACATAAAAATTTGAATAAGTTATCTATATTATTTCTAAAATATGTAAGAATAGAATTTGTAGAAAATTGAATTTAGTTTCTAAATTAATAGGTTTATTTACAAAAAATTAAAATCTATTTGGTGAAAATTTGAAATTTCAATATAGTAGTACTTAAATTTCAGGGAAAAAATAAGAAGTAGGTATCTTTCTGACCACCCTAACCACATTAAAATGATAATATTTTTTTATAATATTTTAGATATAAGTAGAGGACTCATGTCCCCATGTGATGCATATTTTTTTGTAATTTTTTTCCAAGTAAATAATTAATTATAATTTTTTTATCACAAATTTAAAAAAATATAAAGACTCGTATGTCTGACCACCTTAACTTGGTCAAAACTTCATGAAATTCATTTTTTAATTTTTTAATCTTATAGTATGCAAATCATAGAATGTGACGCATGGTTTGGATTCAAAAAATATGATACTGTTTGAAAGCTATAGATGTTTTTCAATTAGCCTAAAGATCAGGACTTTAGTCGTAATGCAATAGAAAATGAATAATAATTATTTATTAAATTCAAAGTAAAGAATAATTTATATTGGTGGAAATCTGAGAATCTCCTTTAACAACCCTTTTTGTTTCATCAATTTTGGGTAAAAAAAAAGTCATCAGCCACAAACCCATCATATTGCCACTTTTTGGTCCATCATGATCCTACACATACCCGTTTCATGGGTACTGATGCTTGGTTGATCTGAGAAGTGAGTGAAATATAAGGGGGAGTCTGTGTGGTCAAGCATCTAATCATCCACTCAGAATAACCATAGCTGGATTCGTCTAAGTGGGAACTCAATAAGTATTGCCTCTTTTATCCATAGGGTTGTGCATATTCTTTCTAATCAAAATGCTTTTCTTGGATCTCAAAACATTTGAAAGCAAATATTCACAAAATTCTCAAAAATTCCAAACCCTTTAGGGGGAGAAAATACCTTTGATTAATCCAAGTGCTCTTGCTTACTCTAGGGATTTCATCCTTAAAGGCTTCTAAGTATTTGGATTTAATCATCATTTGTTCTCACTAAAGTCAACATTAGGAAACTTTTTCCTTAATTTCCTTGATTCTCACATAAGGGACTTTGTGGGATGATAAGAAGTTAGGAAATTATACATCTAGTTTGTGTTAGGAATAAGGTGTCTCAACCTTGGATAATTCCTATTCTTATTATTTGTTTTGTAAAATGTATTTCTTGCAAATAATGTAATTAAGTGTGAGTGTACATGTCTAGTTTGCATGTTGATGTGTCACTTCACTTAATGTGTCGGCATCTTGAATTGTGTGTAAGGAGATCATGGCTGAAATGGTTATGACGGATTCCTATGACACGTAAGAGCTATGTCTGGAAGATTCAATGACAGGTGAAGACATGTGGCAACTGATAAAGTTGAGTACTGTACACTCTTCCATGATAGTGGGGTTTGGGGCATCGCCCCAAAAAAAAATTTCGGGTTCCTATTTTCTTGGAGAATGGTAAAACCCTAATACAGTTATCTTCGGAAGTTGCCCTAAAAAGGGAAGCGCATGATATAAGCGTTTTTTAGGGTTGCGAAGATGTGTGATGTGAGTGTATTGTTGGAACATTTTGATGCTGCCGCATTTTGTCTTCAAGTGTTGGAAATCTCCTGAAAGAACTTGCATTGCAAGTGTGTTGTAACCGTTGTGTTGAAGATAATACATTGTGCAGGTTTTGGAGTGCTGGGGTTTTTTACCGAAAGGTTTTCCCCAGGGTAAATCATTGTGTCATTCTTCATTTTCTGTATGTATGGTATATTGCTGCAATATCTTTGTTAAGTAGATTAACGAATCTGAAATTGTAAGGGTTTAAAACGAATTTGCACCATACTTTCCTTAAGAGATTAGTGTAGGAAGCTGTTTCCGCACCTGAGTTTCCTTACAGTTTGAAACTCTAATCAAGAATTGTTTGTGGTAAAATGAAGACATTAAGCAACGCTAAGAAACAATTGAACCCCACACATATGTTCTTCCAAATTATTTCTTGAAAGATCAAAATCCGAAAGCCAATTTCCAAAGGTCTTAGTCAAAAATCTCACAAGAAATGTTTGTCTATGCTTTATGAATTCAAAGAAAGATTGACCTTCAAATTTTACAAACGTGCATCAAGAAACAATCCTAATTTGTATGAGTTTTATTGTCAGCAAAATCTAGGACTCTTTCAAAAGTTTTCTTTTCTCACATAGGAAGTACCAAGTGTGTTATTCAATACCGAGGTCTTGTAGAAAGGGGTTCTATCTAGGTCTAATCTAGGATCAAATTCATCATTATCATCCATCCCTCAACATCAAAATTAAAATTCACCTCACCAAAAAATCTTGGAAATCTTGAAAATATCATTTATGCTAGACTTCTTGGAAAAATTTAAATCATATTATTTGGTTAGGTATGTGAAGATGAATCCTTCTCCACATATTTGATCAAATTATCAATCCTTGTGAATAATTTTACCTCTTCATAACATCCAACATCTTCAGTTTTATAAGTTCATTATCCAAAATCAAATCAAAATCATCTTGTTTTACTAAGGGTGTCTTGATGAATCCTTCTTTACACACTTAGTCAGATTATCATCTTGTGTACAAGTCTACTCTAGGACAACATCCGACCTCTTAGATTTTACAAGTTCACTATCAAACCAAATCAAATCAATTCCTAAAGTCTCGTATCTCCTTCAATATTTCTCAAGAGTTCAATCATTTGCATCATCCATCTTCCGTTTATCTCACTTTTTCACCTTTGATCCTTAATCATCCTAGTTCTTCTCTTTTTGTGCCTAAAGTTAGATCAATCTAAAGAATTAGAGGTTCATCTCACACATTCTTTAAAATTGATCCCTATTTTATGGTGCAAACTAGTTTGCAACACAAGAAGAACATGGAAAACAACAAAGAAACATCAACTTCGAGTGACCTAAACCAAACTGTTCCTGAGATGAATCCCATTGGGTCAAGAAATCCCCTAATAAATTTCCCTCTACCATCACAAAATCCTCAAGAAGAGGGTCAAGTAGAGGAAATCACTGACAATATCTTGGGGATGACACAATATGAAATCCTTGAGATGGTTCAAAATCCTAAAAATCATAGAATCATAAATGCTATGATGAGGTTATATCCCTCCCAATACATGCCTGAATTGGAAAAAGAAAGGGGCTAAACTCCCTTCTAACTATGATGTAAGAACCCTTGTGGAGAAACCTCTTGGGATCATGCCTCCAATCCCACCCATACCTCCATATCAAATCATCACTCAAAGAAACCCACAAATCACATCATCCATTGCTCCAACTCCACCAATCATTAACAAGGGAAGCTCATTTCTTCATGCATTTCAAGAACATCCCCTTATGAAAAACCAAGAGTTGGATGCAAACACCATATTGGTCCAATCCATCCCAGTAAATCCATTACACCCATATAGTCCACTTTTATTTCAAGATCCTACCCATTCATCCTCCTTTCACGCAACAATATTTTATCCTCTTGACATGCAAACCTCTCTTCCTATGGCCTCACAAGGAGAAGGTGATTTGTCTGGAGCGGGGGAAGTCTTTGATCCCTCATCAGCATCTCTTCAAGAGAATGCACCACCCATCTTTCCACCATTTCCACCTCTACCATTTACATCCACATCACCCCTTGGGATAGGTCTTTCCCCTTTACCCACCATCAATCAAAAAAATCCAAGCAACCCCCCATCATAAATGAAAGAATCATACCAAATACTCTTTTCTTACCATCGATATCGCAAAAACAAGTGGAAAATATCCAAGCAACCCCAATAATCAACACATCTACTATCCCCCAAGTATCTCAAAACATGGTCTCCCAAGGACCAATCATCTCAATCATGCCATCCACCAACCAAACCCCAATCATCGATACAATGGTTCCTCTCATCACAACAACCAACACTATTCCTAACCCACCACCACCACTGCCAAAACCCAACATGGAAAACTCATTTAGCATCATGTTGCATGTAGCTCGAAAAGCCTCCTATCAAAAGGAACTTCAACAAATCCAAAATCAACAAGTTGCATAGCTAGCTTCTCAACAAGTGCAAGCATAATTAGTGGCACAACAAGAACAATAGGCATAAAAAGCTACCCAAGCCCAAGCTTTACTATAACAAAAAAAATCCACCCAAGTTGCAGAAGCAACTCAAGTTGCACAAGATGCTCAGGCCACATAGGTAGCCCAACAAGCACAGGATCAAGCTCAATCCCAATATCAAGCTCAATAAGTGCAAGTGCAAGAACAACACCAAACACAATTGTAAGTAGTCCAACAATAATCATATCAACAAGACCTGCAAGAGTATCAAGCATAATAGCAAGTGGCTCAACAACTAGCCCAAAAACAAGCTTTGTTGGCACAACAAAAACAAGACCAACAAAAAGCATTGTTGGCACAACAAAAAGTGTAGGTGTATCAACAAACCTTAATCATGCAACAAATCTTGTAGAAAAATCCCACCAATGCTCCACCCATCAATCAAACACCTCAACCACCTCAAAACACATTCACTCCACCTCCTGATCTGTAGGACAATGTGACAACACAAATCAAACTTCTCTCACAACAAGTGCTTGATCTCCAATCAGGAAAATCAGCAAGGACACCTGACAATTTGCATCTTTATCCTTTTTAAAGGAGCCTTGCAATGATACCATTCCTAAAGGGATTCAAAATCCCCAAATTTGACAAATATCATGGGTTGGGTAACCCTGAAGATCACACCAAGGAATTCCAAGTACATTGCATGGAAGTCATGTATAATGATACATATATGATGTGGCTATTTCCTCAAAGCTTGGTTGGTCCCACCATAGAGTGGTTCTCTCATCTACCTATGAGCATCAAAGCATTCCAAGAAATCATAGACGCATTCCTAAAGAACAATGCATTGAACATTGTCATGGATGTTTGTCTAGAGGAATTATTTGTTCTCAAACAAGGAAATTGTGAATCATTCACTTCCTTCCTACAATGATGGTGATCCAAGGCCAATCAGAGCAAGTGGGCCATGCTAGAGGAGCAAAAAATTTGCACCATCATCGCCAATCTGGAGAAAACCTAGGAATTTCATCTAAAGATGTAGTGCATCACCATGTATGACCAATTGATCCCCAAGGTGCTCAACATCAAACAAGCCCTTATTGCACAAGGGGGTACACCTAAATATCTTGAACATCAATACAATTACCCTTCAACCAACTATAATGAAAAACCTCGCATGTGGGTGAAAAACAAGAATGTCACTAATGATGGTGTGGTCGACGCCAAGGTTGTGATCAGTGCTCCAAAATAGAATTCCCAAACATATCACCAGCCATAGAACAAAAATCACAACAACGTGCAAAACAATGTGGTATCGCAACAACCACCCTACAATCAAGTCAATAATCTAAATAATCAAGGAGGATCACCTCCATGAAACAAATATCCCCCCAAGAGGAAGTTCATAGACATTAGGAAATCAGATGAATCCATCATGAAGAAATTGGTCAATGAGAACCTCATCAAAAATCCCCACTTATGATAATTATCAAGGGCCCCAGGTAAAAACACCATGGTACAATGAAAATTTTCTTTGTGATTATCATAAAATCAAGGGGCACACAACAACCAATTGCATGAAACTGAAAAATGTCATCCAAGACCTCATCAATGACAAGATCATAAATGTGGAGCAACCAATTGGAAATCAAGATCTAAAAATCTACACAAATCCAATGTCAGACTACAATCAAGGAAACAACAAAGGGAAGAAAAAATATTCCAATGTGAACCATCTATACGATTAAGTTGTCACATCCCTAGATGAAATAGTCACTATTGTTAGCATCAAGGGAGTCAAAGTTGATTATGGATTCACCACACATGGTGGAAAGGTCACCATTTCTAGGGCATAACAACCACCTAGGACATCCGCCTCAAATGAAAAATGTGTTCCTAATGGCTACAATGTCCTAGACTAGTTAAAAAGAACCGCTACTCAGATCTCCATCATGGAGTTACTGAAGATTTCATCCACCCATATTAAAATCCTTGAGGAACCATTGGCTTCATCTACCATCTCCACCAATATTCATACGAAAAAATTCCAAGTTATGGTAAGAAACATCACCATCTCAAACCTCCTCATGTTTTCTTATTAGGACTTCCCTGCCCAACCATCTCACAACTGTGCAGTCCACCTTGAAGTCTTGGTTCACAAAAATAAGGTCAAAAGGGTCTTGGTGGATGGGGGTGCAAGCCACAACATCTGTTTGCTCAAGCTCATAAAGAGTTTGGGATTCTCTAAAGATTCCATTGAAAAAGGTAAGGGTATCACAATAAGGGCTTATGACAACCAAGAATGAGTGTCTCAAGGCACTATTCAAATCCCTATTCAAGTAGGGCCAACTATTATAGAAACCACCTATCAGGTGCTTGACCTTGACCTACCTTATAATATCATCTTGGGGTGTCCATGGATCAATGGGATGTAAGCAGTTGCATCAACCTACCATCAATAAGTCAAGTTTTCATAACAAAATCAAGAGGTCACAATTTATGGTGATCTTGAGCCCTTCGCCTACTATAAGAACCTAGAAGAAAATTAATATAAAGTCCCCCAAGTCCTAAAGAATGATGAATGCTCCTCAACTCCATAAATAGATCCATTCAACATAGCCTCCACTTCTAGGACAAAGACACCCACCATTTCCGACATATCTGAAATCAAGCTTATAATCCAAGAAAATGGGTGTGGGGAATAAAATATGAAGAGCGTAGCCTTTGTGGTTACAGAGTTACCTCAATCCCCTATATCCCATAGACAACCACAACTTTCCAATACAACTCAAACCTTTAGAGCGGATCCCTCTCGGTTCATAAATTGGGGGAATCTAGGCCAAGAAGTGGTGGACGAGTAAGACATATCCAATCTCCTCTATCAAGAAGAAAGACCTACACCAACACTTCCCATGGATGATGCCAACAGAGGACTTTAATAAATGGGTATGGGCTATAACAAGAATGGAAGTCTAGGAAAGAACAACAATGGCCGATTGGAACTTATTATTGTTGAGAATTGGGTGAAAAATCTTGGCCTTGGGTGTAACCCTTTGAATGTAACCATATGCGATAGAAGTCCCAAAATTAAAGCAGTCAAGACTCCCCCTCAACTAATGGCATCCTCCCTTCAACTACCAGTATTTATAGCTTTTCCCTTATATAACTTCACCTTTGACATAACCGATGTGTGTAGTAGTGACAAGGATCCCATAGCTGATTTACCTATACTATTTGAAGGCTCCTCCCTATGCATGATTAACACATTGTTTTTTGAGTCAGATCACCAAACCCACGAAATAAACTTAGTCTACCCCCAACTCATCGATTACAACCAACAAGGACCACCAATTTTGGACATGTTAAAAAATGATGAGGCGCTCTCGAAATTCATGGGATTATGGGATATGGTTCCATATGGAGATCATAAAGTTGGGTTTGGAATCATACTGGATACTCGAGCCTATTACAGGGACATGATTGAATCCTTCAGTCACAAAAGTGAGAAATTGAGAATAATCTCAAGGTCCTTGAGTGAAAACCACACTGTGGCACACTCTAACCCAAAAAAAGTAAAAACAAAGGATGTATCCAATGGTGAAAACCTCTCTGAGGCTTCATAGGATGAAGGATTCAATCTTCCTCTCACTACTCTTCATCAAGAAAAGTCAATGGTCTTGGAAGAACAATGCAATCCAATCAACCTAGGAACAAAAGGACTACCGTACATAACATTCTATGTTGGTTCAATCCTCATAGAAGAACAAGAACTCCTAGTTGTGTTCCTCAAAGAAAGAAAGGTAAAATTTGTATGAACTTATGCCGACATGCCTGGGTTTGATCCAGAGGTGGTATTTCATCACCTAGAAGTATATCCTAAAGCAAAACATATGAGACAAAAGATGAGAAAAAGGCATCCCCAAATAGCCTTGCCGGTCAAAATGGAATTTCAGAAGCTCCTAGATGCAGGGTTCATATGCTCAATTGATCATCTAGAGTGGGTGTCAAACCCAATGCCTATTTCAAAGCCCATTGGGGGAATCTACATCTTCATGGACTTTAGGGACATGAACAAAGCATGTCCCAAGGATGACTTTCCACTACCAAACATTGATATGATCGTGGATATGAATTTCAAACATGAGATTCTATCGTTAATTGATGGATTCTCAGGATATAATCAGATCATGATAGAAAGGGAGGACCAACACAAGAAAATGTTCACATGTCTGTCGAGAACATATTGCTGGAATATGATGTCATTTGGGCTAAAGAATGCAAGAGAAACTTATCAAAGAGCCATGAAATTAATCTTTCATGACATGATTCATAAAACTATGAAAGATTATGTGGATGACATATTGGCTAAATCATGGAAAATATGAGACCACATATCAGCTATGAGTTCCATTTTGATCAGTTAGAAAAATACAAGGTCTCACTTCACCCTAAAAAGTGTGTCTTCAGAGTGTAATTAGGAAAGCTCCTAGGGTATATCATGTCAATGAGAGGAATCAAGGTAGATCCCACCAAATTCAAGGTAATCCTCAAAATGGAAGCACCTAGGACATTGAAGCAATTAAGAGGCCTACAAGGAAGACTCCAGTCTATCCATCGATTCATAGAACTAACAAAAAACAATTCCCATATTCTCATCTACTCCACAAGGGGGTAGCACACAAATGGGATGAGAAATGTAGTTTTGAATTCAATAGGATAAAGGAATACCTACTCACACTTCCAGTTTTAATGCTACCAATTCTTGAAAACCACTGATCTTATACATATCAACAACAATGACAACCCTTGGCACTCTCTTAGCCTAACATGATGAAAACCAAAGGGAGAGAGAAATTTATTACATCAGTAGGACCATGGTAGGACATGATATAAATTACACACCTATTGAGAAAGCCTGCCTAGAAATCGTGTTTGCAGCTCAAAAGTTCAGATGTTACATGCTAGCACATCAGATCAAGCTCAATGAAAAAATAGATCCACTCAAATACCTACTTTCCAAAGCAACTCTCATGGGACAGATGACTAAGTGGGTTATGATCCTAACAGAGCATGACATTGGATATGTAGAACACAAATCCATCAAAGGACAAGAAATTATGGATCAATTGGCGGAGGCACCTATATATGTAGAAAATCCACTTGTCTCAGAGTTCCCCGATGAATCAATCTTCAACGTTAGTATAGCGGATCACTAGAAGATGTATTTTGATGGATCTTACACACATCATGAGTCAAGAGCGGGAATCTTCTTCATCACTCCACAAGGGGACTGCATGCCTAAATCCTACAAGTTGTCATTCCCATGCACAAATAACATCACAAAGTATGAGGCTCTTGTCATAGGGCTAAGGATTGTAGTGCAGTGGCAGATTATGGCTCTTAAGGTATATGGAGACTCACAACTCATAATCAACCAAGTAAAAAATGAATATCAAAAAAAGGATGAAAAATTGACTCCATATAAGAAATTGGTAGATTATCAAGGAGTCCATCATTGATATTACATTTGAAAATCTACCTAGAGCAAACAACAGAGTAGTGGATGCAAGGGCTATGAGTAGATCACTCCTAGAGATCCTACACAATGTCCCAAAACAAGAATTCCTCATAGAGAAACTTCTCGTACCAACATTCAAGGTACCAGAGTCTGAATTCATGTGTGAAATCTTTGGTCTCGATGATCCCTAGTACCATGGCATTTACACCTACCTGAGAATAGGATTCCTTCCCACTGACATAACCCTAAACCTCAAAAGAGCTTTTGTCAAAAATTCCTCATGTTTTTTCATCCTAGGAGATACCTTGTATCGTAGGAGCATCAAAGGGACTCTTTTATATTACCTAAATACTAAGGAATCCCTGGCCACTTTAAACGAGGTACATGAAGACATTAGTGGTTAACACTCAAGTGGTATAAATTTGTCTAAGAAACTACTAAGGATAGGATACTATTGGCCTAAAATTGAAAGAGAAGCACATGACTTTGTCAAAAGGTGCTTATAGTGCCAGCAAAATGGAGACCTCATCCATACACCAGCTCAGGAGATCCACCCCATTATCACACCTTGGCCCTTTTCACAGTGAGGGATTGATCTCATTGATAAAATCACCCCCACCTCCTCCAATGGCCATAAATTCATCATCACCGCCACATAGTACTTCATGAAGGTCGAATCCATTCCCATGACCTACATAATAGTAAATCAGATATCTAAGTTCATCTTGAACTACCTTATTTTTCAATATGGTGTCCCTCAAGCCATTATCTTAGTTAATAGGACACCTTTCAAAAATTAGGATGTTCATGACTTATGCCAAAAATTCAACATCCAACATCATTTTTCCACTCTATATTATCTCCAAGGCAATGGCCAAGCAAAAGCTACCAATAAAACCATCCCAAAAATCCTTAACAAAATAGTCAATGACGTTGGTCATGACTAGCATCTACAACTAAATCTTGCCTTATGGGCCTACCGTAAAAGAATCCACACACCAACAAGTGCCACCACTTTTTCTCTGGTCTACGAATCAGAAGACATCCTCCCCATTGAGATCGAGCTCCCATCTCTAAGGATATCACTGCAAAATCTCATTACAGATGAAGAATGCTGGGTCTCACAACTAAATGAGCTAGAACTACTAGATGAGTGGTGCATGGATGGATTGAATCACTTGCAAGTCTAACAAAACCACCTCAAGTGAAACTACAACAAGAAAATAAAGAGGCGGACCTTCCAAGTCTACGAGCTAGTCCTAAAGGAAAGTCAAAAGAACATGTTGAATCTAGAGAGAAAGAATAAATTTTAGCCCAACTGGTTGGGACCATTCATCATCATTGCGAGCTATAAATCAGGAGCCTACCAACTATCAACACCCAAAGAGTAGCCTTTGTAGGAGCCCATGAACAACTCCCATCTCAAAAAATTTATGCCTGATCTTGTAAGGTTAAAACCAAAAATATCAAAAATATCAAAAATATAAAAATCCAAAAAAATCAGAAAAAGGATTGAAAACATTAAAGATACAAATCATCCTCTAGTGAAAACCACTTCGGTGGTGCTTTGGACAAATACCTTGATGAAAACCAAGAAAATAGGGGCCTTGCGTAAATAAATCACTCTTCATCCACCAAGATCTCTACGATTGACCCTGCATCACTTACTTATCCATTACATTCCATTTATCCTTCCACCATCCATCCACATCCATACCATAGCTTGATCTTGAGTTCATATCATGTTTCACCCTAGTGCTACTTGGCACACTCCTAAGGTCAGTTTGTCCTGCCTATATCGAAGTAGTCTATCGCATCATGCTAGGGGCATGTTCATGTACATGCATCAGATCATATTTGTGTATATTTTTGTGATCTTCCTTAAAATCCAAAAATTCAAAAATATTCATAAAATTTGTCAAAAATCCAAAAACATAAAAAAATCCAAAAATCCAAAAGCATCCAAATCATATCAAAAATCCAAAAGATGTCAAAAATCTAAAAAATTAAAGCAATGGAGTCATCTTGTCTAACTACATCATCTTTGAGCTTGAACGTAGGCAAGGTTGATCTTTGGTCATCCCGTGAGACACTTTAGGTCAGTCCTTTAGGCATTTTTCGCAATAAAATGGCAATCCATTTGTCCATCTATCTCATCATTAAATCAAGTTTGTGTCAGTCGGACTACGTGGTATTTGCATGTATAACATAGGCAAGGCTAAATTTTTTGATCAGCTCCCAAGACCCCTAGGATAGGTCTTTAAGTTAGTCTCTTGGTCAAAACCTCAAAACATCCAAAACAATTAAAAAACCCAAAAATCAAAAAAGCCTCAAAACATTTCAAAATTCCAAAAACATCCAAATATTTGAAAATTCATCCATCTCATCTCACATTCACCCACAATAAAAATCTCATTCATAATAAATCATGATTATTTTTATCCTTTGGTGATTCAGTCAGAAGCAAGTCTAGCAAGTTTTAAAGTAAAAGCTCAATCGTCAAAGTCTCAATCTAGGTTAGTAAGTCAACAAGTTAGTCAAATCAGAGTATCAATAGCTTATCATCTAGTCAATCTCATCATCACTTAATCACAACATTTCCTAGGATGCATCCTTCCTACAATGGACATTAACATAAGGCATCACCGTAGTTTAGTCTTGGCTAGCAGTATGAACAACATTAGCTTGCTTTTTTACTTTATCTTGGTCTTTTTGACTTATCTTATTTTGCACTCATTCCAATGACCTCTCGATGATGCCTAATCAAAATAGTTTAGAGAGAAAGGAATGGGGAAATGATCATTATCTTTTTATCTACTATTCTTGTTGGATATTCTTGTAATATAACTTGGTCATGTGTGCTTTGTTTGGTTTGTAGGGAAGGTATTTTAGATGTCTTGTTGACCACATAGGAAGGATTTATTTTCTATGTTTTGGTCCAAGATGTTTAAAATATCTGAACTAAATCCTGAATAGGGTTCCATATGTCATGTGTGAATAGGAGTACTCCTATTTGATTATCGATTCAAAGTCCATCACACTAGGTACACCTTCATCTTGGTCCTTAATACCTTGATGCATCGTACCTATGTGTATTATCAAACAAAAAGTAAATGGACCTTTTAAAATTCCAATTCCTAATATAATTATCATTATCATCATTAATAAGGTAAGATTTTTGGATCTTCTTTCTTCTATATTCTTTCCATACTAACATGGTACCATGATAATTACTCAAAAACATTTCATCAATGCATCCACCCTAAATCCACCGATCATTAGTATAATGCGTATCATATAGGAAACATAGATGCATTGCATTTCATTATTAATATAGATTCATTACTATTATTTTCATTCCATCATAGATATTATCACATAAACATTATCAATTCATCCATGGCATAATTACCATATCACATCATATCATAATAACCTCATTTACATTTTATATAATAATTATTTCACATTATCATATTACTTGCATTACATGTCATAACATTTGCATCCAAAAATCATTATGAAATAGGAATCATTGCTTATCATACAACATTACGTCATAATCATCAGCATTACCTTTATACATATCACCATTGCATATCACAATTCATAAATACCATAATCATCTCACATCGTTACATTCATATTTCATTACATAAAAGCATCTGCATATCATAAGAAAAAGAAATAAAAAACATTACATTCACATATCATCACATACATTTTCATAGTACATCACATAATCTATTCAAGACATAATGTAAAAAATCATTTACATATCATAACATGGGGCATCCATTCATCATCATCATAAAGTGCATAGAAAATATACAAAAAAAAATATATCCATAATCATGTACATCCATGAAATATTTGTATCACATCATCACATCATTGCATCACATAGGAAAAGTCATAAAATTTGCATATCATAACACATAGGAAATTAAATGCATTTTTCCATCATGCATAGGCAAAGTAGGACATCTCATAAACAAATCAAACCATCTCACATATATATATCATCAAAATTAATTGTGATGGTACAGAGGTTGGGATCAAATGTGTATAAATCAAAGTATATGACAAAATCGGGGAAATAAAAAAATTGGAGCCCATGGATCAAAAATGAATATTGTCTCTGATCAAAGTGTGAGGCTAGCCCTACTAGCTAAACCCCTCACCCTCCTACCTCTTGGGATGATCTTTAGGCTGCCTCATCCCTGTCTACTGGGAATACTCTTCCACCTGAGTTGTTTCTAGTACTGCCTACTTGTAGTGGAGCCTATAATACTTTGCCTCTCTCACTGCCTCCCGATATACTCATGTGGAAAATTTCCTACCTTGGGATGTAGAGGCCATGCTCTCAAGTTGTTATCTTTGGCCTATCTCTTGTTCCTGGTCTGATTAGTCCTGATCTCTCTTAGTAGTAAGTGCTTGGACTTTTTTGTCTAGCCTAGTCCCTCTCAATTGTGAGAACCTGCACCTATGCTTATAGATGTTGAATCAAGACATCTTTGTTATCTGGTTGCACTCATGGTGGTGATGGGGGTTGTGGGATCTCTCTCTCCCCATCTCTAGGCTACTCTCAGGGTGATGTCTATTTTGGCTACTCCTGGGGTGGTGTCTATTGTGGCTAGTGTTGAGGTGGCCCACCTCCTCCCCTATCCCCATCTCCATCTTTGTCCCCATTTCCTCTGCCTCCTTGCCCCTGCCCTTGACCTACCAATCTACCTTTAGGCCTCCATCATGCAGGCATTGTGCCTACATCTATCAATCTAAGGGTTGGTCTGAACCAACTTGTATAGGCCTATGTGACCCCTACATCCCCTTGTCCCTAATCATATTGCTGCGACCTGGCCACAAGTTGCCTAAAATATGTCACTACCTCATTAGCTAGGATGGGTCTTCCCCATGCAATCTCCCTCGTAGTATAGGTGAAGATGGCCACATACTGTTCATTGGGACGGTCTTGTGTGTCCCCAAACTAATTTTCCACTCTATTTGGTAGGTATCTCTCTATGATGGTATGTGCTTGGCCCTGCATCAGTTTGTCCTGCCGAGCAAAAAATAATTGCTATACATCATCAAACCATGGACCCATGCCAAGCTAGGGCCTCCAAGTGAACATTTTCATCTTGTTAATGACCCTTCACCAATGGGCAATACCACCCACCCCTGTGTGTGTAAATATAATCTAGGCCCTTCCATACCGCCATACAATTAGATCATCGAACTCTAAGGTGACCACTATGACCTAAGGGTGAAGCACTACAATGTGCTCCCAAGCCCATACATGCAATAATGTAACACTGGCCCCAATGCCCCTACTATCTAAATAGGCGAACTCATGTAGGTCTTGGTAGAGTGAGGCAAGCGTCATTGGCCCCATGCAAGGCACTCCCTATGGAAAAGAATCCACTCCCATGCTAGCCCCCATCTTGGACTGAAGTATCAGCTTCGCCGATCTAGTGCCACATGCCTTGATATAATAGCAGCTAAAATAAGTCTAAAAGTGAGCAATGTGCCCCTGTATCGCTCCAAATCAATCTGTCCCTCGGAGAAGATAATCTCATAAAGCTCCATGACCTCAAAGCACAAATCCCTCCCAACATCCACATCATAGATGGCCCTCTCTCGATGGATGGGAAATTGCAGGATGTGCCAAACATCCTCTAATGTGACTGTAGCCTCTCTAGTAGGCAAGTGAAATGAGGATGTCTCACTGTGCCATCTCTCTACTAGGGTTGTCAGCATCCATAGGTGTGTCTTAATGGGATGAGCATAAGAGATTTACCAAATTCCTATCGCCCCAAGGTGTTCATGGAGTAGCTCATGTAACCCATCTAACCAGCTAATAACTAAGTACCCGTGCTCCTAAGAATGCAATATCCCAAGGTCCTCCTATGTAGGAAAAGTCACAATATATGGCTTAAAAAAATTGAGATACCACTCTAACTTTGTGAAATTCGAACAACATATGCAACTTTGTTTTCAAATGCGACGTAGTTTGCAAATTCCAAATTGTGCCACCATGGCATAGTTTGACCACGCCCCTAGACCCTAAATTCCAAATTGGCTTGTAGCGAAAAAATTCTCATGTGCGCCTAACTTTAGCCCAAACCCTAATTTTCTAAACTAAACCACAGTGGTGCCCATTACATATGTGACACACTTTGAGGCCGTGTGACACCGATTTTTCATTCTTAGTGATGCTATATAGCACCACTTGACCTAAAATTGACTTTAACCCTATTAACTGCATGCAAAAAATTGAAATGAAAGGTTAAGGGAGGATCACATACCACTAGTCTTATGTCGATTGGCCATTGGTACACTCGTACTCGCTCTGACACATGTCGTGGAAGAAATATTTTCTCCAGCTCGATCAATGCTTAGAACTCAAAATGCAAAATTTTCTAAAGGCTAAGTGTGAAAATGAATTGAAAATGACCCCTTGGGGTCTATTTAAGCCACAATCCATGCAAGCTTACTATACTCAATTCCATTTGCAACTTCATCCATTTTCATTCAAGTTTCATATTTTTATCAAGGTTTTGCCAAATTTGCATCAAGGAATAAAAAATAATCATCAAAGATCATCAAATTGTGCACACTAAAGAGTTGGGAAAGGGCCATTTTCTACACAAATGGCACCAATTACCCCATGGGATTGAAATTTTTCTCATTAGAATAGGATTTCATTGCTTTTATTGTTGTGTTCTTTATTTATTTTCCTATTTTGATGTTTCAATCTAATTTCATGGGGAATGTTGCTTCTAACTTGCATTTGTATGTAATATTGTGTTTATGTAGGTATAGAAACACCATTCATAGGAAGCTGCGATCTATGGATCGAAGGAGAAGAAATCATCTCTAGCCTACTACAACAATTGTATGAGAAGAAGAGAATTGAAGAATGTCAGGAAATTGAAATTCAAAGGAAGATGGATGAATGCATAAAGTTAGAAGAAGAAGCAAAAATCTTGAGATCTGATTTGAAAAAGTCAAGAAGTTTTGAAGACAAATTTAAGATAAGCTCGACGATTATTGATGAATTGATTACCTCTTGAAGATCGGAAATGGATAAGAGTGGTTTAGGGTTTGAGGAAGGTCGGAGTTCTAAAGAAAATCAATCCACTATTAAGAAGACGCGATACAAAAATAAAAAATTAAGGAGCGAAGAAGTAACTCAGAAAAAATTCCTGTCAAATGATGTGATGCTAAAAGGTATTTATCCTTTAATGCTATTTGTTATTCCTGTAATAAATTTGGTCATAAGGAAAAGGAAAATTAATGTGAATGATTCACTATCATTCCTTGAAAAAATTTCTAAGAGAAAGAAGAATGGATATAAAGTTAGTCTATTGGATAAAAGGGAAAATTGAAAGAAGAATGTTGCTTGTTGTAAGTGTAGCAATCTGGAACACTTTGGTAGTAACGGTGAAAGAAAGAAAAATATCTATCTGGTGAAAAAGAATGATCAAACCTTTGATATAGAAGAAGAAAGAAAGAAAATGAAAAGGATTTGGAGAAAGGAACCATTAGTCTTATCTATGCTGACCTCCAATGAATATACTCTCATCGATCTCTAAATAAAAGTAGTGGCTAAGGAGGAGAAATCATTAGAAGATCTAATAAACCCCCTCATTGATACTTATGTCATATCATGATAGGAGTATACTTAATGTGGTAACAAGGTCAAGGTATTTTCTCAATGGCATGTGTGAAGGATGAAATCTACATAATTTGAAAGAATGGAGGCGTACACAATGCAATCTACCTGCAAGTTGAATCATTTATTGCAAAATAATTTAGAATGAAAGGAATAGATTCAGATAATTTCAAAGGATTATATATTTTTGAAGAAGCGTGCAAAGGAATTTTATAAGGCAATTCAAATTTTCAAAGTTTGAAGAAGATAACAGATAAATTTGAAGCGAGCTTTAGAAGCAGGATATCTATACATTTCTTGTTGGCATTATCAAAGGTATTCCCATTTGCACAATCTTTCACTTTTATTGCTATGGATAACTCAAATATTCTGAATTATGTAGATAAAGCTAGGTTGAAGAGATATTTGAGGAATGTGTTGGAAGATTTTGTTGGTGCATTCTCTTGCATCCCTCCGAGAGTGTTTCCTAGAGAAGATATTTATGCATATGTTTATACTAAGATTGAAGAGAAGTCTTCAATTTAGTTCGATGTTCTTTGGGAAAGTGAATTGAAAGAGAGACATGATTCCTATAGAGTATTAGTTGAGAACAATTTGGATTTTTGGAGGAAGGTTCCCTTGTTTAAATTTGAGAAGAAAAATTATATTCGAATAGTGTTGATAAAAATTCATGATGAATCTATGCGGATAGATGGGGCACATTTGATTTCTAGAGAAGGTATTAGAGATGTAACTAGTTTTTGTTCCTCTGTACTAGTTCCCAAACTAAAGGCTTTGGATAAGAAAGAAACAATTGAGGTTATAGGTGCGATTTTTAAAGAGAAAGAGATTTATTTGACATCGATTGTTGATCCAGTAATAAGGTATGTTGCTATGGTCATCGATCACAAAGTTTGTATCACTAACAATGACCTTATAGTTTCTACTATTGTGGTGCATTTTTTTGTCGATATGGTATTAAGAGGTATGGAATATGACTTGTGTAAATTAATTTGTATACATATTTTCAATAATTTAAAGGAGATCAAGAAGAGTAAGAAGAATACATTTTGGTATGGAAATTTGGTCATTTTTTTACTTTTTTAATTTTTGAGAGAATGATCGATAATAAGAAGGATAGAATGGTCAAATTTAGAGCATATTGCCTATCAAATTAGGAACTTAATGATAAATATTGGTAGTTCAGATGCATAAGAGTCTGCCCTTGTTGCATTCTTTGGATCATTTCAGATGAAGATGAACAATTTTTTTAGGATTTCACTAAGTTTTGTGGAAAGATACTCTCGAAGCATAAATTTTCTTGTGTCTATAGATTTATGTCACATGAAAGCAGTTGAATCAAGGTTAGTTTGGATATCTGAATTGGACTATGAAGTGTCAAAGGTTGAAGTTGATAAATATGCTATAATTCTTTTGGAAATCCTTAAGGATCTCAATGTAGAAGGTAGCTATGGTAGCATGACCAAAACATGGAATAAAATGAAGAGTGTTGTTAAGAAAGAAGGTCTAAAATAAATTGAGCCTAAAAATGAAAATGAAAGAATAAATATTTAGAGCTTTGGAAGAATTGCAGAAGGTTATTCCCAATGCTAATTTTGATTCATCTATTTTTGTTGTGGACAATCTCCATACCATGATTAATTCTTTTAAGGTCTACACCTTCAGACTTGAAATTTATACTAGAATTAGGTTTAATGAAGTAAATTTGGAAGATATCAAAGGAAAATGTGCAAATGCACACAATTGTGTAATGAAGGAATTGGAGAATTTACAAGGTTGTGAAAAAGAGGCACAAGAACTACTTTATTTTTGCCTATATTGGTTTTATAGTACACTGCATATGAGAAATGAGATAAGGATGAGTGAGTCTTGGTTGAGCACTCAAGAAGATACATACAGTTTAGCAGTAGATAAATATAATCAAAGTTGGTCCTACATCGTGCAACTTCAAGAAAAATTATTCTCTCTACAATATTGAAGGATAAATGTTACCAAGAAATTTTTGGCACTCAAAGACATGATTAAACTCAAACAAAATTTTGTTTCTAGTGCTCTTAGTTGTATTGGTGAATTATCAGAGCTTAATCTTAGTCCCAATACTTTAGTTGATGGTGTAGAGTCCTTAACTAAACTTTAGCTATTTTACAAGACTCTTGTCAGTGAAAAAGGTTCATGGGAAGAAGGTAAAATGTCATGGAAGGCTATCCTGGAGAGTCTCAGAGGTTCTTCTTTAGGTTAATTCAAGGTTGTGTTCATATCTTTTTGGTTATGTTTTGATGCATATTTACATATATACCAGACCCCTTCCTTTGTAATTTATGTCAAAGGGAGAGAGATAAAGAGATAGAGAGAAAGAGGGAACACATTTTTGATAGGGGGCATAGTTAGAGTATTCATTCATGGTATACTGGAAAAAAAAATTCATGCATGTTGCCATCAATGCCAAGGGGGATATTTTTGGAATATTTGAAACATGAACATGAAGAATGGATGGTTGTGTTGGTTGTTTCTATGTTATCATTGATGTCAACATGGTGATAACTATATGGGAAGTCTACCTTGTTTACCAAAAAAATTTCTCTTCTGGTAATACTCTTTTGTGATGGATCGTTGTGTTGTTATTTGAGTCTGAAATTCAATGCAAGATCTAATATGACTCTAATCTCTTAACCATGTTTTCTTGAGTCGTTCAGATAACTATATCATATATCTTGAGACATATTTTGTTGTGAGCAGAAATTTATCTTTGACAAAGTTTAACTCTGTATCCTACTATTGTTCTATGCTTGGCATACTATGTGGAAGATTTTCTTTGCTAGTAATATGATGGAAAACTAATGTGTTCTCATATCAGAAGGTGTTTGCTTTGAGGATTATTTTCTAGTTTGGAGAATTGAGTTCTAGTCTTGGTTGACTCAATGAATAAAATATATTATGAATACTAGTTATGTTTATGGATGATAGCCAACTTGGTATAATGCATTACATGGATAAAATGTATAAATCTTATATGGTGTCGATGAAGAAGGTTTTGATTATTGTTTTTTCATCTAATTAGGCTGAACTGATTGATGGATAAGATATACTTATATATATATATAAGATAAAATATAGAAGAGGATGATGTGAGTGTGTGAGGGAGAAGGAGAAGTGAATGCGAGCCAAGGAGAAGATCAAAACCTAAATTCTTTATCTGTTGTGATCAACATAGTTTTTTAGAGCGACTGTTGTGTGAGGTAGTAATTTTTATTATGAGCTTCAGTGGAACTAAACCTTTCACATTGAAGGTGTATCCTATTAGTTCAATCTTCTAGCAGTGAGCCACTATCATTGTATCTTGGCGGTTAGCCATATTTTTCACTCAAAAAACAAGCCTTTTAACGACAGTGAGCCCTATAATATTTTATATCTGGATATAATATATTGTGAGTTAATCCTCACTGTGGTTTTTCCCATTTTGGGTTTTCCATGTATAAATCCTGGTGCTCATGTGTATGGTTTCATTGAATTGTTTTTATGTTCTCTCTTTTTGACTCAGTCAGAATTGTGATAATGTTTAAGTGGATTTTATTATGGTTTTATGGAATACGGATTTATCCCCCTCTTAGTATTTCAGATGTTAGAAATCCTCTTGAAGTGAGAATTTCTTTCACCACTCCATTTGTACATTTCAGTTACACTCTCTTTCTATCTGGCTATTTGTGGAGGTGGGAACACCAAAGCAAGGGTTTGACTGAGGAAAACCCCTATATAGCCCCAAAATTTTCCCCCATTTTCCTTGTGTGTAGGTTGTTATTTAAGTGAAGCTTGGAGTGAATATTCAGATGTCTAGTTGTTAGTAAGCTCTCTCTCAGCTCTCCTTATGATTTCTCATAATTTATGTTCTTTACTTGGTTGTTCTGTTACACAAACCTCAGATCTATGTTAGAAGGTGAAGCTCTAGGTTTCTTGTTTGAGTCTTTGAGCACTCTGTTTCTTGGGACACCATTGTGCCATTTGGATTCCATTGTACTACACTAGAATATTGAATCCACGTTATCATCCTTTGGCTGAGAGCTCCTCTTTCAAAGGTATAAATCTATATGATTTACTCTTTCGGGATCTAAAGTAGTCTTTTTTGATAATTGATCTGTATACACTTTCTTTGCAATTTATTCATTCAACTTATGTGGAGGTGGATAAGGGAAGTTCATTCCCTAGGATTCTCTTGATAATGAAGAGACTCATGAGCAATGAATCCCCCTTATCTCACATTATCATAATGGTTTAATTCTCTATTGTTTATTTTGTCTTATCTCGATGTTAGTGTCAAACAAGCATGGTATTTCATTTCAATTTTCTCATGTTTGGTCTTTATAGTAATTCCTTGTGTTAAGGATCTAGTGTAGTGTTGTGCTTTTCTTAAAGGAATACATTCCTCCAGGATGATCTCATGTGGTCAATATGATTCCCAAAATCCCTTGAATATTTAACTTGAACCATTTCATAATAATCTATAAAGTAAGGGAGTTAAGCCTTGTTGAGTGTGAACGTTGAGCATGCTGATTTTTTTTGTGCCTTAAAGAATTTTAGTTATTATTTGTATGTCATTGTATCATAATTGTGGGCATATTGATACCTTATAATGAATTATGATTTTTGGGTGACCTTTAATAAAAAGGATAGATTTTGTTATTGTGTTTTTTTTTGGTTGTATCCTAGTGGGATTTGGATGGTGGTTGGGAAGAGATGATTGAAGGATTTTCTAATAGTTTGGCAGAATATTGACTCTTTACCATGCCTCACTTTTTGGTCCAGCCATGGTTTTTGATTACATGATTTTTTTAACTTTTTCATGTGTCATCATGCATTATGTATTGGTGTGCATGTCAAGTGTGTCATCACTTTTTGTTATGACACCTTGAGCATGTGTTAGTGTTGTATGCATTTCTTAATATCTCTTTTGTATCATAGACATTAATAATTGATTGAATACTATATCTAACATGCATGAATAAAAAATATCTTGGAAGAATTATAACATATATGGCTATAAGTTATAATCAATTGTATGATTGTTGTGGTAGTGAAAACTTATGTATTTCTATTATCAAGGAATGTTCAAGAGGTCATGTTACAAAGTTATTGAAGGTACCAAAAAAATTACATTAGTATTTCCTAATGTGTTCACCAAAGAAAGAGTTTCTTTAGAAGAATGATGGAAAGTCAAAAATATTTCTTCTATAGTGTCAAAAGATCATAATTTAAAAAAAAAATAGATGATGTTATGCCTTCTTGTGTACTAAAACTGAAGGATAGGGAATTAGTTGATATGGGTAAAGTTTGGATTGAAGAAGAATCTCTAAAAATCTTGAGATCCCAAAATTCCTTAGCACAAAAAGAACATGGAAAATCAAATTCAAACAAAAAGGGTTTGAATGATTTCTTACTACAAAAATAAAAATGAATCCTTTTATTTCCCACTTAATGATAATTATTTTGTTAATTTGCAAAGGGAAAAGATTTAAAAGGTTATTATTAGTGACTTACTAATTTATGTTGTGTGAAATGACAAGGATAATGAAGATATGTTGTTTACCCTAATAAAAGAAGGCAAGAAGATATTGAGGCAAAACTCACACAAGCACTGAAAGGAAAAATGTTTTGAGTTTACACTATATAAATTTTTGGCAAAGCAAAGAATGTTACTTCAATAAGCACCAACTAAACAAACAAAAAACTTAGGTTATTTATTTTCATCGTATTGAAGTAATTGGAAATTATAATGTTAATTTTGAACAAATATAGCATAAAATTAAAAAATTCAATGATCATTTGAATGCATATCATATTAATTTAATTAGAATGTATATATATGAATTTAAAGATAAATCTTCTAAATTGAGAACCAAGGACATTACAAAGATACTTCTTGAAGTTAAAACACTTTTCCTTAGAAAAAGTGGGTAATAATTAGTATTTTATGTTGGAAATATGTAAATATTAGATTAGGGTTAGGTTTAAGCTAAATTATTCAAATTTCATAAAGCCATTAAAGAGAAAAAGTGTATCACATATCAAATTCATTCATTAAACATAATTACAAAGATATATATATATATATGAATGAATTAGTGAGGTGGATATTACACACATTTCAAAACTCATCAAATTTGTTGCATTTTGGAGTGATATTAATCTATCTCCCTAACTTCATTTGCAAAAAAAAATCATACCCAAGGGCAACCACTTGTCTATGTTCAACCAAAGTAACACTAAGAATATTACCTATACAAATAAGTAGAGGCACTGCTATTCCTTCATTGATAAAGTAGGAGATATGTCTAGGGGTAGGAATTCCTACCTTGGGTTCTATTGCAACTAAAAAATAATCTAATCTTCTTAGTTATTCATCCTTAACCATGAGCGTTGTCAATGCTAACACCTCAACTCAAGATACTCCAATGTCTAGAAACGAAGTAAAAAACTTGGAAGAAATATAAGATTTTACTTGATATTGCTCACCCCAATCCATAAAGTCATCTCCTAGAACTATTTTGAGAGAGAGTCTAAATATAGTAAAATTTCTTAAACCTCTACCCAATTCGGCCTAAGAATACAAATTGACATTTAGGGCTGGTTAATAAAATTGAGGTGTCCATGCTTAAATTTTACTCAAATTATGATCAAAATTGGAATTAGTCCTCTTAAAATGCAAAAGGATTTTTTTTACTATATGTGGTTTAATACCATACTACGTTGAAACAAGAGCCAATTGCGTAAGCATTCAATATGTTAGATTTATTGAAATCTTATTATAGATTTGCATGATACTCAAATGCTTTAAATTATAAGGTTCAAAACTTCTATTGAGTATGAATTACATTGGAAAAATTAGAACATTGCTAGTTGATTTGGATGATACATGAAAATGAGCATTATTTTCTTTTCCAAGGAATACAAAAGAATGATTAAAATTCCTAATTAAGAATTAATGTTGTTAGAAAGTAATCAAGAGGTATCTTGAATGTATGTGCCCAATTAATGAAGGGAATTGGAAAATTCTATGTGATTACATAAGAATTTCAAGATAAGAAGCAATCATGCAAGTGATCTCAATCAGTAATTAATACCATTTTAGTAAGTTGTATGAATTTTTTAAGAAAAAAATGGATTGGTATAAATATAGCTAGATTAGGTAAAAAGGAATGATTAGATGTGGTCTTTGAAGTAAAAGAATAAGCTGCCAAATTTTGAACTTGGGAGTGTGTAAGTATTAAAGGTTAAGAGATGAATTCTTAGGTAGTGAATTTGACTAAGTTGTCACTTTTATGTATTAATGAGTGCACAGGTATCAAGGATGGATTTTGAAGTGTTTAGGTTGGGTAGTGAGGCAATAAAATAAGATTTGGAAGGCTAGGAATTTAAGAAGATATTAAACATAAGGTCTAAAATATTATTTTAATACATGCATATGTTTATTTTTAAATTATGTACTTATTATGGTTCACAAAGTTTTGTAAGAAATTATATGTATCAAAAAGAATATATATATATATATTTTTAATTAGTTAGGGAATAGTGGATGTATGTATTGAGTGAAAAATCTAAAGGTTTTCCCTTTCTATCACTATAATTCCCAACCTAATAGTAGGCTTCAATGCTAGCAATATGAAGAAAAGAGCTTCAAAGAAACATCAAAAGAAAAGAAAGAGAAAATAATAAAAAAAAAGAAGAAGAGAAAATTAACTCTTAAGATCATCCAAATATCTTTGCCAAGGCTATGGATGCCTAACTAGTAGTAGAGCTATATTTAAGGGAATTGTAGAGATAACCTTGTTGGGGCTTTGGATGCTTGATTGGCAGCAAGGCTCTATCCAAGGTCATCTTAGAAGGTTAAGACAAACTATGCAGCTCAATAAAAATGTACACTACTTTCCAACTTTTACAGAAAAATGAATAAATCACTTGCACACACTTAAGTTCCTTAAAATTTATGTTTTATGTATTAAATATATCATTTCGATGAAAACATAAGAGTGTATTGTTTTGAGGAAATATGGAGAGTATGTTTAATATATTTTGAATCTCTATGGTTGTGTTTTAATTTTATTTTATTGGTTTGTAGTTTTTGTGTGATCTCACAACACACCCCAATTGCACCTAGAAAGCATGGGGACTTATTGTTAGCATGCAATAGCTTATTCCATACTAAATCAACAAGACTGAAAAGGACCAAAGTTATGATAAATTCACTTATGGGAGGTATTTGAAATAATTAAAGTTGAGAGTTACATTGTTTAGGAATTTTAGGTCATACAAAATCGAATATTTCACCTTAGCGCATTCCACGTTCAATAAGGTAAGGCCTCCGATAGTGAAGTGTTGGTCTGATAAATTATTCCTTTTGCAACCCAAATTCCCATAAGTGGTGAAGTAAAAAGTACCTAAGCCTGAACCAAAATGTAAAATCAAATGACCTTTGTTAAAAGTTAGGGATTAAAAATAATATTATATCGAATGTGAAAGTTCTTACTAAAGCGCAATCTAGATGGAGATCTAGTAGCAAGTAATTTTCCTGTACTAAAAGAATTGAATAAAAATTACATAATAAATCCTTACAATAAAGACATTTTTGTTGGTTATTTTTTTCTCTTGGGAATCATATAGTTGGAGACATTGAAAACCTTCCTTCTTTTTTTTTTTTTATTAGATTACAGGAATTGAGTAGCACAACCCCCTATAAACTGTAGTGCTCGTGGTAAACTTTTGAACGTGACTGGCAGCATTGGCACGACACACCCTCGAGCACCATGGGAGTGGGGGAGACTAGACCTCGTGACCAACCTCCTACAATAGGAAAGATTTAGCCAATCGAGCTAGGGCCCCAACCCCCAAAACCTTCCTTGTTAGAGTAATAGGTTAATTACTTAATTAATTTAATCATGTTGATTAATTAATTAAGTCACCTTTTACTTTATTTTCACTTTAAGATAAACTTAGGAATTTTAATAATTAATTATTTAATCCTAGGGTTCACTTTAGGGTTTCGATCTCCTTTCATCAAGATGATCTCTTTGTAATTATACAATTCTAGTTAATGCAATTTTGCTTCAGGCTTGCAAACCACCTTGTTTGTGTTTTAGTATCTCTTCTACGTGATAGGTTATTTTCTTACAAGTTTTCACTGGGTTCTGTGATGTTGGTTTATCAACTTCAACATGGTATGTCTACACTTTCAGATGTTCTTGGTTCTTTATCATGCACTACATTCAGGCATTTAGTTTCAGTGTACCTGTCATATCTCTCCCTTGTCAGCATTATGGGGGGGTTTCTATTGTTGGTGCTAATGCTTCCTTGGTTTCACATTGGAGTGAACTATGTATACAGTATTTGTTCCTATGTAGTAGGTGGATGCAGTAGCTAGTTACCCATGCACTTCAGTGAGATGGAGCACTTACCATATGGAAACTCTTGCATTCCTATTTCTGGAGGTGACCTTCCATTTTCACTTAATCAGCTCTTCAGACTATTAGTACTTGTGCCATCTATATCATTGATTTCTTGATGTGTGCCTTGGTTTTCCATCATATTCAAGTATTTTGATTGAGGCTACTCATGCAAATTCTTTTCTTTTTGATCCTGATCATCATTTGTTTCAAAGAGGGATTTTATTTTAGCATTTCAATAGTCATTCTACAATAGCGTTTGCATCTTCTTCATGCTTCAATGGTGTTTTCAATGTTCTTCCTTTGTTCCTATATTTTGGTAAAATTTATTCTTGTTTGGAGACTTCTTAGTCCTTCACATGTATTTCTCTCTTTTGGAGAGGAGCTTTTCCCATGAGGTTTTCTCCTTTTCTCTTGTTGTGAGAGATATTTTATATTTGTATATGGCTACCTCACTAGGACTAGTTGTCGGGACCCATCTTTTCTTTCATGCATTTGTCCTTAGTTTTTTTAGCTTCTCCCTAAGTTCATCTTAAGGAGGAGTGTTAGAGTAATAGGTTAATTACTTAGTTAATTTAATCACACTAATTAATTAATTAAGTCACCTTTTACTTTATTTTCACTTAAGCTAAACTTAGGCACTTTAATAATTAATTTTTAATCCTAGGGCTCACTTTAGGGTTTCGATCTCCTTTCATAAGGATTGATCTCTTTTTAATTATACAATTCTTGTTTATGCAATTTTTTCTTCAGGCTTGCAGAGCACCTTGTTTGTGTTTTAGTATCTCTTCTACGTGATAGGTTATTTGCTTGCAGGTTTTCATTGGGTTCTTTGAGGTTGGTTTATCATCAACATTGCTAAGCTATAAAAATTCTCAAAAGTTCCTTTAATGATCAAAATCTTGAAAATGCTAATAATTGCACTAATTAAGTAAGTTAAAGGTTTTGATTTAGCATAAATTATAGATAGGGAAATGTTACTAAAAATAATAGTATTTAACCTTATTGGAATAAAATTTTATATGATTAAATCTAAGGTAATCCAATTTGTGTAATGGTTTGTGTTTACATTTCATGGCCCCCTTTGGTGACCCATTACTGATATCCAATCTAAGAGATCCTACATGGGTCATCTTGCATGAATTCTCCTTGAAGGTTCCTAAAATTGGTTAGTCCCAGATTTTTTAGGTTTTTGGTTTATCTCTTACCCGCTTCCTTCATGCATTCTCCATCACTCCTTTCCCATATTTCTTCTAAGTGTTTTGGGTATCAACCTTTGGCCTTACCCATTACCCTTTACTGATCTCTCTCTTCTTCTATTATTTTTCCTTTCTTCTATCAGCTTTTGGGTGTCGTCCTTCGACCTTCTCTTTTATCATCTTCCTCTCCCTGCATCGACCGTCAATCGATAGTCCAACACCCAGTCCCCAAAGGTTCAATGTTATCACCTATCGTTCTTCATCTTTTACCTTCTCCTTCCATTTTTATTCTCACCAATTCCTTGATTCCAAATTCAAATAAGTGTCATCTTTTTGCATGTCACCCTTTAGCCTTCTTCATTACCTCTTACCTTTCTTTGATAAGAGGTAACCCACCTCCCCAATCCTCGATGCTTGACTAAGGTTCTTTTGGTTGGTTGTGTTTTCCTCCTCTCTTCTCCCTTTGGTATGTGGTAAGTTGTAGGCCCAATGCCCGACCTCTGATGGTCTAATGCCCAATCTCTGATGGCTCAATGCTAATGTGCATGAAGTTTGATGAAGGCATAAGAATGAGGTAGGTTTGATGCTCGACTCTTGACCTTAGACTACTCGATCATTGATATCTGACAGAGATTCATTTTTTAGATCTCTAAGCCATTTAATTCACATGTTTTCAAAGGACTCCTTTCAGGCTCGATGCCTCGACCTTCCTATGTTTGGCATTTTTTTGGGCAATGTCATTAATTCTCAACAAATCCCCAGCTACCAGATTTGATTTATGGTTTCAAGGATGATTTTAATGCTTTCTCTAACTCGTACAAGTGGATTTGTGGTGGCCATACTCATTCATTACTATTTCTTTATTACTTTTGATGAGATTTATACCCATATCCTTGAATTCGTGGGGGATTTGGATGACTTTTTGGCAAATATTTATGGAAAGGTGGATGACATGCAAGATCTATTCTCTCCAAGCTTTTCTTGGCATTGATTTCACAAGAGATATTCCCTTGATCAAATATCTTTGACTGCTAACCCTAGCTAGGTTAGGGTTTGAGTTATATTCATCTGAGTTATGCTTGATCTATAAAAGCAACACTTGTATATTTTCTAAGGGTTCTTCCTCTAGCTTCTCTAGGGGTTTTATCTTGTAGGCACTATATTTTTTGTATTCTTCCATTGTGAATATTACTTCTAAGATTTTATTTAATAAAGTTCAACTATTATCACTATATTCTCTTGCATGTTTGAGTAAAATCCTTTTACATTTGTGTCTAAGTATGTGTTTTAGTTTTTTTATTGATGTATTATGTTGTTATGAAGCAGGAAGAAACAAATTTCTATCTTGGTGTATCACCTTCCTTTCATTTCATGTTCTCCTTCTATCCCTTTTCCTTTGTGATTTGTTAGATTATGGTAGTAATAGGTTTCATGTGTTGGGTTAGACCAACACATTTGCACTTAGTTTAGAAGAGGAAGTCGAACTTCTTCGAAGATTCAACCTCATTCACACAAGGTCCCACATATTGAGGTTATTTCCATTGTGTCATTAAAACACTAAAATATTGTTTAGTAGGGTGTAGTTTTATATGACAACATTTTTTAGCATGCTCAATGGGACCTTCTTTCTATTGAAGAATTTGGTGTTTTCTTCAATGCATTTTTCCTTTTGAGGCATACCTTCAAACACCATGGCAACTCCATTCAAAATAATATGGTTCAAGTAGCCTAATTTCACTTCATCCTATTAAGGAGTTGGTGCACTCTTCAACATTTTAGCCTTTGGAGGTAGTTATTCAAGCACCTGGCGACTTTGCAAATACATCTTTGGGTGACTCTTTGGTATGTACTGAAAATATTTGGCTGCGTAGTCCTCTGATTTCCTTTCAAATTTCAAAGCATTTTCCATGCATAAAAAATGTCAAGTTATAATGGAAATCACATGTTTACTCCACCATTTCAAGATATTATCATCTTTGCACCTCCCAATTAGCCATACTAGGGTGGTTGTGCCTCCCATTCCATTCCAAAAAAACCTATCGTTCTGGGTTTTCAATCTACAAAATGTATACTACCCACCCCACCCTACCCAGTATTCTTGGACACCTACATATTCTTATTAGCAACCCCAAGAGACTCATAATTTTTAAAACTAGATTTTTTATCTCTTACTCAACCCTAGAATTTTGATAATTTAAGTGCAAGTGAAATCACAAGCATTTTTTTTATTTCAATAGAAAATTTGATGAGCTTCAAAGACAAAAAGAGTTTGACCTACAATAGGAGGAGTGGGCTAATCAGGCCCATCAGGGGTAGCAAGATGAGCTTTTCCATCAAGCTGACTATTCACAACAACAAATTAGAGAAGCAAGGTGGAGGTATGAGCAATAGATGGATGAAAAAAGAAGACAACAACAACAAGAGTTACAACAAGACAAGATGTTGTTGCTAGACAAGAGAAAAATAGACTTTCCATTGCTCTAGCACAAGTGCTCAAGACTCAGGAAGTCCCTTGTATGCCTAGTTTCAAACAAGCACCTCCACTAGTTCCAGAACAACCTACTAAGTAGGAGGTAAGAAAGCATAAATTTGTAAGTTTTAGGAACCCTAGAAAGCCTCGTAAAACTTCTATTATCCTTCCTTTTGTTCTAGAACAACCTATTGTGCAAGAGATTTGCAAGCACAAATTTTTTAGTTTCAAGAACCCTAACTAGCCCCTTGAAACTCCTATTCAACCTCTTGTTCCATCAAGTAGATCTCCTCTATTGGAGATCCCAAGTTTTGAGATCCTCCATTCCTTTCAAGAACCCATTCTTGAGGAGACTATTTTTGTGGAGCCTTCACATGCTCATAATAATGAGTGTCTTGGTTGTCTGCAAGAAAAAAATCAAGACAAAATAGTGTTGTAGCAAAAAGACATTAAAAAGGTAGAGAAATATGACACAATATAGGAATCAATCCTCTCATTTGAGGTCCTACCTTATTTTATTAAAGATGAGGAGGATAAATCACACATACCTATATTAGAAGAAGCCTTTGAACAACTTGGTCTTGGCTTGATGGATGATGACAACTCCATGGTTTTGGAGTAGCTACATCAAAAATGTTCAACCCCTATTATTGTGGATAAAGATCCCCAATTTTTTGAGGTTTACATTTTTAAGGTGGAGGACCTCTTTTGGGATGTTATAGAAACATTTTATTTAGGTTTAAAAATAAAATCATCACTCCCAAAAGAGGATCTTTGTGGGAAGCAACATAAGAGTATGGAAACAAAAGAGGATGTGGAAACCATTACATACCAAGAGTCTGATTTTGTTACGCCTTGTTTCCAAGAGGAAATTAAGATAGAGAGAGAACTTGAAGAATTCAGTTATTCACAATGAAGTGTGCATCAATGCATGTAATTATGATGTATGTTAGTTTTTTGTTATTCCTGAATGTAGAAATGTTGAATATGATGTAAGGAAGCTAAGGTAGCGGATAAAATTCCTACACTAATCTTGAGAGGAGAATAATGAAAAACTTTATAGATCTTTAATAGTTACAGAAAATTAAATATAAATAAACACAAATATCATGCATACCACAACACAATGATTTACGTGGAGAAAACCCTTTTGGGAGAAAAATCCCACACTCTAAAAGCCACCCAATATATTATTCAGCAATCACAAATATTACAATATACTTGCAGAGAAATATTCTCACAAGAGTATCACCACTAAGAGATCCAAAGACAACACAACTGCTAATAGACTCTTAGAATACATCACCATCTCTATCATGGTTGTAATAGAATGCCCTCATAAAATAGGGTTACGTTCTAGGGCAAGATAGGCCAACAAAATATCCGCCATTAGATCTAAAACCTAATAATTAATGGTCTAGATGTACAAATTATCATTTGTATAATGTATGTCAGCCATTTTAGGATTTTCCTAAAAAATTTAACAAAACATTGCTTACATGCATCCCACTCCCCCCCTTGTTGCCATTGTATATTACACCTATCAGTGTAACTAGGAAATATATATATATATATATTCATATATATAGTCATATTGTAGTTAGGGAAAATTAGATATGAAAACCCTAACAAGCACAATAGAAGCACAAACTAGCATGAAAATCAAAATAAGAAAGAAAAGCAAACCGATCTCCAAGCTAGATTTGATTTATCTCCATTGCTCTTCTCCACCTGCATGAGAATGCAAGATTTTGAAGGTTTGATTTTTTATATGTTGATTGCTCATTTTCGCAGCATAACGATAAGATGGATATGATAGAAGAAAAATAGATGAAAAGATTGAGAGAAATTTCGACAGAGTGAGGATGCTAGAAGAAGATTCCCCCAAATGGCTTGTGAAAGGCTTGATTTATAGGAGAAGGCTGATTTGATTCGATGACCAAGATTAAAAGTCAAATTTGTGATATGTATGGCTAGGATTAAAAGTTTATTCTAGTGTCTATGATGCACATTAAGTGGGTTATGACATGAGGCTAAAATTAGGATATGAGGGAATAGTGGGATTCTATTATTTATTTTTAAGGAAAAGATGCCTATGACGCACAATGAATGGGGCTAAAAATAGGATGTGAGTGGGAATCTCATAATTTAAATAATAAAATTATTTAAATTATTTATGCATGTGAAGAGTTGTAGTCATGTGACACATGTTGCAATGTGACAATAAGTGAGAGATTAATTCAAATATTAATTTGAATTATTTTGAGACATGTGAAGGGGGAATTAATTAAATAAATGAGATTTATTTAATTAATTGGGAAGGTGATTAAGTGGAATAAATGGAATAAGTGGGATAATGCAATGACCTAGGGTAAAATATTACAAATGTCTTTCAAGGTCATGTATCGACTAGATAATATTATGATATGGACAATTTTGGGTGTCTATTCATATATATATATATATATATATATATATATATATTCATATATATATTTATATATCCTATACACAATAACCTTTACATAATTGCAAGGTTGAGACACATTTTCCCAACAAATCTTCCACTTGTCAAACACCTTACAAGCGCAATAGGAGGGAGTAAACATTATCTCTTAACTGCTAGGGGTTGAAAGGCCCATAATCTCTGAACACCATCTGAACTTCTCTATGCTCATAGTATTATTTAAAGAATCAACAACATTCATCAAAGTCTCTACCTTAACTAGCTTCACCCTACCATCTTCGACTATATCTTAGAAAATGATATTGTACATCAATGTGCTTGGTCCTGGCATGAAATGTCGGGTTCTTGGCTGGACATATTGCACTCTAACTGTCATAATAAATTATCACTACACCTTGTTTTATTACAATATTTGAACATAGTCTCTTAAGACAAATGGCTTCTTTACAAGCATGAGTAGCTGCCATATACTTTGCTTTAGTAGTGGAAAAAGCAACCATATCCTATCGCTTACTCATCCAGCTAATTGCACCACCAAATAAAGTAAACACATAAGCACAAGTGGATCACTTATATCAATATCACCTACCCAGTCTAAATCCACATAACCATGAATATCAAGGGAGATCTCATGTTTAGTCACATTACTATGATAGAATAAGGAATTATCTGAAGACCCTTTTAATTGCATCCCAATGAACTCTAACAGGATTAGACATTTATCTAGAAAAAACTCCCTCTGCTTGGGCAATGTCTAGTCTAGTACAACCATAGCATACATCAAACTTCCAACTACACTCTGGTAAGGCACTTTTCTCATATCTTCCATCTCTGATGGAGATGTTGGACAATCTGAAATAGATAACTTTTTTCCAACAAAAAGGGGAACACGCAATGGTCTAAAATCCTATGTATGTTAAATCTCTGTAAAATTGAATTGATATACTTACTTTGGCCAATCCATAGCTTTTTTTTGACTCTATCTATTTTAATTTCCATGCCAAGATTGTGTCTAGCTACACCAAGGTCTTTCATTTCAAATTTAAAAGCAAGTTGAGATTTTAGTTTTGAAATCATACCTTTCCCTTGGCCAACAAATAACATATCATCAACATATAATGCAATAAATAGGAAATGATCACCATCAGTTTTATAATAAGCACAATTCAATCTGAATTAGAACACTCAAATCCCAAACTCAACACATATGTATCAAATTTATGGTACCACATCACAGGACTCTGTTTTTATCCATACAAAGATTTCTTCAATTTGCAAACCAACTTACTTTTACCTTTCACCACATAGTGCTTTGGTTGTGTCATATAAATATCCTCATCCAAATCACCATGAAGGAAATAAGTTTTCACATCCATTTTCTCAACCTTTAAATCATAAGTAGCAACAATAACAAACAAAAATCTAATGGATGTCATTTTTACAATGGGAGATAATATCTCACCATAATCAACAACCTCGACTTAAGAGTAACCTTTTGTAACCAACCTTACTTTGTACTTCTCAATACCTCCATCTAAACCAATCTTTTTCTTGAACACCCATTTGCAACCAACAGGTTTTCATCCTTCAGGAAATGGTACAAGATCCCATGTATCATTCTTTTTCAAAGATGTCATTTCTTCATCCATAGCAATCTTTTAGGATTCTACATCATTCATACCTAATGCCTCTTCTACAGATCTAGATTCATCCATGTCAGTATTGAAATAAAAAATACATCTCCAATCATCAGGTTATACCTTTTAGGTGGATGCCTATTCCTTGTAGACCTGCGAACAAGTTGAGTTGGAGATTCTTCCTCCTCTTCTAAAGATTTAGAGCTAGATGAGCTCTCCTCAACTTCTTTTCTATCCATGGGCCTCAATTCAACTTTCTTAGGTGTAGAAGGAAATTGAATCACATATTCTTGTTTACTTTGTTTTGGATGCAATGTAATAGAAGAAGTCTTAGTTTCTTTAAAAATAATACTTCTACTATGTATTACCTTATGTGCAACAGAAGGTTTTCTCTTGGGTGTTAGCCTATCTTAAAAAAATTTCACCCTTGTTATTGTATGTTCACCTAAGGCACTAGTGTTAGATGAGTGTGACACTTGCATCATATGGTTCCCCTACAATGGAAAATTTTACAGTGAAGTGATCCTTCACCTTGCAAGCATCTTGTGCATTTCCATGCATGTTGGCAGTAATTTTCAATGGTTGCAGCTATGTGAGGTCTGCAACTATATATGGTTTGAGGGAGATTAACTCCTTCAAAAGGTTCATCTTTGATAGAGTCAAGCTTACATTCTTTGATTTCTATTAGTTTAATGTACATATTGTAAATATTTTTGATTTTCATGAAGTGCTTCACCCTACATTATCCTTAAGGGAATGTATGTTCCTAGTTTTCATAATTTTCTCCAAGTGCAAGCCTACAAATATTTTTTTTTTCCCTTGGGAGACCCAATTTTGTAAATTCCCTTCATGAATCTATGCCCAATGGACTGATAAGGCCTCTAAATTCTATGATTAGCAAGCAATCATCCCACAGAAATTGCCAAAATTTTGACATTCCATGCCCACCTTTGATGACCCATTATTGATATCTGATCTAAGAGATCCTACATGGGCCATCTTGCATGAATTCTTCTTGAATGTCCCTAAAATTGGTTAAGTCCCAAATTTTCAAGTTTTTGAGTTGTCTCTTACCCACTTCCTTCATGCCTTCTCCATCACTCCTTCTTCTTTCCCATATTTCCTCTAAGTGTTTCTGGTATTGGCCTTTAGCCTTACCCATTACCCTTTACTGATCTCTCTCTTCTTCCATTTTTCAAATTTCTTCTATCAAATTTTGGGTGTCGGCCTTCAGCCTTCCCCTTTATCTTCTTTTTCTCCCTACATTGATTGTCACTCAAAAATTTGGTGCTCGATCCTCAAAGGTTCAATGTTATCACCCATCAGTCTTTATCTTTGACCTTCTCCTTCCATTTTTCTTCTCATTGATGCCTTGATTCCAAATTTGGATAAGTGTTAGGTTTTTGCATGTCAACCTCTGACCTTCTCTCTTACCTATTACCTTTCTTTGGTAAGAGGTAACCCATCTCCCCTATCACTGATGCTCAACTAAGGTTATTTTGGGTGGTCGTAGTTTCCTCCTCTCTTCTCCCTTTGGTACGTGGTAAGGTACAGGACCAACGCCCAACCTCCAATGGCTCGATGCCTAATCTCTAATGGCTCAATGTTAGTGCGCATAAAGTTTGATGAAGGTATAAGCATGAGGTAGGTGTGACACCCAACTCTTGACCTCCAACCACTTGAGCACCGATATCCAATGGAGATATATTTTTTAGAGATTTGAGCCATTTAATTCACATGTTTTCAAAGGCTTCCTTTCGAGCCCAATGCCCTAACCTTCCTATGTTTGGTGTATTTTTTTTGGTGATGCTATTAATTCTCAACAACTCCCCAGCTACTAGATCTGATTTTTAGGGTTTCAAAGATTACTTTAATGCTTTCTTTGACTCTTGTAAGTGGATTTGTGGCAGAGATGATCATTCATTGCTAATTTTTAATTCCTTCTAACAAGATTTATACCCATATCCTTGATTTCATGGGGGATTTAGATGACTTTCAAGAAAATATTTATGGCACGGTGGATGGTGTGCAAGCTTTGTTCTCTCTAGGATTTTCTTGGTGTAGATTTCACAACAGATATTTCCTTGATCAAATCTTTGTGACTGCTAACCCTAGCTAGGTTAGGGTTTGAGTTGTATTCATTTGAGTTATGCTTGATCTATAAAAGAAATACTTGTATATTTTCTAAGGGTTCTTCCTCTGGCTTCTCTAGGATTTTTCTCTTGCAGACACTACATTTTTTGTATTCTACCATTTTTTGTATCACTGCATTCTCTTTCATGTTTGAGTAAATTCCTTTTACCTTCATGTTTGACTATGTGTTTTAGGTTTTTTATTGATGTATTATGTTGTTCTAAAGTAGGAAGAAATAAAATTCTATCTTGGTGCATCTCCTTCATTTCATTTCATGTTCTCCTTCTATCCCTTTTCCTTTGTGATTTTTTAGATTGGGGTAGTAATAGGTTTCATGTGCTTGGTTAGACTAGCACATTTTCACTTAGTTTAGAAGAGGAAGCCAACCTTCTCTAGAGATTCAACCTTATTTGTGCAATGTCGCATGCCTTGAGGTTTTTTCCATTGTGTTATTAGAACATTGAACTCTTGTTCAGTAGGGTGCAGTTTTATGTGAAAATAGTTTCTTCGTGAAAGAAATTTTAAAAGGTTATGAAAGTCAGAACTAAGTTTTGATGTCAATAGTTGATTCTTTTATCGATGTCAAAAGCGAATATAAAATATGGAGGTATTTTGAGGTGTGTTGGCAAAGAAACAAGTTTTAGGATTTGCATATAGAAACAAAGATTAGATAAAGAATTGAGGATGTGAGCTTTAAGAAAGTTGTATCTAAAGATCAACCATAGGTATTTCAAAGATCAAAGAGTTGTATTACATTTATTGTCTATAGTTTTTAAAGGTTAAAGAATCAATAATTCTAGAGAAATATTTTGGATTCAACTGTGTTTTTTTTTAGATTGACATTTTGGATCACATTCAGTGATCCATCATCAGGAAGATTGAGTCAATGAAGTATAAATTTGACCAACTCTTCTGAAACTATCTACTCATTTCTCCATATATGCAAAATATATTTTGTGCTACATATCTCATGATGATTAGATTTTTTCTCCTTGGACATGTGATATTTTATAACAAACTCCTACCTTATGTTCTATAAAAGGAAGTGAGTTGCTTAGTTTTAAGGATCATAATTTTTTGAAATGGTAGAGCTTAAATTGGAATAACACCAATTTATTCCTTTACTTCACGTTTTTTGTTTAATTTCAGTAAAGACTTGTACATACTATAGGGATTTGTAATATTGAAGCTATTTGAGGTCATTCTTGATTGTATACTTTGCATGACTATTAATCATTCATTCTAGTATAATATTATTATTTTTGCACCATATTTTGGGTGCATTTTGAAGCTATTTCATCAGTGAATGGTTCTACTCTTCAAACTTGCACTATTTTGCATGTATCTGTGAAGCAATCTGGTGAAATACAAATAGTTTATGTTTTATTTTACTTATTTTTTAGTATGTGCATGGGAAATATCTAAAATCAATTAATTTCTTAGGTCTTTTTCTCTTCTTACTTAATCTTTTGAAGTTTATTTTTGAAAATTTAAATTGAATGGACTATAAAAGGTGATGCATGAATAAATTGTTAAGATCATTGACATCACTTGTTGTTTATATAGAATAATCTTTAGAACACTATTAGACCACCATGTGGAAACAACAATTACACAACGAGCCTTGAGTTAACCTAGTAAGTCAAGACATAACATTCTCAAGCCTTGGGGTAGCTAAAATCTTCATCAAATTTAGTGATTCTTTCAAGATAGATAGACTAAGTGTTTTCCTTTATAATAAAATCAAATTCTATTTTGTTGCATGTATAACACCCACATCAATAGTTCCAATTGTTTGGGAGACTTCTAACTCTCTCCATGCATTGATTTTTGTGCCAACCATGGTTTTTATCACATGGTGTTTTGAAGTCTTTCACTTGTATCATCATTCATTGTGCATTACTATAAATGTGAAGTGTGTTATCACTTATTATTATGACACCTGCATCATGTGTTAATATTATGTGATTTTATTAATACCACTATTTTATTATAAAAACATTATATTTTTTGTTTTATCCTTTAATATTTTGTGTGTCACTTGAGGCATCACAATATTAATACTATAGTTGATAAGTAATAACAAAATAGTACTAACAAAACTAAACCAAGATAAAATGATTACCTTCTAAACAAAAAAATGATTACCTTCTAAACAACAAGTCAATACACACACACATATTGTAAGATATATCAAACAAACTACCGAGAACAAACTAAAACTACCAAGGGAGAACTACAAAATAAACATCATCCAAGTCAACACTATTTGTCATTTTCCCCACTCTTTTTTTTTTTCAATTATTAATAAGAGCCTCAAACTTCTTCCCCAAATAACTAAAAAGAGGAGAAATTCCTCATTAAGAAGAGGAGATATGCCTCATCAATATCACTATCTATTAAGTGGGAAAGTGATCCTAGATCTAACTAGAAAATTAGCCTAGATTTACCTTCCCCTTTGGATTAACATTGAAACACAAACCAATTAGGGTTTGATTATTGGCTAACTAGCTCAAAGGAAAACCAATATGCTATGGATTTTTTTCCTTTGTTGTAAAGAGGGTAGATTTGATGTGTGTGATTAATTAACCTAGTTGATATAACCCTAGAATGATCACATAGGTGAAAATGAAAATTTATAAAAAAAAATTTACACATTTGTAAAATGTAGATAGAGGGAAACCTATGGATAAAATTTGATCCTAAAATGGAGAGATGGGGGTGTGGGCACCCTGGCCTATGTGTTTTTGGATGTCCAGGTGCCAAATCACTCCAATACAATCTACTCTATCTTCTTCTGTAACTTGTTGTTGATGAAAGTTTTGGATATTTCTTGCACACATAAAAAGAGGGGAAAGGTTGTGTTATATAGGATTTTTCCTCAATCAAACCCTTATGTTGGTGTTTCCACCTCCACAAAAATAATGATAATGATGGTATAAATTATGTGCCCTCATTGGGGTAAAGGTAACGTAAATAATAATGACTATAATAAATGTATGACATAAGATAATGTTGCCTCGAGAATGAACCCCTTGTTGAAGTGATCTCACACAATGATTTTCCATAAAGAGTTTATGAATAATGCATGAGCTTCCTTGAACACTTTCAAGGGTTAGTCACGTAACACAATATATTATTGTAACAAACATGTAGAGAATAAGTCACATGTATCCTCACAATTTTTACATAATAATTTCTCATAGTTCATAATATGGTGTTCTTTTTATAATGTCCAAATGAGAGGGAAAATTGTTTATATATTCATCCCAATTAATTTTCTTGGACATAGGTTGACTTGGGGTCATCTAGGACGCCCACAGTTGTGTCCAAGACTTTTTGGCCCCAAAAACTAAGGATTTTGGGGAGTTAAATGTATTTTCCCAATTTGGACTCAAAATGATCAAATTATAAATGTATTTAATTGTATATGTCAAATAAGGTGTCAACATAGTGTGAAATTGTTAAGGGGTGATAATTTATGACACTAAATTTAGCCCTAAATTTAGTGAGTGTATGATCTTACATTCATAATCACACTAAAATAATGTAGAAGATATGTTTCTTTATCAAAATATTGAAGAGATAGATGACACCAAGTTGAGAGATACACTAACCCCCAAATAGGGGATTCTATCAATCCACAAAGTCAAGATAAACATAAAGAAAATATATCACACATATGAGAAGGAAAAATGTAATCATACATAGTACATACAATGAGTAATATAGCGCCCCTCCTGTTTGCAACTTCTTAATGTGAGATTGATGTTTCAGCTTGACCATTTCCTTGTGATTTTTGTTGTGGTTGTATTCTTGCTCTGAATAGTGTGTGTATGATCCATCACATGCTTGAGATGAGTTTCCTAAACATGTTTCTTTTTAGAATTTTATATGTTTATATGCCTATGTGATGCTTAAATTCCTAGTTTATGACCATGCTTTCGTTTAGTGATATGCATACTATTTTATGCAATGATTAAATATGAACTTTATTATTAATTTTTAAATGAATAATTTTTATAATGGATGTATGGATTTACTTTTATGTTGTATTTTATTGTACCTAGTTGGGTGTTTATGATTATGTTGTGCTTCAATTATATATAAATTGAGAAGGTACCCTTGATGTGTGTTGAGTGGTTACAGGTATTAGCTTATTTCTCCACCTAAATACACAAGTATAAGTTATTCCCCAAGAGTGGTTAATTTGGAGATGTCACATTGGGCCACCCTATCTATTCCTTGGTTGTAATAGAATCGAGTATGGTAGGTGTCATGTTTGACCCTATGTGAATATTGACCTGAATTGGAGCCGATTTTGGATTCCATCTATGTTGTGGATGACTAGTGAATGCCTTATTAAATGAATGGTTTAAATTTTGTGTTTTCCATAAATGAAATGTTAGGAATTTAAAATATTTCTTATAGTGATTATTGAAATGTTTTGCATGTTTTAGTAAAGGGGAAAAAATAATGAAAATAAAATGAATCTAAGTCATTATTTAATTATTTTGTGAAAATTCCTTGGGTTGGGAAACACTAGTTATGATTGATTTAATTATCTTTGTTAATTTTGATGTTGATAATTTAATTGAATATAGGATTATATGGATTTAAATTATGAATTTAAATGATAAATGTTTTGATTATATTAGAAAAATAGGTTTTAAAGGAACCTGATACCCTTTACATTACTTTAGAACAAAATGACTCTATAAGAGATAAAAAAATTAAAGAATAAGCAGTAGCCAAAAGAAAACCAGTAGCTAAAAAGAAACAACCTAACAAAAAATAAGTAGAAACCAAAAAAAAAGCACATACACAAACTATTTCATATTTTTTAAAGTGTTGGCCACATCAATCTCCCGGTTGCAATGTAGGTTAACCATGCCCATTAATTCTTTCTTTTTTTCTTCGAACATCTTCCTAAGGTTCCCCCTTGTTCTAGTGGTCAGGCCTTTGGCCTCTTCTTTAGCAGTATTCATCCACTTACCCTTGGAAGTCAGGTCCTTCTCAATCATGTCCACAAAGTACAATTGATCCTCCTTGAGCTAACTCATCTTACCAAACAAAACCTTCAAGGACTCAACACTATTCTTAACTGAGCTATGACTAACCTGCAATAATTTCCTGATATCCTCATTCGTTTCCTTATTGCTTCCCTCCATCTCACCAAGGTGGTTCTCACACTAGGATTTGAAATTAGAAAATGAGCATTCTAAATCTACCATCCTCTCAATAAGAAGGTTCAAAGAAGAATTCTTTGGTTGGTTTAACATGTTCTCCTTCAAACCCCTAATCATAATTTTGACCTTGTTGAATTCCTACAACACCTATTTAGAAATTTTAAAGGTGCACATAGCACCTAACCGAGCCATATCCAACATCTCAAAAATGGTGGTATTATCATTATTGAGATAAGAAAAATCCCCAAATAGAGGATTAACCTTCAATGGTTTAGGCTTGTCAAGGTTTGGATTCACACCATCTTCCTCACACACAATCCTCTCAACCGAGGCCTCCTCACTACCCAGATCCCCAACACCCTCCCCATGAGGGGAAGACTCATGAACAAGGGAAACATCAACATCAACTATAGTGTCTGCCACATCCTTTACCTGTTATGGAGAATCCTTCTTACCTACCACCTTTCTAACCTTGCGTCTTCAAATTAGTGATCCTTCTGGAAGCCCTCCATAGAATCTCTTTAACCACATTAACCCTAGCCTCAATAGACTAGTCCTCCTCCTCATGACTAGATGCACCAAAGCCTTGGCCATGAAGCTCAACATTATCCTTAGATAGATGTTGATGAGAACCAAAAAAGATAACATCAATGTCTTCCCTATCAGACAGGGACCCATAGGAATCTAACTTCTGCATAACTAACTTCTTTGAAGGACCCTTCTTTAAATTCTCCTTTTTTATTTTTTAGAGGGGACTGCCATGAGGGATGAGGAACCCCCCAAATATTTATCCTCTTCTACATTCCAATCAGCTTCACCATAAACACTCATCTTTGAGCCAGTCGAAAAATAATCCTCACTTATAGCCTTCTCCTTACCTTTAATAGACTTGGATGGAGTATGAGATCTCACATGCTCCATGATGAGAAAAATGAGGACTTCGTAAAGAACATGAGCCTTATGGTTCTTCAAGTATGCATAAACTGAAACTTCCAAGGATGAAAGGAGAAAAAGTGGGAAATGAACATGCAACCCATGTCTAAAATGATTAAACAGGGTAAAATGGTGCCCTAGAATAGCAGTAAATTCTCCATCAAGAGTCACATACCGCATAATAACTTCCACCACATCAGCCTAGATATGCTTCAGGGAAGCTTGTTCATAACCCCATGAGGGCATCTTTATCAGCTCCACTCATTCATTATCCCTGAATAATTGATCCATACCATCATCGTTGCTCTTGCTTTCCTTATAATATTTGTGGCCATCCATCAACAACCAAGTAATGAAGGTGATAAAGTACCCATTGACAAAAAAAACACATGCCTTTCACCTTAAAACATCTATTGTTCTATCAACAAACAAACTCCATAGAGGCTTTGGGGTCATGGCCATGAAGCCTCTCCAAATAGGGTGTAAAATTCCCATGTCTCAAGATATTTTGCACCTATTATTCCTTCTCTCACAAGTTATAGGTTCAATCCTACTCCTATCTCCACCCATATCAAATGTCAACATTAACCAAAGTTGAATCACACTTGCAAGATTAAAAAAGAGCACAATATTAGGCAATGCATAACCCATAAAATGTGTGGTAATAAGGAGGGCGATAATTGCTCAATCACACCAAATCACAAGCTATAAATTAGCTATCATTTCGCAATAAAATCTTGGCCTCCTTGGGAAGGAGAGAGTAATCCTCCCACACCTTGATATTATTAAGGTTGACAACCTATTTGTCAACCAAGGAATTACCTTCCCTATAGATATGTGTGACACAGATCTCATCAAAGGATCTCAACATCATGATAGAATCCACAATAAGATGTTCATAGTCCAAATTGGATCCTATTTTCCAAGTAAGCAATTAACAATATTGAGGGAGTCTCCCTCAACCCATAAATTAGAATAACCCCTATCCAACGCAGACTTGATGCGAATGTAAGAAACGTCAAGCTTAGCACGATGATTGGTATGGTTTCCCAATTAAATGATAAATTTTATTTAGGATTGGATTTAACTATTTATTTGAAAATTGGGGGAAATGAGATTTAAATGAATAAAAAAAATGAATTTAAATATTTTTTAATTTGAAAATTAGAAAAAAAAGAAGAGAAAAATAGATAAAAAGGGAAAAATGACTTAGCATTTTTATTCATTCACTATTTTTAAAAGAAATTATTTTTCTTCCAAAAACCATCTTGCAAGAAAATATTGTTTTTGGAATTGGGAGTGTATTTGTGGGTGGAATTGCATGAGATTAAAAGCCTTGGAATAGGAATGGACAAGGGAGTGTGCTTGTGGTCAGATTTGTTCTCCCCATTGGCATGCTAAGAGCTTGGTGTGTTTGTTTGTTTGGCCAAACAGTGAGGCAAGTTTTTCATTCTTCCTCCATTTTTCATTTTTTTATTTCCAATATTTTTTAGGTTATTAATGGAGTATCAAACACTCCCATTATATTTTCAAAATTTTCAATTAGAGTAGGATCTAATTGTTTTTGTAAATTTTGAAAAATGCCCAAATAGAGCCATGGTTATGAATTTTTTTTTCCAAAATGTATGAAATATGAATTTGACTTAAAAAGTGTGTTGTTGGGCATAGCCAAAGGGTACTTTTAGAAATTTGAAATTTAAATTTTAAAATTTCAATCTTTTCTTCAATGGTGGATTTGGGTTTTCTATGGTTTTTCCTTTGTAAATAATTTTAGAAAGTTTGAATTTGAAAGTGACTTGAGATGAATTTTAATGTGGGGAAGAATGTCTCCCTATTTAATTTTGATTTGGAACCAAAGGGTATTTTTAGAAAAATGAAATTGAAATTTTAAATTTTAAAGCATTCTTTAATGACGAAATTAGAAAATGAATGGTTTTCCTTTGTAATTTTTTATAGAAAATTTTATTTTTTGATTGATTCTAGATGAATTTTAGTGTGAAATGAAAAGTATCCTTAATTTTTATCGATTTAAAACATTATGAGACCATGTTTTTTTTATTTCAAAAATAAATAAATTGTGCATTGTTTACCATGCCACACTTGTTGGTGATTGTGATGAGCCTAGGAAGAAGGTACTAGAGAGGGTATTGGAGTGGCTCCAAATGTATCCCAAACCTAAAGTGACAATTATGTTGATCATATATGGGGAGTCATTTAATTAAGTGAAATTTAATGGAACACAAGTAATTAATTAATAAAGATAATGGATGCCCCTCTCATACCTTGAGTGCTTCTAAAGGATAAGGATGTTTGGGGAGACATGCCAAATCAAGGAGCTTGGCTCTTGTAAGATAAAATATCCTCATCTATATGAGAGGAGTACTAGATTTTGCATATAACATACCAGTGAGAACCATGATGATATTCCCTACTAGCTCTCTAGCATCTTACCCTAGTGTTCTTATATGTTTGTGATCTGGTAATGGTGAGTTTCCCCAATGATGATCCTCATGATTTCTTAGTGATTAGTTACCCCATGGTGATGATGTGATGTAACATCGGTGATTTTTCCCCATGTAGATTTTTGATCTGACATTGGTGATTTTTCCCAATGAGGAATTGTGTTTGATCCAACTTGTATTTGATCCATCTTTTGATATTGATTGAGTGATTGGTGTGATGTGAATGTTGAGTGTATTATTCATGTATGACATGTGTGTAATTTATCTCCCAATTTATTTGATGTGAGTGTTGTGCTTGTGGCACATGTGACTATCTCATATCATATTGGGAGTGGATCCTTTTGATTCTACGAGATTGGGTGGCATGGAAACCACCATTGGGGATTAGAGTATTATGGTGGAGTTGATGGTAAATTCAATTTGGAAATGACTATTATGATTATTTCATGCTTTATTTCATTTTTTGATAATGATGTAATAGTATATGTAAAGGATATTTGATTCCTATTTGATGTAACTATAATAATGTGGTTTATTGCACCTCTCTTTTTGTGATAGATTGTAAGCCATGGATAATGAATAATGTAATTATTCATAGTTACATGACTTGATGTTGGAACTAAGCACAATCATCTTATGGATTATTATGATTATGTAATGTAATGGTAAAATAAAATTAGGAATATTTCATTTAGGTTTAAAATGAATGAAGGAATATTTTAATTGGGTTTAAAAATAATGTAAGTGTCTTGGATTAGTTTTGAATGGTGTTGTGGACCCATCGTGTAGTTTTCCTACTCCCGAGAACTCATTCCTAAAGAATCGTGTCATTTAGGGATCTCTTGAAGCCTTTTGTTAGGCCTTGTAAAATCCATTTTTTGTGTCTTTTAATTTAGGTGTTTCCTTGATTAGGGAAGGAGTTAGGGGTATCGAGGAGGTGAGTACACTCCTCCCTACCTTCTTCTTCACTTGTCTATGGTGTCCAACTATTGGAGAAATTGAACTCTCTATTTGAACCTGAGTCATTTTTTGACACTTTCAAGTTCATAGGGCATTTTAGGAACACTTAGATGGTTCCTTAGTGCTTGGGGGTCCTGGAGGTCCTTCCCTAGTCTAAGGAAACTCACTGCCCAAGACACTAGCACCCTTATAGGGACACCAGTGCTTGAAGTGTGTATCTAGGATAGAAGCACCTAAAATGGAATTAGGTTCCCTAAAAGGAGACATGAACCTCTAAAGGACACCAATGTTAGGTACTAGTGTCCCAAGATGTGTTGTTTTTTATCCCTTTCATTGGTAGTGGGTGCTTCTCGTCCTCGTATAGGGAAACATTGTGAATGAAAGTTGTTCCCCATGGTCTCAAGAGTCTAAGGATGTTCATATAATATCCCTACATGTTTTCTTGAAGGAGTTATTACATCTCTTTTCCTTGGAAATCATGTGGTTGTTTGGAAGTGATCTTTCATCATTCCAATTAGTGGAGATTTTATGCCTCCTAGTTAGGAAACCTCTTGTGAATGTTGGCCTTAGTTTTTAGATTTGTTAAGTGTGTCTAGATGTGGATTGGAGGTTGATGATTCCCTCATCCTATCCTAATGTGGTGTTGCGAGAGAATGAAATTATGGGTTTATAATCAATCATTGTATAGGTGTTGTCCTCTCTCTTATAGGTTCATCATGGTGGATTTATTCCACAGGTGTCAGTCTTTCACTATAGTCACATTGCATATACAATGGCGAGGTTGTCTTATTTTCATTGGTATTGTTTCATTTTGATTCACATGATACTTGTGTGCACATTTTTGTGTGCATGCAACATGTTGATGTTGCATTAATGACATTATTCTCATTGTTTTCAAAAAAAATGTTTCATCAGGCTTTATTTTGAGCATGTTGGCTTGGGGAATTACATTTGGTATCAGATCCCATGCTGCAACATTTGGATCTATGGTTCATTTTTTTTCCCATGACATTATTGGTTCCTAATGCACAATCACTAAAATACTTATTCTATGGTGCATTACTCATTGTGTGAGATATTTGATTGGGTATTTGTGTGTGTGTATGTTGTTGGAAATAGGTGTTTTTGTTTTTCCCTAGCATGATGTGTTTGAGAAATGTCCTTTTGTGAGGGTTAGCTACAACCTTGAGTTATCGAGAAGTTCTTTTATGTATGATTTCCATGTTGATGTCTCAATTCATGTTAAGTTTTAATGCATAGTGACCCTTGAACGGTCTTGTTTATACTTGCACGTGCTCTTTCGATGTGTGACTATTGGTGAATTTGATTTGGAAATTGGGTTTTAATGTTTTGGCTCTTGTTTGTGAATCGTGAAATGTCTTATGTGATTGATGCATTTGAAGTGAATGTGGTGTATTCCATATGCCTAAATTGTGAAAAAGGTGTTCATATGGTAGAGTTTCCTAAAATACATTGTGCATTTTTATTCCTATTGGAGTATCATCATATGTGTTGGTGTTTAAAATCTCCCAACCAGGATCTTACAACAATCTACAAGATGGCTACTTCATGATAATTGAAAGTTGTAAGGGGTTGGTAAAAAAACAAGAGATGGTTTCTACATTTATCTCCTCCATAGTTCAAGATCTACAAGACCTAGGAGGGTATTCCCACAATATTCACTTGGATTTAATAGTGATCAGGTGGATATAAAATATCCACAATTATATAGAATATTGTTAGCAAACATATATGTTCTCATGAATGGAATCAAGAATTATAGAGAAACACATGAACTGGCTATATTCTTGAGCTCTTATGAATTTACTTGCTTGGAGAAAATGGGGAGTAAGATTAAAAAAATAAATTCCTTAAACATAGATGATTCATTGAATTTTTGAATAGATTGATCAAAGAGTTGTAACACATACAAATTCAAGAGACTGGTGCATTAACCTACAGAATGAAGAAACATATTAATATTATTGAAACTTGTATAAAAATATTTTTACCCAAACATCATAAAGCTATGTAATAATGCATTACACTATTACTCTTCATAATTTCAAACCAATTCTACTTAAAAATACTTGTAAATATGTAATAATGCATTACACTATTACTCTTTAGAATTTCAAACTAATTCTACTTACAACTCCTTGTAAACATTCACTACATTTAATATCTTCCTTAAAGCATTTAAGTCATTGCTTGAATGAAAGCTAGAAGAAAAAAATTCACATAGAAAAGGATATGGAGATGAACAAAGTGATCCTTGATCATTTTTTATTCATAAATGTAACAAATATTACATATAGGAGACAATTTGCCTAAAAATATGCCACTGTATTCTCATTAATTGATGCTAATACTGTCATACAAAACTTACATACTACAAACAATCCTATTCAGATAATGACTATGAGAAAAACATAGACTCTATTACCAAATGATTTCTAGTGCAAAAATTCTCCCAAACCTATGTAAATGGCCCTGAATTCCCTTTTATAGAAACAAGGGACAAAAACAAGCCTTGGGCCAAATTACACGTCACTTTTTCATTTCACAACCTTTTACATAACAATTGTAGAAGATCCTTTGACTATCAAAAAAGCACTTGATTGTAGAAATTGGTGGTACACGTACATAATCTTCCTTTATCTTCACTCTCTTTATCTTCTAAATACCCATGAACAAAAAAATGTAGAAAAGGATAAAAGAGGCAGGTACCACCTCAAGATTGAAAGACAACAACTAAAAACAATTGAAAAGAAGCCTATTTTATGTACTTTTCAATACATGAGTTATATTCTTCTTTAGTAGGCCAACTAAAAGAAAGAAGCTTTTGCACTTTGGTGTTATGTGCATGATATCTTGCATCAATAATGGCTCTGGCCTCTTTAGCAAATGTATCTAAAATTATCTTCAATTTAAATAGTCATGATGCTTGATTCACAATAGAACTCTTCACCCATCCATCCTAAACTAAGGAAATATCTATCTAACCATTCAATTTGTGAACCCCTCCCTCCGGTTTGTCCATTTGAAGGATCCATTTTTTGGAACACAATCCTCTACTAAAATGGATGCAATAAACTCCCTAAAATCTATCATTACCTTGTTTAATTTGTTCAATCCACCACTCTTTTCACTTAAATCCAAGATAGTATTGAAATATCCCCCAAAAACGTTTTGTCATTGTCAAGCTTTTCAAAAATTTCTTTAATACAATTCCAAACCCCCAACTTCTCCTCTATTTTGATCGGGCCGTAAAAATTAAAGGTGGGGAATTCTATTTCAACTAGTATAATTTTGACCATGTAGTACATCCAATTATGTTGTGCTTCAATCAGATTGGTGTCCACTAAATTTGTAGACCAAAGGACATCCAATCCTCTTGTAGACCGATTTGCACTATGAAAGATACCATACCATTTTTTACATATTTTACAAATTTCTCACCTTCTTCAGAAATGGTTTTTTATTTTTTCCAAGGAAATTGTTGTGTGGTCTAACAACATGCCCCAAGAATATAAGGCTTGGGGACCCAATTTTAAAATTAATGCTCAAGATAGATGCTAGTTGGTTGGTGACCTCTAGAAAATACATAGAAACTTGAAAAATATTGAAAGTAAATCATGATTAGGCATACCAAGTGTTGGGAATCCAAGTAATTTGATTTCACATGAATGATTATGATGAGTTAATGAAGAAACTTCAATGAGTTTTTATAGCCAAGAGTCAAAATCCCACGGGTCTAAAAAAGTCAGTAGATGGTGGATGCTGGGTCGAGATTTGTTCTAAGTGTAGTACATTGGCTAGTCAGGTTTTAAAGACAGTCATGTAATTGGGTAATCAGATACCCGAGTAAATGGCATATTAATGCAAGAATGTTTAAACTTATCATTTTATTTTTCTCAAATGCACAAAACATCCAGTGACCCACCTAAATTTGATAGTTACATTAGAATGCATTAAAGTGTGTTACTTACATATTGGTTTTAAAAGGATTAATGATAATGATGGTTTTATGCTAATAGGGTTTTATTAATGTTTTAAAAGGGGATTGGCATGTGGAATTTTATGTGCAAGAGAAATATGTTGTTGGACAACATTTGGGTATGGATGGTTAGTAAAATTTGGATTGCATGTAGATCTAACAATATTACCCAGGTTAGATGGCATAATTTGGGAGTTCATGCAAAGAAGAAGTGTATAGAGAAGAAACATGGATAACTAGGGAACTAGAGATCTAGGTGTTATACATGTGATGAAGGAGGTGCCAAGCTCTGAGAAGATATACTTAGAAACATTTTTCTTGAAGCCATACCTTGGAGGCAAGAACATAGAGCTAGTGGATTAAAATTTCTACATACACCTGTTCACTCTGAATATGGAGCTAGTTCCTACATTTTGTTTGAAGATTAAGTTGAATATCTGTACAATCTAGTTTGATCTCATGATTGTATCTTAAAGACATGAGTCCAAAAGTTTCAAGTGTTGAATAAAGTCAAAGTTCTTGTTGACTTATTCCTGAAGTTTCTCTTGCCAACTATCATCTGCCACATGCTATCATTTGATGCATCCCCTAGATTCTCTTTCATGTGTTGATTTAATTTCTCGAGTTCCTTTTTTCTTATAAAAGGTTGAGAGTTGTTTTATTTTAGGAAGCTCATAATTTGTGGATTCCAAACAACTACAACTTTTTTTAAGTTTTATTCTTTTTCCTATTTTTTGTTTCATTCCAAACTAAAAACTTGTATGTTTCATTTGAAATTAACTAATATCAAGGTCGATTCAAAGCTATTTCCTAATATGAAATCATACATATTTTATTTTTTATTCCTATCGAAAAATACTGTGTTGTGCCAAATTTGGGTGCAACTGACACTCTCCGGTGACAATAATCCACATTTCTTTAAACCCTTGCATCATTCTATGCCTAGTTGTGAAGAAATCTAGTGAAGTATAGAGTTTTTTTCCTTGATCTATTTTATTCCTTGAGGCATGCACGGATAATACTTGAGATAAATCTTTGCATTTTAGTATTTTCATGCTTTATTTTAGACTAGATGTTTAATATTTTTAGAAAATATTCCAAAATTGATAAATGCATGGAGTTTTATTTTATATATTTTGATTCCATGAAGTTGTAGAGTGATTAATGTTAAATCTACTTGAATATGCACAAGTAATTTGAATTCATGAAATATTATTACAAATCTTTAATTTCATGAAGTTATTTTTTATTATGGGTAAAATAGGTTTTCATGGCACTTCAAAACCTAGTACATATGATTTTTAAGGGATCTAAAACCCTATCCAAAGTAGGTAAGTTGTGAACAAATAAAAATCATAAAATCATCAACAACCAAACAACAACATCCATTAGAGATCAACAAGACAACACAAGATGCAAAGAACTATCAAGAAGATAAGGGACCTTAAATCCTAACAACCAGGTTCTGATGATAGAAATCACCTGAATCAATCAAGCAACATTGCAGCCAGGCTATAGAAAACCATCTTCTCAGTAATAGAAACACTGATCCTATCAAATACATACTTCCCACCTAAATAGGAAAGTTAGAGAGAACAACAAAACATTGATAACCATCCACCTCCTTGCAGCTCCATCCCACATGAAGAAGCCAACCTAATCTCCTCCTCAATAGGAGAGGTCTCCCCCCTAATGGAGACGAAGAAAAATAAATCCTTACCACCAAATCCAACCCTCTCCTACACACATGAGTTCCACCTCAATAGAAACAAGCAGTAAAGAAGATAACTTCCCACCAAATCTACAACAACCAACTCCACCTTAAGAGGAGAGTGTTCCACCTCAAAAGGAACAATCTTCACCTTCATAAAAGACACCATTTGAAGAACCTAGAAGAAAGAAAGAAATTTGATAGAAATGATAGTCACATTGTCCTTTTTCCTGGTAAGATACTGGAGCTTCAAAGAAGAAACAACCATCAACATTAAACACAACCACGATTGAGCCTTCAGAATAAACCCTTGTAATATCTCAACATCAACATCATCAACCTTATTAAGAAGAAAATACATCTGGGTTTTCCATAACAAACTTGAACTCTACCCAACTAGCAACACCCTTACAAAAAAAAGGGCAACAAATAACAACCATAATTCCACCATAATAAATTTTAGGCTAAAAATCATCTAGGTTTTCAATAAAATATTGAGAGGAAGCTGATTCATCAATCAATAAACAACACCTAGGATCTAAGATAAATGCTAGAAAACCACCCAACAAAAATAACACCATTAGGAAATATCCCAGACAAAGAACCAAACAAGCTGATACTTAGCAAACCCAATCCCAAAGAGAGAGAAATCAAATAGAACTCAAGGGAAAGGGGAGCCCATATAAGAAGGAAACTAAGATAAGGCCAAACCATAAAACACCCAAGCAACCCCAACATGCTGGTTAGAGCCAGAGATAAGCCAAAAGTCCATAGAACAACCAATGGGAAGCACCACTAGACCAAAAGAGGGAAACCAAGAGCAACCACAACACATCCAGGGAAAAAGCCACTCAAAGGGTGCCACCAAACAAATAACAAAGAGGAGCTAAGGGAAACCAAGAAGAAATAAAAAAGAGAGCACCCAATCTATCCCATTACACCCAATAGGACCAGAAATAAGCTCTTCCCCCAACCAAACCTCCTCAGCAAACCCAAAGAACACACTCACCAGTTAAAAGGAAAAAACCATCACCCAAGCCAAATAGAGAAAAATATGAATGTCTGAAGACATAAACCATACAAAAAAACCCTCTCCAAAAACCCACCAAAAAGGAGGGCCAAACAAAAAAGTTGACACATTAGGAAAACCAATAGAAAAACCAAGAGGCACAAACATGCAGGAATAGGCCTACAACACCAACATAGAGCAAAGCAAGAGCTCCCAAACCATGACCAAATCTAGCTGCAACAATACCATAGCATGCAAAAAGCCACAGACACCCACAAAAATTGCCCAATCCTCCCTCCCACCATTTGGATTGCTATCCTCCCCCTCATTTGCTTCAGTAGAATTCAAACCTCTCCCACCAAGCCCATTCTTGCTTGCACATCTTCACTCCACTTTCAGGAGTAAAATTCAATTTCATGAAGTTGTTAAGTGACATGTGATTGATCAAAATTTAGCTTATGTTACAATCCTTTAGATACTAGCTAACTTGTGACAACCGTAGACCCCTTGTATTTAACAAAAATTTACACAACAAAACCTAAGTGAACCAAGTGTGTCAAGACTTGACATTCCCAAGCCTTGGGATCGAGTTGAGATCACCTTAGATTTAGTTTTTCCCAGTGGATATTTCAAGTAAATGTAGCTTCTCCTAGTCCTCTATGATAATTTATCCACCTATTGGTGTGTGTGTGTGTGCAACATTCACATCAATAGAAGTGGTGCTAGGAGGGATACTTTTTGTCCTTAAGCTGGTGTTGTTGTCCTAGTCACATAGTTGAGGTCTGCTTGTGAGTTAAAGGTCTAAGTAATCTTAGAATGAAGAGTGAAAAAGAGATTGAAAAGCTCTAGAAAATTCTCAATCAGAAGCTTTCACCCTTGAATTTTTTCACTCTTGGTCAGGTTATAGTGTGTAGAATTCACTCACTCACGGTTTGTAGTGTAATTTTTTGTTAAATACAAGGGGTCTATGGTTGTCACAAGTTAGCTAGTATCCAAAGGATCGTAACACAAGCTAAATTTTGATCAATCACATGTCATTTAACAACTTCATGAGTACTCATAAAAATGGAGTGGAGTTGTGCAAGTAGAAATGGGATAGTGGGGGTAGTTTGAATTCAATTGTAGTGGGCGAGGGGGAGGATAGAAATCCAGATGAAGGGAAGGAGATTTGGGAGATTGTTGTGGGTGTTTGTGGCTTTTGGCATGATTTGGTGCACTCAAGGTTTGTTGTGTGAATTTTTGTTAAATACAAGGGATCTATGGTTGTCACAGGTTAGCTAGTATCCAAAAGATCATAACATAAGCTATTTTTTTATCAATCACATGTCACTTAACAAATTGATGAAATTATATTTTACTCATGAAAATGGGGCGGAGCTATGTGAGCGGGAATGGGCATGGTGGTGGTAGTTTGAATTGTGCTAAAGAAAATGAGGGGGAGGATTGTGATCAGGATGGGGGGAAGAAAGTTTGTGGGATTAATGTGGGTTTTTGTGGCTTTCAGTGTGCTTTGGTGCTACTGCAACTAGCTTTGGTTGTGGTTTGGGTCTGGGATCTCTTGCTTTCTCACATAGCTCTGCTACATTTTCATGAGAAATTTAATTTCATGAAGTTGTAAAGTGAAATTTTATTGATCAAAATTTAGCTTATTTTATGATCCTTTGGATACTAGCTGACTTGTGACAACCATAGACCCCTTGTATTTAACAAAAAATTACACAAAAAACCCTAAGTGAACCTAGTGTGTCAAGACTTGACATTCCCAAGCCTTGGGATCAAGCTAAGATCACCTTAGATTTAGGTTTTCCTGATGGATATTTCAAATAAAGTAGGTTCTCTTGGTCCTCTGTGAGAATTTATCCACCTATTGGTGTGTGTGTGCAACATCCACAATAACAAAACTAGCGCTAGAAGGAGGGATATTTTTTGTCCTTAAGCTGTTGTTGATGTCCTAGTCACATAGTTGAGGTCTACTTGTGAGTTAAAGGTCTAAGTAAGATTAGAATGAAGAGTGAAAAAGAGATTGAAAAGCTCTACAAAATTATTAATCAAAAGCTTTCCCCCTTGAGTTTATTCACTTTTTTCCAGGTTATAGAGTGTAGAATTCATGACACAACCAATCATGGTGAAATTGATTGTAAGGTTTTTGTTGACTAGGGTAGGTTTGGCTATTCATAAGGTGATTTTGCTAATAGAGGTATCGTTAAGTGTGAAAAGGAGGTAGTCATTACTAGATTGGTGTTTGAATTCTAGAAGAACACATAAACCTAGTGGAGATAGAGTTTTTAACTATTTAACTATTGGATTAAATGAATTTTCTAACCGTGATTATTATGTGGAAATCCCAAAAAAATTACAGGAAAAGAAGCAGGGTTATGAGAATTTGAGAATATCACACTTTAAGTGTGAATCTAAAGGAAGTAAGTTATCACTCTTCACATACATGGATGATTGTTAGAAGAAGGAATGGGTGAAACTGGCAGGAGATGCATGATTTTCACCCCTAATTGTGAATCAATGATTTAAAAGGGAAGAAATTTTTGATTTTATATAAATAACAAACAAACTTTTACTTTCTCTCTAATAATTGTGTAAATCATGCTAAAGTCTAGTCTAATGAGATAAATAGTGGTGTTAGGATTGAAGACAACACAGTTTGTGAATGAGGTCCTGAAGGAAGAAGTGACTACATAGAAAATATAGTTGTTCATGAAATAGAAAAAAGGAAATGGAATTCCATAATTGTGTTAGGATTCAGGTAGATCAGGGCAGTAAACATTAAAAATTATATGCAAATTAAATAACCCAAAAATAAAAATGAATAATAACACAAAAGAGATCAACACAAAAATTTAACGCGGTTCACCCAATATGGGCTACATCCACAGAAACTCAACCACCCAATGATTTTATTATCCAATGCAAAAAAAATTACAATCTCACGAATTACACACACTGCAACTCACATCCCAGTCACTTATAACAATATTTTTGGAAGCTTTAAAAATTAGGGTTTTGCAAAGTCATTTTTCATTTGACATGTTAGTAAGAAAATGTTGATGTGTTAATAGGAAAAAAAAAATTGAGGCCTATGCCCTTGAACCCTTGCTATTGAGGGATGCCACCCTTGAACCCCCGCTCGAGGCTTGGTCTAGCCCTGAACCCTAGTGAGGATACGTTACGAGTGTACAATATTTGAATGATTAGTCGCCACACATCAACAATCTCACACTTGGAGACTAATCAAGCTCCACACCAAGAAATATCCCACTTGGAGACTGATCCTAGATGAAATTGTTGCACTTGCAACTCCCACTGGATTATAGGTTTGTTTGGTTTCTTGTTTCCACCATTATCAGTCATGAAGACCAATGAAAAATGATGAGGAAATTAGTTTCTCTTGTGTAACCACCTTTGTGAACATATTTTTAGGATTCTCACTTGTGTGAATTTTCTCCAGCTTCAATTGCCCATCCTCCAAAACTGACCAAATGAAGTGGCATCTGAGATGTATGTGCTTAGTTTTTGAATGCCAAGTTGAGTTCTTAGGAAGATGAATGGAACTCTGGCTATCAGTATACAAAGGGATATCTTCTTTTTGTCCCAATTCCTCTAGAAATTTTTTTAACCAAATCATCTCCTTGTTGGATTTCATAGCAACAACATACTTAGCTTTAATGGTTGAAAGTGCAAGTACAACCTTTTGCAATCTTGAAATCCAACTGACAGCAGTACCTCCTATAGTAAAAAAATACCATGTAGTACTCCTTCTACTATCAATATCACCTGCTAGATCAGAGTCAACATATCCTTTTAGAGTATAATTTGTTCCTCCAAAACATAGTTTTTGTGAAGTAGTACCTCTCAAATACCAGAGAATCCATTTTACTACATTCCAACGTTCCATTCGTGGTTTTCTCATATAATTTCTCACAACTCCCATTGCATGTGCAATATCTGGCTTTGTGCATACCATTGCATACATAAAGCTACCAATTGTTGATGCATATGGTATCTTAGAGATTTTGTCTTCTTCCTCTGGTGTCTTTGGACACATCTTCTTATTCAACTTAAAATGACTAGGAAAAGGTGTACTAACTACTTTTGCATCTTGCATGTTAAAATTTTTCAACACCTTGTCTACATACTCACTTTGAGAAAAAAATATTTTTTTGTTTCTCCTATCCCATGTGATCCTCATAACAAGGATTTTTTTTCCTACACCCAAATCCTTCATAGCAAATGAATTTGATAATTTATTCTTAAGTTCATTAATATGTTGCATGTTAGACCCAACAACAAGCATGCCATCAACATAAAGCAACAGGATACTATAGCTACCGTTATCTAATTTCTTAAAATAAACACAATAATCAGAATGAAATTTTTTGTAACCTTGTTTAGCCATAAAACTATAAAATTTTAAATACCATTGTCGAGGTGCTTGCTTCAGGCCATACAAATTCTTCTTTAACTTGCACACAAATTCCTCCTTACCCTTGACCTCATATCCCTTTGATTGTTGCATGTATATTTCCTCTTCCAAATCCCCATGGAGAAATGTTTCTTTCACATCTAGTTGTTCAAGATGTAAGTCTTTGGAAGCCACAAGACTTAGAATAGTTCTAATAGAATTCATCTTTACAACCAAAGAAAATATTTCATCAAAGTCTATACCTTTTTTATGTGCAAAACCTTTTACCACAAGTTTGTCCTTATATCTTTTCTTGCCTCCATCTTCTTCCTTCAACCTGTAAACCCATTTATTTGGTAGTACTCTTTTACCTGTAGGCAATTGGACTAAGTCCCAAGTCTGATTCTATACTAAGGAATCCATTTCCTCTTTCATACCTATCTCCCACTTCTTTTTAGTATCTACCTATATTGCGTCTTCATAACCTTCAGGTTCACTAGAATCAGTTAATAATATAGAATATAATGATGGATAAAATCTTTCTGGAGGTCTAGTTATCCTTGTAGAACGTCTAACACTTGCAAGAGGGTAAACTGACAAAAAAAATTTACAATTTGAGTGAGGAAGGAAAAGTTGTAAAACATGACCCCATGCAAAAAAAAAAGGTTTTTGAGGTTTGAACGAACTTATTGGTTTGAGAAAACTAAAAGAGGGTTCATTAGAACTCTAGTTTGAGCGAACCCATTTAATGATGGGGACCACCATTCCCAAAAAAAAGCCAAAAGAAAAGGCTTGTACAAAGGGGGTTCGCTCAAAAGCCCCTTTTCCCCCCTTCTCCCCCTCAGGTACCAAAAAAGTCGAAAATTTTGCACTTTGAAGCTCAAGTTGAGGATGAAAATGGAGGAGACTTCACATACCTAACTAGATTATGGTAGTCCTCAAAACGAGCTATCCAACGAATATAATTTTAATATGTTTTTGTTTTATTATGTATTTTTTTTTGTAGTTTTATTAAACATAGGTTTTTCACCAAATATCAAGCTCTTTGTTCTACACACGTAAAAAATTAGTAGATTATCAAAAAAATTGAAAAAACTGAGTGCACCAGATATTGAAGTCCTTGATCCAACAAAAAAAAAATGAATTTCGATACATACAATTTTTTTTGCTTTGTATATAGTTTGCCTATGTCTTAATTGTAATTGGTTTGACTTTGAAACTTGATTAAGGAAAAAATATTCAATAAAAAACTATGAAACCAATTGGAAGCACTAGATATTGTAGTTACAAATCTAAATTTTAAAAAAATAGAATTTTATCCTTAATGGAAAAAAAGTTATGTTGTATATAGTGAGCGTCACTCCTTAAAAATGTTGTTTAAAGTAAAAAAAACTAGTTTTCAAAGGAGATGGAAAAGAAAAGTGTAATTTTATTCCAAATTTTTTGAAAAAATACATTTAGAATATATAGACAAAATTTCATAAATCACTAGTTTGTATCATCTTCAAATTCCTCACGGTTTAGCCACTATAGGTGCTCGAAAGTGAAGATTTAGTTAGAAAAAATTATTTCAGTGTCTAGTTTGGCCAAAAATTGTAAACCAGTATTGTGGGATCACCCAAGAGTCTGTGGGATAACTTCTTGTTGTTGAGCATCAGGTACCACTGGCATTTTATTTTCTGGAATCTCATCAAGCACCACATATTCCTTTTTGGCATGTTCATGCTTTTTTCCTACAATTGACCCTTATGCATGACCTTCTCATTGAATATAACATCTATGCTCATAATGGTTTTATGATTTTCATAATCCCATAATTGATAACCAAATTAATCTACTCCATATCCAATGAAGGTACATTTTTTTTGGAGTTAGCCTCAAGCTTGGTTCTATTTTCAATATCAACAGGGACAAAAGCTTAACAACCAAAGGTTTTTACAAATGAATAGTTTACATTTTTACCTTTCCATGCCTCCTTTGGAATGCCACCATCCAAAGGATTTGAAGGTCCCCTATTTATTAAATAACTGGTGGTATGTACATCTTCCCAAAATTGTAAAGGTAGTTCAACATTTAACCTCATGCTTCTTGCACGCTCCATGATGGTCCTATTCATCCTCTCAGACACACCATTTTCTTATGGGGTTCCAAGAACCATTTTATACCTACGGATTCCATTGTATGAACGGTAATTTTCAAATTATTTGCTACAATACTCACCTCCATTATTGGATCTAAGACACTTCAACCTTTTTCCTATCTCATTCTCAACCAAATATTTCCACTTTTTAAAAGTTTCAAATACTTTCGATTTTTATTTTAGAAAATACACCCATGTTTTCCTAGTTGCATCATCAATAAAAGTAAAAAGATAAAAAGAGCCACCAAGAGAAGATACCTAAGTGGGTCCCCATACATCTGAATGCACAAGCTCTAATTTATCTCTTCTTCTCTTTCCCAACTTTAAGAAATTGGACACTTTTTTATTTTTTCATAAACACAATTTTCGTAGAACTCCAAGTCAATCTGCTTCAGACCTAGTAGCAACTTTCTAGAGTGAAGGATCTTCATCCCTTTCTCACTCATGTTCCCAAGTCTATAGTGCCACAATTATGTTTTCATCCCTACAACAAGTGCTCTAACTAACTCAATAAAAAAAAATTGTATAGCAACTAAGGTAGAATAAGTATTACCAACACACAAATATATTGTGCCTACATTTTCACCTATAGTGACCTTTCATACTTTGTCTATAAAGGTAACTATGCAGCCTTCACTACCCAATTGTCCTAGAGAAATTAAATTTATTCTCAAATCTGGAACATACCTTACCTCCTATAGAAACCATTCATTTCCATTGTGCAACTTGTTTTTTATCTTTTCTTTTCGAACAATATGGCAGGGTTCATCATCACCCAAATATACCTATCCAAAATCACCTTGAACATAAACTACAAAATATTTCCTATGGGATGTGGCATGACATGAAGCCCCAAAATCTATTATCCATGAATCATTAACATTATCTAAATATAGAATTAAAAAATCCTGTAATTTATTACTTGCAACATTAGCTTCCTTACTATCATCGTGTTGTCCATCTCCTTGTTTTCCTTTTTGAGACCAACAATCCTTCTTCAAGTGTTCTAGCTTCCCACAATGCTAGCAATCCATTTTTCCTTTAGATTTAGATTAGCCTTTCTTCGACTTCCCTTGTGACTTCCCACAATTTTTTGCGCTTTTCCCTCTCTCATTTTTTCTTCCCATATTCTCTACAGTCAAAGAATTACCCGATGTTGAATTCTCACCTGTTCTTTTCCATCACATTTCCTCACTAAGGATAACACCAACAACATCATCAAATTTTAATATATTTGAACCAGAGGTAGATTTACATGTTAGATTAAAGGTTTTAACTTAATTGTGTTGATTAAGTTACATTTATTCCCTTCTTAAGATTTCGCGTTAGTTTGCACAAAGTGACATTTAATAATTATATTAATTATTAAATGTTTTCCTATTAGGGCTTCTTTTAGGGTTTTTCCTATTAGGGTTCCTTTAGGGTTTGCATGATCTCATTTTATAAGGATTGATCCCATTGTATATTCATAATTCCTTTTTGTTCTGATAAGATAATTTCTCCATTTTTCAGAGCTTCAAACCTTTGTTTGTTTTCTCCATCCATTCTCTTCCTTGTGACAGGTATCCATTTGCATATAGGTGATCTTTGAGTCTGAAGTTGGTTTTGACAACTCCTACATGGTATCAGAGCTTTCCTGTTGCATGCTTGTTCTTGTTTGAAGAATTTGGAGCTACAAGGGCTGGATCAGGCATTCACAGTTTTGGGGTTTGCATTTTTTGATCTAGGAAATCACCTACAATTTCAAAGCATTTTGAGTCCAAACGGACCTTGCCATTGCATCCGCAGCGGTCCAAAAACCCTAAATCAACTATTAATTCATCCATTTTGAACAAAGTTGATTTAAGGGGCAAAATTTTTTACCCGTACGACCATCTGTCTGCCTGGTAAAAAAAAAAAATCTGAGTGTTTTTTCGTCAATTTTTTTTTAAAAAAGAAAATAAAAAGGTTTTTTTTTTTTTTTTCAAAAAATAAAATAAAAAGGAGCCTTTTAAGGCTTGCTCGGGCCTAGTTGATTAAGGGGCGTACCCAAAGCCCCGCATGGCCCTGTCACAGTCGGTACCATAGGTATCGCCCTGCCACCTTGGCAGGCGGCGGCCCCCATGTGGGCCCCCTTTCCTTTTTTTATTAATTTAAAAAAAAATAAAAAATAAACCCTTTTTTTTATTTGTTTTTTTTAAACAAAAAACATTTTTTGTAATAAGCCTAGTTGTGCATGTGCGGCGACGACCATTTAGCCGTCAAATTTAGGCTCCGATTTTTCCTGCAATGGTCATATGACCATCCAATTTAATCCTGCACTAGTTTTTTCCCCCTTTGGAGCTATTTTTTTCCAAAGGTCATAACTTGGGCATACCATATCATTTTTTGGCAAACGAGATATAGTCTGAAATTTGGTTTTGTCAACTTTCCAGCAGTGTGGGTTTCATCACTTAATTTATCTTTTGGTGCATTCTACAACCAGTTGAATTCAAAGGAGCTATTTTTAGTCCCAAGCTCATAACTTTTGACCAATTTCTTCGTTTTTCGCGATCTCAGCGGCGTTGGAACCGTATTTCAGAGCTCTTCAATTCCATCAATGAAATTTTTCTAGATTTTCCTCCAAGTATATTTTATTCATTTTTTTGTGTTTTCACACTATGGTGAATTACTTGGACATTTTAGTTGTTGGGAACTTCTCGATTGCATGGGTTGCTTCGGTTTTGGCTATTCTTCATATATTTCTAGATTTTTGTCCTTTGTGGGCATTTTTAGTATTATTTGTAAGCAATATTTTATGTAAATGCACTGAGATAAAGTGCCACACTATTGTACATGTATTTTTGGGGATTTTAGACATAAGGTTGTGCCATATTTTGTACTCACACTATATTATAAAGTGTCATGGGGGGTTGTGTAGTACCTTTGTTTTTGTCATCACACCTTTGTCCGGTGAGTGTCCCACCACAACGAGAGTGGATCCATATGATTCCAGCCTCATGCATGTGTGCTTTGTTTTGCTCACCACTTTTTTAGTTGCAGGTGCTTTTTTGTGCACTTTCAAAAGTTGTTTCTTCTCCTTCATGCACTACAAGGTGTTACACAACATTTCAGTGGATCTGTCAGGCTCTCCCAGCTCAGCATTATGGGGGGGTATTATACTATTCGTGCTAATTCTTCCTTGGTTTCGCCTTGGAAGGAATCTTCCATTCTTAGTTGATCAGTGTTCTCAGACTATTGGTACTTGTGCCATTTGTATCTTCATTCAAGGTGTTTGCCTTTTTTTGCCATCTGATTCGAGTAGTGTCATTTGGGGCACTCATGCAAATTGTTGTCTTCTTGATCCTAATCATCTTATCTTTAGCAGAGGTTCTTCAGCACCATAGTAGTCATCTTTCAACAGTTTTTTGCAGCTTCTTCTACTTCAATGATGTTCTTTATGGATTTCTGCATCTCTTTTTGGAGTAGAGTTTTTCCCATGAGGTTTTCTCTATTTCTCCACTTTATAGAGATTTGGTTGTATTTGGGTACCTGATTTGGCCTAGTTTTTGGGACCCGTGTTTTCCTTCTTGCATTGCAGTTACCTTTGCTTTCTTGCACTTGTTTGTAGTTGCACTGTTGCTCATCTTAAGGGGGGGTGTTAGAGTAAAGGTTTTAACTTAATTATGTTGATTAAGTTACCTTCATTCCCTTCTTAATATTTCACGTTAGTTTGCATAAAGTGACATTTAACAATTATATTAATTATTAAATGTTTTCCTATTAGGGTTCTTTTAGGGTTTCCAAAACCAACTTTAGACTCCAATATCACCTGCATGGAAATGGATACCTATCACAAGGAAGAGAATGGATGGAGAAAACAAACAAGGGTTTGAAGCTCTGAAAAATGAAGAAATTATCTTATCAGAACAAAAAGGAATTATGAATATACAATGGGATCAATCCTTATAAAAGGAGATCATGCAAACCCTAAAGGAACCCTAATAGGAAAAATCCTAAAAGAAGCCCTAATAAGTAAACATTTAATAATTAATATAATTATTAAATGTCACTTTATGCAAACTAACGTGAAATCTTAAGAAGGGAATAAAGGTAGCTTAATCAACACAATCAAGTTAAAACTTTTACTCTAACAACCCCCCTTAAGATGAGCAACAGTTCAACTACAAAAAAATGCAAGAAAGAAAAGGTAACTACAATGCAAGAAGGAAAACATGGGTCCCAGAAACTAGGCCAGATTAGGAACCCAAATACAACCAAATCTCTATAAAGTGGAGAAATAGAGAAAACCTCATGGGAAAAGCTCTACTCCAAAAAGAGATGCAAAAATCCATGAAGAACATCACTGAAGCAGAAGAAGTTGCAAACAACTGTTGAAAGATGACTGCTATGGTGTTGAAGAACCTCCGTTGAAGATAAGATGATCAAGATCAAGAAGACAACAATCTGCATGAGTTCACCAAATGACACTACTCGAATCAGATGGCAAACAAAGGAAAACACTTGGAACGAAGATACAAATGGCACAAGTACCAATAGTCTAAAAACACTGATCAACTAAGAATGGAAGATTCCTTCCAAGGTGAAACCAAGGAATAATTCACACAAACAATATAATACCCCCCATAATGTTGAACTGGGAGAGCCTGACAAATCCACTAAAATGGTGTGTAACACCCTATAGTGCATGAAGGAGAAGATACAACATCTGAAAGTGCGCAAGAAAGAACCTTGACTGAAAAAGTGGTGTGCAAAACAAAGCACACATGCATGAGGCTGGAATCATATAGTTCCACTATCGTCGAGGAGGGACACTCACCGGACAAAGGTGTGATGGCAAAAAAAAGGCACTACAGGGTGTTACACAACATTTCAGTGAATCTGACAAGCTCTCCCATTTCAACATTGTGGGGGGGTATTATACTGTTCATGCTAATTCTTCCTTGGTTTCACCTTGGAAGGAATCTTCCATTCTCAGTTGATCAATGTTCTCAGACTATTGGTACTTGTGCCATTTGTATCTTCATTCCAGGTGTTTGCCTTTTTTTTCCATCTGTTTCGAGTAGTGTCATTTGGGGCACTCATGCAGATTGTTGTCTTCTTGATCATGATCATCTTATCTTCAGTGGAGGTTCTTCAGCACCATAGCAGTCATCCTTTGATAGTTGTTTACAACTTCTTCTACTTCAATGATGTTCTTCATGGCTTTCTGCATCTCTTTTTAGAGTAGAGGTTTTCTCTATTTCTCCACTTTACAGAGATTTGGTTGTATTTGGGTACTTGATCTGGCCTAGTTGTTGGGACCCATGTTTGCCTTCTTGCATTATAGTTACCTTTGCTTTCTTGCACTTTTTTGTAGCTGCATTGTTGCTCATCTTAAGGGGAGGTGTGAGAGTAAATTTTTTAACTTAATTATGTTGATTAAGTTACCTTTATTCCCTTCTTAAGATTTCACGTTAGTTTGCATAAAGTGACATTTAATAATTATATTAATTATTAAATTTTTTCCTATTAGGGTTCCTTTAGGGTTTGCATGATCTCCTTTTATAAGGATTGATCCCATTGTATTTCATAATTATTTTTTGTTCTGATAAGATAGTTTCTCCATTTTTCAGAGCTTCAAACCCTTGTTTATTTTCTCCATCCATTATCTTCCTTGTGACAGGTATCCATTTGCATGCAGGTGATCTTGGAGTCTGAAGTTGGTTTTGACAACTCCTACATTACATATAGTCATTACCAAGTTATTCTAACTTTCTGGAAAAGAACATAAAATCAAGAGAGCCCTCACCTCTTCATCAAAATTCAATTTTACAGAAGTTAACTGATTAGTAATCATATTAAACTTATTTAAATGATCTTTCATAGATCCACCTTCAATTATTTTTAGATTAAAAAAATGCTTCATGAGAAATACGTTATTTGAGGTTGAGAGTTTTTCATATAATTTAACCAAATGTTCCATCAGATCCATTTTTTTCTTTGCTTCTTTTATATTGAATGCCACAGATGGTGTCAAGCACAATAGAATGGTTCCTAATGCCTTTCTATCCAAAATCTCCCATTCTTCATAAAAAATTGTAGCATCTTTCTTTGATTTTCCTTGCAATGGATACCATATGTCCTTTTGGCACAAATAAACTTCCATTTGCATTTTCCATAATTGATAATTCTGGTCATTGTAAGTTATTTCAATGTTACTTGATCAAATTTATAGATAAGCCTACTAAAATTCAAACCAAAAGCATTATAGAGTTAGTAATGGAGATTAGGCTAAATTTATTTATTAGGGTAAATTGATTTATTAGGGTAAATTTTCTTTGTTAGGTTAGTTTTCTTTATTATTTTTTCCTTTCCTCTTTTTTCTTGTTTAGGTCCTAGAATTAACAAATTTGTCTTAACTAAACACATGATAACTGAATTGTGAAAATATTCCATTGAAAATCCAAAAATTTAAAACCATTTGAAGCAAATGCACACATGAATAGAGAAAAGAAAAAATTTCATTATATTATATAGTAATAACCTCCTATGTACATGGAAATACAAAATTCTCATTATAAGTTAGTATAAAAAAGAAAAAAGAAAAAGGGGGTTGGTTGTTCAAAAAACTACGTCGAAATAGTGGGCATACTTCCTAGCCAATCAATTTTTTGTGCCTCATCCTGGAGAAACATATAACCCAAGTAGGCGTTGTCCCTATGTTTTTCAAGGTTAGGGGTATGCAATGCAATGAGGAAGGGAAAAAGAGGAACTAATTCTCTCTAGTGCAAAAATTGGGGAATGTCATCAGCCATTGGAATTCCCACAATAGGTTGCACAATGGCCAAGATGGTGTCTAGATTTACCAAGTATTTTGGCCGCTCTATCATTAAAGAAACAAAATAAAATTCTTCTATAGAAAGTTTGAGGTCTAGAAGGGAAGCCAAAAACTATGAAAACAGGTCTAAATTCATCGAATAATAGGACCCAACATTCATAAAAGTTTCCCTAAGAACCATACATAGAAAGGCCTTGGTGGAGGGCATCCTAAGGAAATATACTTTTCCGAGCTGTTGGATCATAATTCATCCAAAGAAGCTGGTCTAGTGATGAACACTCATAAGAAAAACTGGGGTATCCATAGTTCGCAGACAAGAATAAATGCAAAGAGGAAATTGAAAGTTGAAAATAGAAGTGTTGAATTTGAAGGAGAGTGTTGCATTTATAGAAAGCCATGAGAAATTTGTGGTGCATAGTTTCCTTTAGGTAAAATCTTGGGAATGCAAGTTGAGGTGGCAAAAGTATGCTTTCTTTCATAATTAAAATTTAAATCAAATAAATTCTCATGAAATTGGTACTCAATGTTTCGAGGATGGCCAATACAAAGATCATGAATCAAGAGAATTTGAGATTATTGAATTAAAAGGTGGTCATTTCAGCTCATCTGATCGAGCCATATTAATTATGAATTATCTAGGTGTGTAGTTTGGAAGGAGAGCTAGACTAATGAGCTGGCACATGCTAGAATGTTGAGAAATTTTTTAAAAAAATCAATATGTGGGTAATTAGGCATGCGAATAAAATGAAGATCATGATGGAAAAGTTAAGGTATCATTATGACAATCCTAGTGCATTAATGTAAGTGCAAAGCCACCAAATTTGAATTTGTCGACAAAGTTCAATTTAGTGAGTTGCCATGGATAGACAAAATAGATGGGTGATAGCTAATGTTTCTAAATTTAGAAGTGATCAGGTGATTTGATAACTTGCAACTAAATTTTAACCTATGCTCATTTTACTATCAGATAATGAATTACAATTAGTTGGAGTCTAGCATAACAATGGTAAAATATCATTGGAAAGTCTTACATATAGGAAAGTCACTAAATAAATATTTTAGGAATTGGTGAAAATGATGAAATATATTTGCATTCTGTAAAAAATAAAAACGTAACCTTTTATATTGCAATAATTCCAAACCTAATAGTGGGATTCATTGCCTGCAAGTTGAACCAAAAGAGCTTACAATGAAATATCAAACGAAAAAATGAAAAAAAGAACATCCAAGAAATACCAAATGAGGAAATTCAACTTTTTAGGCTATCCAAATATCTCTACCAAGGCTATAGACACCTGACTAATTGTAGAGCTATGTTTGGAAAGAATTATAGAGATAGCCTTCCTAGGGCTATCGATGCTTGACTGATAGCAAGGCTCTATCCAAGGTTGGCCAAGAAGGATTACCAAATCAGGTAGCTCAATGTAAATGGACTAATCCTTTTCATTAATTCCCCAAAGATGGTAATAAATAAATGCACACATTGGTATTTTTTAGGTGAAATATTATGGTATTTATGTTGGAATTCAAGTGTTCAAACAAGGGGTTATTGTGGAAAATATGCACAAGTTATAATTTATTGCGGGTGGTTGATTCCCAGTTTTTATTTTGAATTTGGTTTTGTTTGTTGCAATTTATTGTGTTGCGTGAAAACACACCCCAAGAATACAAGGCTTGGGGACCCAAGTTGAAAATTAATGCTCAAGATGGATGCTAGTTGCCTAGTGGCCTCAAGGTAATACATAGAAATTTGAGAATATTGAAAGTAATTTATGATCAGGTGTACCGAGTGTCGGGAATCCTGGTAATTTGAGTTTGGGTGAATGATTAGGACGAGCTCATGAAGAAACTTCAATGATTTTTTGCAACTAGGATTCGAAAGCTAGTGGGTCTAAAAAGGTTGGTAGATGGTGGAAGCTATGTTGGGATTTGTTCTAAGAAGTGCAGTACATCAACTAGTTGGGTTTTAAAGATAGTTGGGTAATTGGGCAATCAGAGACCCGGGTACCTAGGTAAATGTTGTGTTGATGCAAGAATGTTTAAACTTGTTGTTTGGTTTTTCCCAAATGCACAAAAAATATGGTGACCCACCTAATGTAGACAGTTACATGAGAATGCATTAAACAATGTTACTTATGGATTGGTTTTAAAAGGATTAATGATAATGATGGTTTAATGTTAATAGGGTTTTTATTAATGTTTTAAAAGGGGATTGACATTTGGAATTTTATGTCCAGGAGAAATATGTTGGAAAATGTTTGGGTATGGACGATCAAGAAAATTTGGATTGCATGCAGATCAAACAATATTACCTAGGTTAGATGGTGTACTCTAGGAGTTCATGCAAAGAAGTGTATGGAGAAGAAATGTGGATAACTGGGGAACTGGAGATCTGGGTATTATGCATTTGACAAAGGAGGTGTCGAGTTTCAGGGTGATATACTTACGAACATTTTTCCCAAAGCCATAGCTTGGAGGCAAGAACACAGAGCTAGTGAATTAAAATTTCTACATCCACTTGATCACTTTGAATATGCAGCTAGTTCCTACATTTTGTTTGAAGATTAAGTTGAATATATGTTCAAACCGGTTTGATATCCTGATTGTATCTTAAAAACATGATTCCAAAAGTTTCAAGTGCTAAAGAAATTCAAAGTTCATGTTGACTTATTCCTTAAGTTTCTCTTGCCAACTATCATATGCCATGTTGCTATCATTTTATTCGTCCCATGGATTCTCCTTTATATGTTGATTGAATTCCTCGAGTGCCTTGTTTCTTATAAAAGGCTGAGAATTGTTTTATTTGAGGAAGCTCACAATTTGTGGATTCTGAAGAACTAATTTTTTTTTAAGTTTTATTCTTTTTTCTAATTTTTGTTCCATTCTAGACTAAAAACTTGTATGTTTCATTTGAAATTAAGTAATATCAAGGAAAATTCAAAGCTATTTCTAGATATGAAATCATGTGTAGATGAATGTTTATTCCTATCAGAAAATAATGTGTGCTATGCCAAATTTGGGTGCATACTGACACTATCTGGTGGAAAATAATCCACATTTATTTATACCCTTGCATAATTCTATGCCTAGTTGTGAATCAACCTGGTGAAGTATAGAGGGGTTTGTGTTGATTTAGTTTATTTCTTGAGGTATGTGTGGATAATACCTAGAATAAATCCTTACATTTTAGTATATTTTATGCTTTATTTTAGATTAGATGTTTAGTATTTTCAGAAAATGTTCCAAAATTGATAAATGCATGAAGTTTCATTGTAAATGTTTTGATTCCATGAAGTTGTAGAGTGATTAATGCTAATTTTTTTATATATGCAATTAATTTGAATTCATGAAATATTATTGTAAATCATTAATTTCATGTAGTTCTTAAGTGACATGTGATTGAACAAAATTAAGCTTATGTTATGATCTTTTAGATACTAGCTAACTTGTGAAAAACATAGACCCCTCGTGTTTAATAACAATTTACACAATGAACCTTGAGTGAACCTAGTGCATCAAGACTTGACATTCTCAAGGCTTAGGATCGAGCTGAGATCACCTTAAATTAAGGGTTTTCCTAGTGGATATTTCAATTCAAGGTACATGTGATCAACGGATTAGTATGGGCCAATTACGCTTGATCCGTGAAAAATTGAAGCATAACGAAGCCACTAACATCAAATATCAAAAAGATCATTTAAATGAAAGTTAAACTAAACATTTATTGAAAGTAAGCATTATAAACTACAAAAGCATTTAAATGTCTACTCTAACCCATATGAAACTTATCTTGTTGTGGGAGTAGTGTCATGTTGATGTGGAATGACGACCCTTTCCCAATCATGTGGATAAATGAGCTTGTTCCAGTCAGTTTTATTGAAGAAAATTGATGGAACAATTGTGAGATGTGTATGAAAATATGATTTTAGTCTACATAAACATGATGCAAGCTAGTTTAAAATGATTTATACTAGAATGATCTAGATATACAAATGCCAAGCTAATCTAAATGAGATTTAAACTAAAAAGATTCAAACCCTAGTTATCTAATTAGCTAAATGGATCCATTATGGAAGCCATTAATAGAAGCTAAGCTATTATGCAACTAATTTAAACTAAAATATGCTAAATGTGTGCAAACTGTAGACACCAAAAATTGGTCTAGGCCTACGAGCACCACTTTCGACATAATTTTCTATTATCCATGGTCATGATTAAATAATGTTTATTATTTAATTACCTTTCTAACACATCTTTCCTCTATTAATTAAATACCCCTTTCTAGTTAATTCATAATGGCCTTTATTCAACTTGATTAATTAAATAAATTGTATTAATTAAATTATGTCACTAACTAATTAATTCTTCCTTCTTAATTAAATAATTTATTATTTAATTACCCCTTTGTCATATTTCAACTATAATTAGATATTTATTATTTAATTATTCAATTCCACCTTTTCAACTATAATTAAATATTTATTATTTAATTATTCAATTCCACCTTTTCAACAGTCAAATTAAATAAATTATATTATTTATTCAATTAAATTCATTTCAATTTCGAATGTTGAATTAAATTACAAATTTAATTCATTATTAATTGTTTATGTCACATTCTTTTGTCATTCAGTTATCTAAATCATTCACTCACCTTCAAACTCAAGATCTATTTTAAATTTGCCAATTATCTCTGGGTTTGGTAACTAATCATCTCTGCGAGAGGACTCTCTGTCACAACCAGTCAGTTAACTAGTTCTAACTCATATGCATGAAAGCATTTATTAATTAAATATCTTTATTTAATTAATTAATTCATGTGTGCATTCAAATTCTTTATTCTTCGAGTTCTAACTTTGTCTTTTTCATTCAAAGTCCATTTCTTCTATTTTCAAAGACTCTTAACTGAAGATTAAATTGTTTATTTAATCTTGAACTCGTGTTCTTTCTATTTTTAAACACTCTTGACACAAGATTAAGTTATCGTTCTAATTTAATCTTTATCTTGAAGACTTTTCTAACTCACGTTCTATCTAACATAGAACTCACATTGCATGACATTCATCAATCTCATCCGTCGATCTCTCTTTGAATCTGAGCCGGTCATTGGAAAACCCAAAATCTATAAAATGGTCTATCATTATCATTATTCCTCCTCCCAAAATCAATACTTTTGAGAAGAAACTTAATATTTGATATTTTTCTTAGATATTCAACAAGGTTATGCTTGCATCAATACTAAAAATCTGAGGGCAAGAATACTGATACAACAAAATGGAGGAAAATCGAGATAATTCGAAGAAGTGGATGCATATTCGGTGAGATCTTTTCAATTATTTGTTTTGATTGTTTTATGTTCATTTACTCGTTCTTTGTTGTTTTTATTTAGATTATTTGTTAGATTTGATCATCTTAATCAGTTTATAGAATACCTTCTAGAAAATCTACGTTACATTTGGTGAACCTAACGTGAACATGCTTCAAGTTCGCACAACATCTTTTCATCTTTTCGTTTATTTTTATTTTTTAGGAATCATACGACACACTGCATCCACTCACATAAATGACACATCTGTATTCATGAACCGCATCTGATCCATCTTGTGACGCATTTGCCATTTTGCACTGCATCCGTGACACTTTGCACCGCATCCGACTGTCAATATTTCATGCCGCGTCTAACTAACAACACGAACTGCATCCACCTGCCAACATCGCATCCCATCTATGGCTCGAAAAGCCGCGTCTTCCTAGTAATAGATTTTTCTACTTTTTTATTCACTTCAATACATTCACGTTTTCATTTTTGTTTTTTGGGTATTTCATTTTTTCACTAATTTTTGTTTGCAGGTGTGTTTAGAGGAGTAACTTAGTTTTTGCAGGACGAAGCATAGAAGACCAAATAAAAATCAAAAATAATATTTTCTATAGGATGAAAGTCGAAGACACAAAAACAAACTACTGATCAGTTTTCATGTAGGACCTAATGACTTTGTTAATTTTATTTGGAAATATTTATGTTTGGTAGATAAATAATTGTCATTTGGATTAAAAAGAATCGTGTTTGCTTTGTTTGGTGTGAAAGCACATTTTGTAACCCTTTACGATTCAGTATATCAAAGTATCCTATCCCCTTGCGCAGTCATGCGATCCTAGGTGTAAGAGAAACAGTTACTGACACTAGAATTTGGGCCTGTCTTGCTGGGAAAAATTACTCACCCCAAGATGACTCAGACCGGTAACACGCTTTAGCCAGTGACTTCCACCCGATATATAAAAATGGATTTTTGGGAGAAACCCTAAAAATAATGCTCATTGTTCTGACAAGAAGGGTAGAAATGGTCTCTCACCATACTAGATGGTGCCCCATGAACAGAATTCCCTTACTAAAAACCACTTTGTAGTTTTGCCAAAATCCTATCTATTTGCTGGTGTAGTAGGCTCAGACCTGTGAAGTCGTCTTACATTCTTACGGTTCATGTGTGGAGATGAGATGTATGCCATGGGAGTTTCATTGGTATAGTAGCTTGGCTGTCTTGTATAAGTGAGTGTCATGGAGGGGAGCCAGTGGGGTCAAGCTACTAGTCATCCACCTTGAATATGCATAGTTGGATTTATCCAAGTAAGAACTTAGTAAATATTGTCCAAAAAGCCTAGGTTGTAAATGTTCTCTGGTTTTAACAAATCTATCACTACAAACTAAAAACATATTGAATTATGTGCTTTTTTTTGTTGTATTCATCAAAAAACCTTGATCAACAAATGGAGTCAATCGAAAAAAAAAACACAAGCTTCAAAAAAACCGCATCTATCTTAGCGAGTTGCAATTGTTAGGTTATGTGTCTGTCAACAAAGTCCACTTTTACATAGTTTAGATACTATGAGCTGCAACTGTCAATTTTTGAGTCACATGTGTATATGCAAGCCACATCTATCAAACAAAAAACTGCATGTGTCTGTCAACAATTTTAGGTTCACATAGTCTATATTCTGAGTCACATCTATCATATCATAAATTGCATCTATCAGAAAACTGCAACAGCCTGTCAATAGTCAAAACTAGTTTTAGTCAAATCATTGCATGTGCATCCTAAACCACATCTGTCAAAAATAGAACTGCATCTGATAGGTGAACCACATTTGACTATCAACAAAAAACTAAGAAAATTGCAAACCGAGTTTGAAATCATAACTTTCATTTTCGCTTATGTTTCTTAAGATCAACCTTGGACAGAAACTGAATTTTTTTTTCTCAAAAACCTTGCATCATTAGGTGTCATATAGGTCCTAGTCATAGTCATCCTAAGTTGCATGCATTTAGATACTTCCTAGGAAATTTCATATCGTAGAATAGATAACTTTCCTCATTATTGGATACATTCATGTTCTGATTTGTCACAATCATTGAACCTACTCACTTTGGTCCTATTACTAAATCTTTCCAGCTCAATAGTCTAGTTTGGGAAATTCACCTTGTCAACTATCTTTGTCCTACAATCAGGTTCCTTGGTCAACTCAAATATTTGCATACATTTATTCCATAGGTGGAAGGTTATACCCATTTTAGAATCATTTTACTGTCATAGTCTACTCATGATTTTGCATGTTGTCCATCCTACCATATGTCATCTTAGTATATGTCATTTTAGAAATCATTTTAGCAACATCCTTTATTGTTAGAAAATCCAAAAAAAAATAGCAATAGGACATCAATTTTTTGACATAGTCTGCATTACCCCATTTTGAGCAACTTTTCATGGTCGAAACAAGGTCTCAAAAGAAACAAAAAGAAATGTCAGACCCTAACAAATTTTTCAATCCTTCTACAAATCAACCATCAAGGAAAGAAAGACCACACAAACCTTTGCTTGAAAAACACGTCACTAGAGACACACATGGAGAAATTTATATTGAAGACATAAACATCACTGTACAAGATCTTGAATTTTGCATCCTTTATGGATGAGTGTTTGGAAAATGATCCCCAATGATATCTATCAAATTTTCTAGTAGAAGGTGCCACACTACCACCAGGATTTGATATTCATACTTTGAAAACACTGTCTATTCAACCAACACAAACTATGACATCAAATGTTTCTATTCCCGAAATCACTGCATCAATACCAACTAGCATACCAACTCAAACATCATCAATTGTGAACCCAACCCCTTTCAACATAACACAAGGTTTAAAATTTACTGCGGGAGAAACTTCATCAAACCCCTTTGGCACCAACACGATTGGTAAGAGATCCAAAGTTGGCATGAATATTCCTAATCCAAATCAGAACATTCAGATAGGAAATATTCCTATATCAAATCAAAACATTCAGATAGGGAAAATTCCTATACCAAATCAGAACTTCAGATAGGAAATATCCCCAATCTAAATCAGAACATTCTAACGGGATATATTCCCTCACCAAATCATAACCCATCATAGAACATCACATTTTAGAACACCTACATTGATCCAAATAACGTAAAAAACATGTCCTTGACACAAGTAGATGTTCTCCAAAACCAAATGCAAATTATTCAACAACAGATGGACAACATGTCTATGTTAGGCAAATGAACTATCTCAGCGCAAGATCTATGTCCATGTCCATTTGACAAAGCACTTTATATGACACCCTTCCCCCATGGATACATCATACCGAATTTTCCTAAGTATAATGGGAGGAAAAATCTTTTGGAACATATTAGAGAATTATCAACAACATGCATGGAAATATCATATGACCCCGAATACTTGATGAGACTATTTCCGTGAACCCTTATCGGGACAACACTGGAATGGTTTTCTAAATTACCATATGGAATACAATCCTAGGGTGAATTAGCTGAGAAGTTTGTCAAACACTTTTCATTTAACATAGACAATGAAGTAACAATAGCTACCTTGTGTCACACAAAACAAGAAGATGATGAAACTTTCACCACTTTCTTCTAGAGATGGAGAAGTCTAGCTAGCAGATGTCTAGTTGAAATACCAAAAAAAAAAAAGGTCACGATATTTCTTGAAAACATCAATCCAAAACTGAGAGGTGACTTAAGGGTACATTTTTTTACTTCATTCCTCGAATTGGTACAAAAAAGAATCATCCTTGAAAAAGGCCTTATTGACTAAGGAGAAATAAAAGTTCTAAGCAGAAACCTAGTTGTCCAACATCAAAATGCACCCAATGATAGAAACAAATTCTGGTCTAGAAACAAAAACATTACAAATGATGGCATTGTTGATGTTAAAACCATACATATAGGAATAGTCATCACACTTAGAGGTTACAACCCCAATCAAGACATGACGAATAGTCTAGATCAAACAACCAATTATGTCCAAAATTCACAGCAACAATGACCACAAAGGAGATTTCTTAACATGAATTTACCCCTTTAGGGCAACCAATCAAGACAATTTTAAAAGAGCTAATTAAACATAATCTCATTAAACCTTTGGAACCATGAGAGTATGATCTTGAATAGTTTAAACCTTCATGGTGGGATGACAATGCCTATTGTGACTATCACCAAACAAAAGGACACAAGCTACAAAAATTTTGACAAGTGAAGAATATTATATAAGACTTTGTTGAAAATGGAACCATAGAGGTCAATGGGCAGAAAAATACCAAGAACAATGATCATAAGGTCTTCACAGACCCATTACATGACCACACGAAAGGAAAGGCCTCCAGTTCAGGAACCAAGAATAATCCATTAGCCAATTATACCAATACCAAGTATGACTATGGTAAAGGAACGATTATAAATCACCTCTGAGATGCAAATGAAAACATCAATACCATCACCATTAAGAAGCATTTGGAATGTGTTGTAAAAACATGTAGAACTAAGATAATTATTCCAGGTCCTTCTCCTGAGCCACCTACACAGCCCTCCAAGTTTAAGTACAACCTCCTTGATCAATTAAGTAAAAACCCCACATAGGTATCCATTTTGGAACTATTAAATTTATCACCTGAGCATCGAGCCATTCTCGAAAAAGCTTTACAGAACATGTTTGTTCCTACAGACTTAGATTTCAATAATTTCAAGAAATGGTGGGATATTTAACCAGCTCACATCATGCCACATTTTCCCAACAAGATTACTCAGCCAAAAAGTTTGATCATAATGACCCATTACATTTTGAAGTCCTAGTCCATCAAACCAAAGTCAGACAAGTCTTGATAGATGAAGGAGAAGGTTTGAACTTGTGTACCCTAAAATTAGTTAAGGCATTAGGATTCTCAAAAGAATGCATAGAAACCTCTAAGAGTATAGTCATCAAGGCTTACAATGATGATGAAAGATCATCCAAAGGAGTTGTCACACTCCCTATCAAAATTGATCCAACAATTATGAACACCAGCTTCCAAGTCTTAGATCTCACCCTTCTATATAACCTGTTATTAGGTAGACCTTGTATACACGCAATGAAAGTCATACCTTTAAAATATCACCAATGTCTTAAATTCTCGTATAATAGCATCGAGATCATGATTGATGGTGATCCAAATCCTTTTCAATATTGTACAAGCCTAAGGGAAATTCCACAATGACAGGTACCAGTTAACCAAGAAGCTTCATCATCCACTTTATCCCTATACGTTGATCCATCAAATCTCACCAAGTCCATTTCATTCAAACCACCATCATCCATTCCTAAGGTTGAGATCCAAGACAAGGGCTATGGATAATATTACATGAAGGCATCATACTATTCCAGTCAGCTAGTTCCACCTAAGGCATATGGTCTACCCATGCCGGATAGAAGACAATTTTTAGTCACATTTCATGTTCCCCCTACAATGACATTGACCAAATGGGGAGAGTTAAGTGAAGAGATTGTGGATCAAGGTGATATTACCTCCTGGTTGTACCAAGAAGACAATGAATACCCCTCACCGTCTATTCAAATAGCTAAAAATCAATATGGAAAAGGCTTTAAGATAATGAAAAATGAAGGCTATGATGGGCACAGTGGGTTAGGACTACATCAAAATGGAAGGACGAAACTGATCACTATCTCACCATGGCTGAAATACCTAGGGCTAGGGTTTCAACTGCTTAGAATTGGGTTTCCTAGTACTTCATCACCATTTCAAGAGGAAGTGAGTGCTTGTGAAGACATCGAGATATCTCATGAACCACTTCCCCCATATTATGATGAATCTCCCAACTCAAGTGATTGTGAATGGGAATTCCTTTCCTCTACTATTACCATGAACATAGATACTCTATTTGGAGAATTGGACCTAATAATAAAACCCTTACCAAAACCATCTAGTCCCCATCATAGGAAGCACTTGTCCAAAGAAGAATGACATAAGCACTATTATTGGGAAACCCTTGATCATGCATCTTGGGCACCTGACACACCATCTTCTGATGACTCAACCCTTACAATAGTCCCACATCAAAGTTTACCTACCCATAGGAAAAATAATAAGGAGTTAGTCCAAAACTTCTATGACCATGTCAACCATTCTATATTCACCTTGTCAGCTTCCACCTTTAATAACTTTGATGATGACATGCCTCTCATATATCTTGAACTTATAGATTGAGATCAACAAAGTACACCCATCATAGACACATTCGAGAACGATGAAGTAATAGTTGAGCTCATTGGACTTTTAGAAGGCATACCAAGAGGGGATCATAAAGCTGGTTTTACCATAGAAATGGATGGAAAAGCATATTTTGGGGAGTCTATTTACACCTCTAGTCGCAAAAATGAAAATAAAAAGAAAAATGATGAAAATGAGAAAAATGACAAGTCCCTAGGTGAAAACCGAAACGCGCCTTTGGACGAATAAATAGTGAAAATAAAGGACGTATTCGAGGGTGAAAACCTCTCTGAGGCACCCAAGGATGGAGGTTTAAACATTCTCCCCGTTGAATAGGAAAAGTCACCAATGCTAGTAGAAGAGTTTATTGAAGTCAACATAAATATAGGAAGAAAACCCTTGGCACATATACTTTGCAGCATCATTGACGGAGACAAAACAATCTGAGTTTAAGGACTTCTTCGCAAAGAGATAGATAAAATTTGCATGGTCATATGTTGACATGCCTAGGCTGGATCCATACCTTATATTGCACCATCTACCATTACATCCAGGTATTAAGCCAGTCAAACAGAAGTTAAGGAAAATGCATCCACAGATTGCTCTACTGGTTAAAGCAGAACTTAAGAAACTCTTGGATATTGGATTTATAAGAACTATAGACTATGTAGATTGGATTTCAAATCTTGTACCAGTGACTAAACCAACTAGGGGCATCCGCATTTTCACAGACTTTAGAGACATCAACAAGGTGTGTCCTAAGGATGACTTCCCTTTGTCGAACATAGACATGATAGTAGATCTTACAGTAGGATACGAGATGCTATCCCTCATGGATGGTTTCTCTGGATATAACCAAATCAAAATTGCAGTTGAATACCGACACAAGATAGATTTCACGTTTCCATGGGGTACATAGTGTTGGAATGTTATGCCTTTTGGGCTTAAGAATGCAGGAGGTACTTATCAATGGGAAATGACTACTGTTTTCCATGACTTAATACATACTCTCATGGAAGATTATGTTGATGAAATTATAGCTAAATCAGAAACAAGGGCAAATCATTTGAAGGTTCTAGACAAGATATTCCAGAGGCTAGAGAATTACAACGTCAGGCTAAATCCAAAGAAGTGTGTCTTTGGAGTGAAATCAAGGAAACTTCTAGGGTATATCATTTCCAGAAGAGGCATTGAAGTAGATCCAGAGAAGGTAAGAGCTATCATAGAAATGCCTCCTCCAGTCAGCATTGGTCAACTAAGAACACTATAGGAAAGATTACAGTCCATCAGGCATTTCATTGTACAACTATCAGACAAAATACACCCATTTCAAGATTTACTCAAGAAATGAGTACCATTTGTATGGACACCTAAATGTCAGGAATCTTTCCAATAAATCAAGGATTATTTGCTCACTCCACCTATCTTAATGCCACCTATAGATGGAAAACCATTGACACTATACATTTCAACAAGTCAGTCAACATTAGGAGCTCTTCTCACACAAAATGATGATAAAGGTCATGAGAGAGAAGTGTATTACATTAGTCGTACCTTGGTGGGATATGAATTAAACTACAACAACATAGAACGCGCCTATCTTGTAGTAGGCTTCGCTACTCAAAAACTTTGGCACTATATGCTCAATCGCCAAACACTGTTGGTCACAAAGATTGATCCCCTCAAATATCTCCTAAGTAAGGCAACATTAACAAGATGATTGGCTAAATGGGTTATGATACTTAGAGAGTATGGCATCCAATATATAGAGAGGAAGGCTGTAAAAGGATAGGTTATTGTAGATCAGTTAGCGGATACACCTATGAAGGCAGACCATCATTTAGTGGCTTATTTTTTTGATGAATTTATCTTCACAGTTGACACTAGAACCGAATGGAAATTATACTTTGACAGATCACATACAATTCGTGGTTTAGGAGCAGGTATCCTATTTGTCACACCTTAAGGCGATACCATTCCTAAATCATTCATGATTGTTTTCCCTTGCACCAGCAACATAGAAGAGTATGAAGCCTTAGTGATAGGATTAAAAATGGCAGCTCAATGGAAGATTAAGAGTCTACATGTTTTTGGTGATTCTCAACTAGTAGTCCGACAAGTAAATGATGATTATGAGACTAAGGATAAGAAATTTTCCCCCTACAAGCACATGGCTGACAATTTCAAGCAATACTTTGATGACATTACCTTTCAACAAATACCACGTATTTAGAATAGGGTTGCAGATGCTATGGCAACTGTGGGTTCCTTAATAGATATTTTGAGAAATGTGCCTAAGTTTGAGTTTTTGGTTGAACAGTTGTTGGTCCCCACCTGTGATGTCCCCAATTCTACGATGGTGTGTACAATTTTTGGTCTTGCTTCCCCTTGGTATAAAGACATATTTGACTATCTAAATGACCAAACCTTTCCATTAGACCTATCAAATAACCAACGCCGAACCTTTATCCGTAAGTCAACTAAATACACCATCATCAGAGATACCCTTTATAAACATACCTTAGATAATGCCCTAATTAGATGTCTTGATTCTAATGAAGCAAAAACAACTTTATGAGCGGTGCACAAGGTTATATGCGGATCCCATTTGAATGTTCCTACTTTAGCCCATAATATTATGAGATTAGGTTATTATTGGCCTACAATGGAAAAAGACTCATATATCTTTGTAAAGAAATGTAGATAGTGTCAGATACATGGAGATTTGATAAAATCACCAGCCCAAGAGCTTCATCTGATTACATCACTATGGCCTTTTTCCCAATGTGGAGTTAACCTCATAGGTAATATACACCCTCCATCATTCAAGGGACATAAATTCATCATAACCGCCACTGAATACTTCACCAAATGGATCGAAGCCATTTGCATGACTTACATCACCGGCACACAAATATCCAAGTTTATCCTAAACTATATTATTTGTCGGTATGGTGTATCCCAATCCATAATCACACATAATGGCCGCCCATTCAAAAACCAATAAGTATGCCATCTCTGTGAAGAGTTCCATATCAATCATCATTTTTCCACCCTATACTATGCACAACGTAATGGCCAAGCCGAGGCATCTAATAAAACCATTGTTAGAATCCTAAAGAAGACTATCAATGACGTTGGTCATCACTGGCACCTACAGCTAAATCTTTCCTTATGGGCTTACCACACAAGCATTCATACTCCCACTGTCGCTGCTCCATACTCCCTATAATTCAGTTCTGAAGTTATCTTACCTATTGAGGTTGAAATTCCTTCCCTGAGGGTATCCTTGAAAGGTCATATTGATGATGAAGAATACTGTGTATCCATATTAGAAGAGCTAGAATTACTAGATGAACGAAGATAGAAAGCACTAGACCATTTGCAAGCAAATCAAAATCGTCTTCGTCAAAGCTATAAGAGGAAAGTTCTAAATAGACACTTTGACATTGGTGACCTGGTTTTATTTGAGAATCCCAAGAATCAAGCTGAATGGGAAAAGCCAAGTAAGTTTGAACCTAACTGGTTAGGGCCCTATATTGTCACAGAAGCTTTTGGATCAAGAGCCTATCAACTCTCTACCCCTAAAGGAGAGCCATTTTTGTCACCAATCAATAGCCTGCATCTGAAGAGGTTCTATGCGTAGCTTCTGAGAGTCTTTGTCTTAACTGTGAAAAAATACAAAAAAATGAAAAAACAAAAAAAAATGGTTACCTTGATGAAAACTTGGAAAACAGGCATCTTTGTAACACCAAAAAAATTGGAAAATCAACAAAAAAGTAAAGAGAAATAATTCGTCCAATAGTGAGAACTTCTTCAATGGCGCTATGGATAAGTACCATGGTGAAAACCTAGCAAATAGGCACCATGTGTAGTCAAACTCACTCTTTCATCTACCATCATCCCAATCAGACTTTTTCACCATCCCTCATAATAAATGGTTGTCTTATCCATTGCTTGAAACGATTGACATCAAAGTCTATTCCGTCACATTCCTGACTCCATCTCGCATGTCTTATTCCTGAATGGGGGAAAATCCTTATTATGTGCCATGAGGACCTTGTACATATCATTAAACCATCAGAAAATGTCTAGAAAAAAAATCCAAAAATAATAGAAAACTTCAAAAATACAAAAAAATCAAAACATGTCAGAAAATCCCAAAAATAGAGTAAGAGTCAGTCGTGTTAAGTCAGTTGTAGATATAGTCGAACTACGTTGCCTCTATGACTGGGACGTAGGCAAGGCCATCAGACGATGTGCCCCTGAGGCATTAGGTATGTTTTTCTAGGTTTATCATGTAATCACACACATTAAAAATCATGACTCTTTGTACATTCAAAGTCATTGGTTGTGTTGAACTACGAGGTCTCTACGTGTACAACGTACACAAGGCTAATCAATTGATGAGCTCTCAAGACCGCACTAGGTAATTCCAATAGAGTTCATTCGCATTCACTATCACACATGTTGAATGTCATCATTTTAAATACATATCTTCAGTTAGTTATGTCAATTAAAGCTGGGTTGAACTATGAGGTTTTTGTGTGTACAATGTAGGCAAGGCTAATCAATCGATGAAGCCCCCGAGGCCAAATTAGGTCAGTCCTTTAGGGTATCATCTCAAGTCATACATGGTCAATACACACACACACACTTTTAATTAGTCAAGGAATCAAAACAAATCATGCATCAACAAGGAAACATCTCAAAACAGTCATCAAGTCAATATCAAACACATTGTCAAACTGATCAACCTATGTCTTAGCAAGATATGTCTTTCTTGTCAACAAACATTGTCAAATTGTCATTGCCTTATGTAGCTTGTCGCATCAACGTCATCAGGCTCCAATGTCTTATACAGTAAGTGTCTTTCTGAAACCAAGATTTGTCATGCCTTACACAGATAGTCACCAAGTCAAAACCAAGCTCAACGTCTTATTGCGGTATGTGTCATCCCTCACATTACACTATGTCAAATATCAAACAATCAAACAATCCCACAAGATCCAGTTTGGGCGAATACTTTTATTTGGCTTTATGACTTTTTATCTTATTTTGTCTTATCTTTCTATTGATTTGTGAATAAGTCTGGTTACTAGCTTTCTCAAGGATGTCCCTTGAAGGATTTAGAGAAGCAAGGATGTCTCAGGTCTCTTTTTATTTGGCTGTTGTCTATCAACTATCTTTTTAACTTTGGTTTTTGAGTCATGTTATTAGTTTTCTCAAGGATTTCATATCAAGGATTTAGAGGAGCATGACATCTCATGATCTGTCTTTTATTTGTTTATTGTTTGTAGTTTTTCAAGACAAAACGATTGGGGCAATTTTTTCCTTAGTATGAGTTAAGACACTCCTTGTCTACAACTTTCTATTTTTCGCAGATGGATGACTTTGTACACTATGGTCTATCTCATATCATGGTGTGTACTATCTATTTGTGTCATGTCCCACCCAATGATGATAAAAAAAAAAGCTTAGCATATATGGAAAAATATTGAAGATCATATGTCTTTCAAATAACCATTATTTTTCAATACTAACTTTTTGAATTATTCAAGCTAACATTTCTTCTTTCCTACATCTTCACCACCATTACCTATCCCTTTCGAGAGCACACTCGAGTTCTTCAAACCCGCCTATCCTCTCGAGGGGGCATACCACTACCTCCTCGTCATTATTCCTTTCACTAGGGGCATACCTTAACCCGTTTCATACTGGGGCACGATCAAGTCATATTTTCTTTGACACAATGTCAAAAAAACATCATATCAAAGAGGGGCAAACTATAGACACCGAAAATTAGTCTAGGCCTGCGAACACCACTTTTGACATAATTTTCTATTATCCATGGCCATCATTAAATAATTTTTATTATTCAATTATCTTTCTAACACATCTTTCCTCTATTAATTAAATACCCCTTTTTAATTAATTCATTAGTTCATAATGACCTTTATTCAACTTGATTAATTAAATAAATCATATTTATTTAATTATGTCACCAACTAATTAATTCTTCCTTCTTAATTAAATAATTTATTATTTAATTACCCCTTTGTCATATTTCAACTATAATTAAATATTTATCATTTAATTATTCAATTCCACCTTTTCAACAGTCAAATTAAATAAATTACATTATTTATTTAATTAAATTCATTTCAATTTCAAATGTTGAATTAAATTAATATTTAATTCATTATTAATTGTTTATATCACATTCTTCTGCTGTTAAGTTATCTAAATCATTCACTCACCTTCTAACTCAAGATCTATTTTAAATCTGCCAGTTATCTCCGGGTTCGGTCTCTGATTGTCTCTGCGAGAGGACTCTCTATCACAACCAGTTAGTTAACTAGTTCTAACTCATATGCATGAAATTTTTTATTAATTAAATATCTTTATTTAATTAATTAATTCATGTGTGCATTCAAATTCTTTATTCTTCGAGTTTTAACTTTTTCTTTTTCATTCAAAGTCCATTTCTTCTATTTTTGAAGACTCTTAACTAAAGATTAAATTGTTTATTTAATCTTGAACTCATGTTCTTTCTATTTTCGATCACTCTTGACACAAGATTAAGTTATCATTCTAATTTAATCTTTATCTTGCAGACTTTTCTAAATCATGTTCTATTTGACATAGAACTCACATCACATGACATTCATCAATACAGTATGTCGATCTCTCTTTGAATTTGAGTCGATCATTCGAAAACCCAAAATCTATAAAATGGACTATCATTATCATTATTCCTCCTCCTGAAATCTATACTTTTGAGAAGAAACTAAATCTTCGATATTTTGCTTAGACATTCAACAAGGTTATGCTTGCATCAATACTAAAAATCTGATGGAAAGAATACTGATACAACAATTTGGAGAAGGACAATTGAGATAATTCGAAGAAGTGGATGCATATTCAGTGAGATCTTTTCAGTTATTTGTTTTGATTGTTTTATGTTCATTTACTCATTCTTTGTTGTTTTTATTTTTATTGTTTGTTAGATTTGATCATCTTAATTAGTTTATAGAATACCTTCCAGAAAATCTATGTTACAAAAGTATGAGTGTGAGTGTGAGTGATTTCAATAGCATAATTTTTCTATTTGACAGATGGATCCATTTGTCTCTAAATAGTGATCTATTTATAGGAAAGAAAATGAGAAATAAAGGGTTGAGATTGAAAAATCTAATAATGGTCAAGGATGGAGGAAATTGGATGCATGGATCATGAATTTTCATCAATGAGTGAGAATGCAAGATGAGATTTAATCAAGGGTTCTCATTCCTTCGAACAAGAACACTTTTGACTTGCTCAAGAGGTCAAATGTTAACTTGCACCATAAGTCACAAGTTAGCTTGCACATGAAGCTAAGTGAGAATATTCCCTTTTAAAAATGATTGGAGGAGAGAGAATATTCTTTGAAATATTCTCATGGGTGAGGAAAAAAGGATAATTGAGTTAATTAAAACCAAATTAATTGTGCAAAAGAGAAAGGAATATTCTATGGGAATATTCCCTTACAAGTGGGGGGAATTAGATTAGTCAATAATTGTTAATTAAATAAGGGTTTAATCATGCAATTAGGGGGACTAGAAGAATTAGATTATATTCATTAAATTAATTGATTTGATGAAAGGGGGAAAGGTGAAATGGCATTTAATTAAATAACTTAAGGTTATTTAATTAAATAAGAAGACTTAGGGAATTAAATTAAATAGTTTGATTTATTTAAATTAATGAGATGAAATGTTAGCGTGAAAGGGGGAATTAACCCAATTGGATGAATTAGGCTAATAGATGCAAATGATGCAATTAATTAAATAGCTAGGATAATTTAATTAATTAATCAAAAAAAGGAAGGGTTTTAAGAGGAAATGATGTTAGTATACCTAATTCGAGTGTATGATATCATTCAGGATATTTTTTAGTGTCTTCATTTTGCCTCTCTTTGAAGCGAGGTACATGTTGCTTCAGTTCAAAGACTGATGCTCTTCAAATTAAATTTCTACTTAAATAAAATAAAATAAAAAATGATTTTTTTTTAGATGCCCTAATAAAAGGATTAAGCTGATTCCCTACCTCAAGAAATTGGGTAGAAATTTTGAATTTTGGGTTGATTTCTCGATAAAGGTTAAAATGCTACCCAAGGCTCTAGAAAGGCTTCAAGATGCAACAAACATGCCAAAAATTCAAAATAAGCTTTAGTTTGGCAAGATTGGTGAAAATGATGAAAACCCTAGCTTGATGGTTAAATCAGGGGGAAAAGCCCTAATTTGCAAGAATAAATAGGTGAGGAATGTTAGAGTAAGGGTTTTAACTTAATTATGTTGATTAAGTTACCTTTATTCCCTTCTTAATATTTCACGTTAGTTTGCAAAAAGTGACATTTAATAATTATATTAATTATTAAATGTTTTCCTATTAGGGCTTCTTTTAGGGTTTTTCCTATTAGGGTTTTATTAGGGTTTGCATGATCTCCTTTTTATAAGGATTGATCCCATTGTATTTCATATCAATTCATTCTCTTATTCTCTTTGATATATAGATTTTTAGTTTTCAGAAAACCCTTGCTTGTTTGTCTCCATCTCTTCTTTTGTGACAGGTTATTTGCATGCAGGTGATCTTCGGGGTTTGTGAAGTTGTATTTTCTCAACTCCTACATGGTATCAGAGCTCCTGACCTGCTGCTTCCTATTCTTGTTTTGAAGATTTTTGGAGCTTCAAAGGTTTGGGGTTTGATTTTTTTGATCCAGGGCATACCTAAAATTTCAAAGCATTTTCAGCTCAAACAGACCTTTCCATTGCGTCCGTAGTGGTCCAAAACCCCTAAATTGACTATTCATTCGTCCATTTTGGACAAAGTCAAAATTTGGGGCAAAAATTTTTTAGGTACAGTCGTATGGCCGTCGTCTGCGTGTAAATCAGAGAAAAATCCTGGTAATTTTTTTTTATTCTACAATTTTGTCAGAATTTTATTTTTTTAAAAAAAAAAACATTTGTAAAAGTTTTGTTTTGATTTTTTATTAAAAAAAAATCAAATTGAAGCGGGCTTTTTAAAGGCTTGCCCAGGCCTAACTGTGCAGTCCTGCGCAATGTACCTACATAGTCCCCTGAGCAGGGTACCTTGCGCCGACCTACGCAGTGTACCTAAGTAGTCCCCTGCGCACTGTACCCACATGGGGTGCGGTGGGGGTGGGCCCACGCGCCTCCCCCACCCAACTTTTTTTTAAAAAAATTTATATTAAAAAAAAAATTATGTAAATGTTTTTTTATTTTTAAAATTTTTTTTTTTTTGTAATAAGCCAAATTATGCATTTGTGGTGACGATCATTTGGCTATCAAATTTAAGCTCGCGTTTTCACTAGGACGGCCATATGATCGTCAAATTTAATGCAGTGCTAGCTTTTTTCCTCTTTGGACCTGATTTCTTCCAGAGGCCGTAACTTGGGCATACGATATCGTTTTTTGGAAAACGAGATATCATTGGAAAGCTGGTTTTCTCATCTTTCCAGTGGTGTGGGTTTCATCACTTCTTTTTGTAATTGGTGCATTCTATAGTTAGTTTTTTGGCTATCCTTCATGTATTTCCAGCTTTGTCCTTTTTGGACATTTTGAGCATCATTTGTAAGCAATCTTTTTTTTGTAAATGCACTGAGATAAAGTGCCACACTAATGTACATGCATTTTTTGGGGATTTTGCACATAAGGTTGTGCCATATTTTGTACTCGCACTATTTTTATAAAGTGCCATGAGGGGTTGTATAGTTTTCCTTTGTTTTGCCATCACATCTTTGTCCAATGAGTGTCCCTCCATGACGACAGTGGATCCATATGATTCCAGCATCATGCATATGTGCTTTGTATTGCACACCACTTTTTCAGTTGCAGGTGCTTTCTTGTGCACTTTCAGATGTTGTTTCTTCTTCCTCATGCACTACAGGGTGTTTCACATCATTTTAGTGGATTTGTCAGGCTCTCCCAATTCAGCATTATGGGGGGTTATTATACTATTCGTGCTAATTCTTCCTTGGTTTCGCCTTGGAAGGGATCTTGCATCTTTAGCGAAGGTTCTTCAGCACCATAGCAATCATCTTTCAACAATTGTTTACAACTTCTTCTACTTCAGTGATGTTCTTCTTGGCTTTCTGCATCTCTTTTTGGAGTAGAGCTTTTCCCCATGAGGTTTTCTCTATTTCTCCTCTTTACAAAGATTTGGTTGTATTTGGGTACCTGATCTAGCCTAGTTTTCGGGACCCATGTTTTCCTTCTTGCATTGTAGTTACCTTTGCTTTCTTGCATTTGTTTGTAGCTGCACTGTTGTTCATCTTAAGGGGGGGTGTTAGAGTAAAGGTTTTAACTTAATTATGTTGATTAAGTTACCTTTATTCCCTTCTTAAGATTTCACGTTAGTTTGCATAAAGTGACATTTAATAATTATATTAATTATCAAATGATTTCCTATTAGGGCTTCTTTTAGGGTTTTATTAGGGTTTGCATGATCTCCTTTTTATAAGGATTGATCCCATTGTATTTCATATCAATTCATTCTCTCATTCTCTCTGATATATACGTTTTTAATTTTTCAGAGAACCCTTGCTTGTTTGTCTCCATTTCTTCTTTTGTGACAGGTTATTTGCATGCAGGTGATTTTCGAGGTTTGTGAAGTTGTATTTTCTCAACTCCTACAAGGAAGGGTCACTTTAAAGTCATTTGTACATTCACACCTTTAGGGTTTCTTTCATTTGGACCTCTAACCCTCAGAAAAATGGCTCAGTGTGCACTTCCCATTCACCTTTTTGATTGAGTTCAAGAGTACCAACAGCAAGTAGACGTAGGACCTCATGTATGTGACTCAAAATCCTTTTCAATTTTCACATTTAAGTGCATTAAATAGGGCATCAAATTTAGGTCATAAAGTGTGTTGTTGTATAGAAATGCTTTAAAAGTGCCAAAAGCATTGCTATCAAATTTTTAGCACCACATGTTCCATTGAGCACTGTACTCCAAGATTTTGGTTTAGCGACATATTTGATAATAGATTCGCAAGGGTAGTAGAGTGACACATGGGATTTTTTTGTTTAGTGATGTAGAAAAGTGGTAGGTGACGCATGTATGAAATGGTGATGCACCCCAAAAAAAAATTCAATAACACACCCAAACACAAATTCACTATTGAGTGTAGTGATGGGCGTTTCCAAATTGGTGATGCACCCTAAAATCAATGATGTTATTGATTTTTTGAGTGCAAAGTCTTAGAATTTGATCAGTTATTTTGACATTTTTAGTAAATTGATGTTGTGTTTGGGATGCATGCAGGAGGTTCCACCACCATTGATGTCCCGAGAGCATAGATACAAGATTTTGTCTACAGCTAGAGACCTTGATGATTTGGAGGTGGAGCGGTTGTAGAGACTAGGTTTATGCTTCGTCACCTTTATGCCTAAGATCTAGAATCATCTTTCCTTGACAATAGTGTTGGTCGAGAGATGGCACAACGAAACATCTTCATTCCACTTACCCACTAGGGAGGCGACTATGACACTTGAGGATGTGTGGCATATTCTACGGTTTCCCATTCATGGAGAGAGTGTCATTTATGACCCTGATGTTGGAGGAGATGCATGTGTCTCTCTTTTACATAGATGGTTATTCTTATCAGCTCCTAGATTGATCTAGATTTCTACTGAGGTTAGTTCAAGACCCTCAGATTGTTCATTGGTGCTCTGATTTACAATGTTGTTTCCCTAGACCGATGGGGTAGAGGTTTTAGTCCCAGATGGGGTTTAGCTTGGGAGGGCATGACCAGGAGAGATATCATGTATGCTTGGGGTTCAATCCTCCTTGTGTTCTTGTATCATGATATGCATGAGGTCATCTACAAAGAGGGTAGGAGCATCAAAGAAGGAGTGACCTTACTACACATATGGGAATATTAGCATATTATTGTGTCGAGGCCCATCATTGTTCTTTCTAACATCCATGATGATGAGCCCATCATATTTCGTTACGGGGTGGTGATGAAATTACAACATACAGGGCCCACTATTTTAGTATATTAGTGATGCATCATCGATAAAATTATAGTTTTTAGATGGAGTTTGTCGCTACAGCATCCAAAGTGGTACAATGATGAGAAACAATTCTATTTTTCATGAAAAACTTGGTATATATAGGGCCGAGAGCACACCATTGTTGAGCATTATCTTCCAGATTGGGTAGCTCATTAGTTTGGGGTGACCCAGGATGTATCGGTGGATGATTATACTATTGTATTTTCTAGGTCACTGAGAGAGGCATAGTGGGGAGTTGTCATTGATTCCATAGTGTCGATCAATGATTTATGAGCACTTATCCCACAGGCTTGGGGATATGACCAGGGTCTCCAAAATGCAGGGACCACTCTAGGCTATGATTCATGGTTTAGGCCATCCACATGACTTATAAATCCAGCAGGGGCACACCCTGGCAGAGGCAGAGGTAGAGGTAGGGACAATGGCCAAGATGGGGGTGAAGATGGTGGTAGAGGCCAGGGATAGGACTAGGTGCTAGGTGATGGGTACCAGCACCAGCCGGATTAGGGGAATGATGATGGATGACATGATGGACATTAGGATGGGTAACGTGTTGGATAGATTCTGAGGGAACCACCACTTCCTCCACCTATACAACTAGATCCATGAGATGGCCATATTGCTACCCTTATAGTAGAGAGAGAACAACTACATGCAGAGAGGGACTAACTACAACATAATTTGCAGGCCATGACAATGTAGAGAGACCAGGAGGTCCAGTTGTGGTAGTAGTTGGATATTTAGCTAGCCCAGGAGATTGGGTGGAGACAACAACTAGAGGTAGTGAAAGTTGCTTAGTGGCAACCCAAGATCGAATAGTATCGGCTCAACTATATAGAGAGGTAGTCTTAGAGGCTACATATTATAGGATGCACTATCATTGAGATGTCCCCAGAGAGATTCGACAACCTGAATTTTCACAGAGGAGCGAGGCACCACCTAGAGCTGAGGATCAACTGTTAGTTAGGGGTGAGTCAAGCAGCCATTAGGGCTAGCCATACTACAACCACTTTTTTTATCGCTTTCCTAATTTATTTATACAAATATGCATACATGGGCTCCTTTTTCATAGCCTCATTGATACTATACCCTTGATTCGATATACATACACTGATTCAGATATTGTATCATGATAGTCACCATTTTTTGATATATATATAAGATGATTTGGATTCATGATGTGATGTGACTTTTATTTCATGCTTATCAATGTATGGATGCATTTGATGTTGATGTGATGTGATGCTTATATATTGTTATGTATGGATGCACTTCTTTTATTTTATGCTTATGCAATAGGTGATGGTAATATGGGATGAATGGATGCAATGTTACATTCTTTTTTAGTATCTTATACATGATATTCCATGGGATGATATGATATAATTATGCGATGTGTATGCAAATGATATGGATGAATTTATTTTTATGTATTTTCCTATGAAATTTTTATGAGATGATGATGTAATAATATGGATGTATGTATGGATAATGTGTATGTTCATTCCTATGATATGATAACACAATGTATGTTGATGATAGGTGTGCAATGATTTAAGATTCTTAGAATAACAAATCTATATTATTCATCACAACTTAAATGATAATGCAGGATGTATGTTTTATGATATACTATGATTATGTTGTGATGTATGAATGCTGATGATTTATGGATGCATTAATGATGTTTTTTTTTATAGTCATGATACTAGGTTAGCATGCAGAGAAGATAGAATAATAAAATATGATTGATTTTGACCATTGATTCTGATGATTGCCTCAGAAGATCCAACAAGTTTATGATTCACCAAGACTTTATTAGAGATGGTGATGATAAATACATCATGATGATGAGTTTCTCATCTCTTTGGATTGGTATTTTTTTCATTCTTTATTGTTTGATATAACACATAAACATGATGCATCAAGCTATTAATAACCAAGATGACACTATATCTAGTGTAATAGACTTTGACTCTACAAACAAATAAGATAGTTCTTGTTCACACCTTGACATATGGAAACCTTGTTGGAATGTAAGTTAGAAGCTTATAATATATCAGAGCAAAGCATACACAATAGTCAACAACATACTCCAAACAACTTTCCTACAAAAAACTAATCAAGTATGTGCCAAGATTATTTTACAAGAGTACCCACAACCACAACAAACAAAAGATAATGATCAATTCCCCATTCCTTTCTCTCTAAATCATTTTGACAGACATCATTGAGGGGTCCTTAGAATGGGTAATTAAGATAAATCATAAGAAAAGATCAAAGACAAACAGTCAATGTTATCTATATCTCTTGCCAATTTAAAAAGGTAGCTAAGGTGATTCCTGATGTTGATGTCCATCACATGAAGGATACATCCTAGGACATGTTGATCAGGGGTTTTTTGTTGTAGTATGATGGTGATTTTTATGATAATTCATTGATACAAACTTCACTAACTCATTTACCTATGATCTAGACTCTAGATTTGACACTTAAGTTCTCACTTTATGACCTACTATACTTACTTTCTATTTATGTTACCAAAGGTTGAAAATGATGATTGATTTATTATGGATGAAGGTTTATTGTGGGTGAAAGTGAGATGGGATGGGTGGTTTTTGTATTTTTTGGAATATTTCAATGTTTTTGATGTTCTTGAAAATGTTTTGAGGCTTTTTAGTTTTTTTTATTTTAAATTTTATATGGATGTTTATGTTTTTTCGTTTTATTTGAGGTTGTTTAGGTCTTTTGAATGTTTTCTAATGTTATTGTATTTTCAATTTTCAAATGTTTAAGGATTTTCTAAGCTTTGCAAAAAAAAAATTATTTTTTTGAGATATTTGAATGTTTAGGGATTTTTTGAATATTTGAATGTTTAGGGGTTTTTCGAGAGTTTCGACCAAGAACATAACCTAAAAGACTTGTCCTAGGGGTCATGGGGGCTAGTCAAATATTAACCTTGCCTATGTTATACACATATAGACCATGTAGTTTGATGATCTCGACTTATTAACAATGAGATATTAACAATTGATGGAATGCTAGTTTATTATGGCGAACTCCTAAAGGATTGACCTAGGGTGTCTCAGGGGAACATCAATGATGGCCTTGCCTATGTTCAAGTTCAAAGACGACATAGTTCGATGGGGTACTCTTTTTGGATTTTTGACGTTTTGACCTTTTTAGGGATTTTGATGTGTTTTGGATGTTTTGGATTTTAGTTGTATGGGATTTTTAAAATGTTTTTGGGATTTTGATGAGATTTTGAGGTAAACGATACCTACATGATGATATTGATGTCATGCTATGAGATAAAAGACATGGATCAAGATTTATTTGAAAACAAGAGTGCAATAACCTACCCCTAGTGTCTAGCAATTCTTCATAATGCAATGGATAGCCAAGATAGGTAATGTATATTCGAAGAGTTCAACAAAGATTTAGCATTCTAGATATAGTCTAAGGGACTTCACAAGATAAAATGGTAAAGATCCTATCAAAAAAATTCCATGAGTAGAGTTGAAGTATACACTGAATCTTTGTCAAGATCAAGATAACATGGAATCTATGGATAAATTTGGATTATATGGATGGAGGGAACAATGGATTTATCATGACAAGGATGAGATGCTTATATCTAAGAAGGATCATATAGATGCTCAATTATACTCATGATGTCTATTTGTCAGGTTTTCATCATAGTACTTTCCCAAAGTTCCATCGTAGTGGTTTTCATTAGAGGATGACTTTTAATTTTAATATTTTCTTGATTTTTTTAATTTTTTAATTTTTTTGGAAGTTTTACCCTCATGTTGAACCACCTAGTGGAACTAATGTAGAGGCCACTATCATAACATTCCAATGATATCTTTCTTGAAGAATTTTCTTTGCTAATATACAAGAACTTGAATGCAACCTTGAACTCTAATCTACCTTGTGGATACCGGTATTAACCTTGTCTATGTGCACACATCATGATAGAGTGCCTTCAAAATCATTATGATGAAGGGTAGCTGCAAACACATGGTCAATGCAACAATTGGATATTGTGAATGGAGTGTATGGTGTCATGCATGAAGGAATATGAAATGGATTAGTCGATATTTTGGAACCTTTGACTCTCCAAACTTGGGAAGATGAGCAATGATGGGTGGGAATGGAGGTTTTGTGGAATTAGGACCAACCATTAGATATACTTTTTTCCTTGCTTGAGAAGCTTGCTTTTGTATTTGAGGACTCTTTTGATGGATACATTTCCCTTTTTGATTCTAGCCCATAGTTTCTTTAACTAAAGGAGTTTTTGAGGGATGATTTTCTTTATTTTTCTTTGGTATCCTTTTGTACTTGACATGTCTTTTTTCTTTACTACTTCATTTTCTTTGATGATCTTCCCCTTGCTTTGATAAGAATTCTTCTTTTGACATTGGTCCCAATTTTCATATGAGATAATGGATGAATTCCAACTCATGATACGACTAGTTGTAGCATTGAATGCATTTTCATCATAAAGATACTTCATGCCCCATATGTTGATGTTTGTTGTATACAATATTTCCCCTAGTGTTGTGAAGGTATTTTCAATACCTAATCCTTTGCCCTGATAATCTATCCTCTGATCCATATCCACTAAATATGACTTGTCATGAGCACATGATATTGCTATGGGTTCCTGTTGTTCAAGAATATGAATTATTTTCTCTGATTATATGACATCATTATCTATTGATACTACTTCAAAAGATTTTGGTGCTGATTCGAAAGATGTCGATGATGCACAATCACTATAAGAATCAAGAATCTTGACTGTTGCTTTCTCTTTTGTGGGAATATCAAGAATAGGATATTCTTGTTTTGGATGAAGAACATCTATATGTCCATCTAGAAGAAACATCTCAGGAGTGATATCGAGGACATATTTGGAGTTTAAAATTTTTTGGAAGATTTTCCTTAGCTCTTGATGAAACTTTTGGGATAGGGTTTCTTGATCCTGACTTGATTCAGAGTAACTTTTTTATCCTCAAGAGAATCCTCTTGACATGATTCTTGGGTGGATGATATATCATCAATAAAAGACTCTTCACAAAATTTTGTGGGTTTGGGTGCAAAAAGGGATATTTCTAGCTCGTTTGGAACTTCTTCAACATGCCCAATCATTGAGTCATATGTGGGAGAGATATCACAATTTGATATCCAATTGATGTCATTATGGTATAAAATAGTGTTAAAAACTGTTGATGGGTTTGGACTTTGTTTTAAAATAATATCTTGATACATGTCTCATTCCTCATGTTGTGATAAATAAATATGTCCCACCAAAGTATCAAGAGTATTGTTTACATTTTTTGAGGTCGATGCCTTTCTTGAATCTTTTTCTTTTGTATGGTCAGGCATAGGGTTTGTGTAAATTTTCATATTTTCATTCCTAGATTTTTGATCGACATGAATGTCTCCTTGTTCAATAAGATATTCTATTAGATGTTTGAGTCTAAAATAATTTTGTGTGTTATGACCTTTGTATCGGTGAAATTCACAAAAATGGTCTTCTTTATAGCTACAAGGTTTGACTTGTGGCTCTTGATAGTTTGATAAATCTAAGAGTATGATAAGATTAGACTGTATCAACCTCTTCAACACATCCTCCATAGGCTCCCCTAAGGAATTGAATTGTCATTTATGGGCACTATTCATTTGTTGTTATCCATGTTGAGTGTCTGCAGCATTGATCATTGGTTGATTGTTTGGTGGTCATGCGTATAGTTTTTGTGTGTTCATGGGTTGGTTGTTTTATTTTCTAGGAGCATCTAAGACCACCTTTGCATCAACAACACCATCACTAGTAAAAAATTTGTTCTTAGCCCAATAGCGGGGCTTGTTGTTAAAACTAGTGGATGGGCAGTTGTCTTTATACACTTTTGTGTTCCCTTGTGAGATTAGGGCTCTCTCGATGTTAAGGGCCCTAGGGAGAAGTTCATCATAAGAGATAATGCACTACATCTTCAAGTGGAATGATATGTTTGGATCATTTTCTATGATAATCCCCACTTGTTGTTTGTCGTGAATGGTCCACTTGCTCTTACTAACTTTTTTCCTCCTTTGTTGCAAGAAATTGGAAAAGGATTCTCCTTTGTTATTCTTGAGTGTGTATAAATGTTCTAAGCTCACATCCATGTCAAGATTGAAGGAAAAGTGATTTATGAATCTATCGATGATTTCTTGGAAGGTTTTAATTCCTGGAGGTAACTGTAAAAACCAATCCATGGTAGGACCTGTTAAAATTTGTGGGAAGAGGCACATTAAGTCAAAATCATTATAGGCCACCTCCATGCACATGACATGGTCCACAAGATTTCCCCTCCCTTTGTATTTATCAAATTTTGGGACCTTAAATCTAGGAGGGAATTGTACCATTGTGATATTTCGATCAAATGGATATGGACATAGGTTTTGTTGTGTATGGGGCTTCTTTGTCTTTCCCATCTAGAGATCCTACATTTCTTGTGATAACGCCTGAAGTTGTGATGCTACATTGTCTTGTGGGTTTGGCGGGGGAACATATGTTTCATATTGTAGGATGGTGGATGAAGCGTATGTGGGATTATGATATGATGAGGTGTTTTATGGTGTGTATGGTGGTGTGGGATAAGGTGATGATGGTGTAGGCATATATGTTTCTAATGTGTTCATGTTGATGATGTTTTGTTGAGGGTTATAGTATAGACCTTGTTGATGTTGGGAATATTGCTAAGCAGGCAATGCTTGTTTTTAGGCTTGTTTTTATTGAGCTTGTTGTTGTGTAGCTAAGGTGGCTTGTTGGGATTTTTGTACTCCTAAGTCGGCTTGTTGAAATTTTTGTTGTTGTTGCATTGCTAAGGCTACTTCTTGTTGTTGTTTTTGTTGTGCTCCTAAGGGTACTTGATGTTTTTGTTGTGCTACTAATTTTTCTTCTTGTTGTTGATATTTTTGTTGGACAGCTTATCGATAAGCCTGTTGTTCTTTTTGTAAAGCTAAGGCATGTGCTTGCAATGTAGGATCGTTCAATTGTTGAGACATCTACGATGGGTTTTGGATGTTTATGTTTTGCATGGGCTGTGGGTTTTTGATGAGTGGTTGGGGGTTACCTTAGTTCAAAATTCCTTGCAATATGGTGGATTGAGATGGAGGAATGTAAGTTTGAGGTCCCATTTGATTTTCCATGATGTGGGGGACCAAGGGGAAAGGTGATGTTGGTGCCATTGGGTATTGTGATGGTAATGGCACATTCAGACCTTGTAACTAATTGAATGGATGCCCTTGAACAATGCTTTGGGTATTTCTTTATGCTTTGGATGTGGTCAAGACATTTTTCATGGCTGATGGGTTCATAACCAAGGTGTTGTTTTGATTTGGGTTGATGATAGATGGGTTTTATGTGGATGGTGGATTGACTTGAGTAGCTTGGGTAACCACTTGTTTTGATGTGTCGATGGGGTTGTTGGAACCACTTGATAAGGGTTTCCATTGTGTGAGGGTGTTATATTTCCCTTTTTGTCCTACTTGAGGAACTTAGTTCACATTACCCTGTGTATCTTTAGGCATACTTGGGGTATTTGTGATGATGGATAAAGATGGTTGCACTCAAAATGTTGAGTTTGTCATAGCATCATGGAATGTAAGTGTTTTTCAAAATGTTGGTGTCCAATTTTTGTTTTGGGGAAGGTTGATGGTTAATCGAATGGTCATGTTGTGATACCCATAGTTGTGTTTGTTCCTAAACATGAAGTGAAACCAAGGTTGGTTCCTAGCCTAGTTGCAAGACTAGATGTTAAGGGTTGAATTGGCACAAGGTATGGAGTTGGTTGAATCATAGATGAATTTGAACCTTGTGTCAATGATTGTGCGATAAAAAGATGGAGAAATTGGAGCCACATTTTCTAAGGCTTGATGTTTTTGTTTATGCCCAAGGATTTCCTCTTTAGTAAGCTCAAATGGATTGTTTGTGACATCTTCTACCTTATATGGTCCCAATGGATCTTTGGATTGTTATGAGGGGGTATAATAACTCCTTGGATTGAATTATTGTGAGTTTGGATCACTTGTGGTAGATGGGACTTTGGTTTTTTCCATAATTCTCTTGTGTTGTGATCTTGTCTTTACCATAAATTTTGGGTCAGTTATGGGAGAGTTGTGTTGAGATTTGTAATGTTTAAACTCTCTAGTTGACTCAAATCTAGGTAGAAGGTACACTCTAAGAATTTTTGGAGTGATGATGATAATGTGAGATGAAAAGGTGGCTGATGTGGGAAGTGATCTTTGCAAATAATTTGGGACAACACTTTTGACTTAAGAGTTTGATGTTTGATATTTGATAAAGTTTTTTTATGAACTTAGAAATATTTAGGGTAGACTCGTGACCTTGAAGATAAACTAGTTCAAAGATGATAACTAACTCAACTAAGCGCATGGGAAAGGACACATTTTACACATAAAGTAGCTAAGTTAGGGATTGGTTTGATAGATGTATAAGTCAAAAAGTGTTGGTGTATTCAATTTTTTTGAAAAGATAGGTGAAGTGAAGGATGAAATTTGATGGAGGGGTGAATGAAGTGTTTGAACCAATTTTTAACTAGAGTGAACCTTTGTTTGATAAGACCAAGGTAGTGAGAAACATGCTAGGCCTCTAAAGTGATAATACTCCAAGAACTCAAATGATTCTGGTAAAATAGGAGTAAAACGATTTTTGAAATAGGACCCCATGATTTTGGTAAATTGAAACTCAATGATTTTGGATAATGGAACTTAATGATTTTGTACTCAATGTTTTCAATGTTTTCCTTGTATGATAGCGGGTGTAAGGTTTGGTTGTTCAATGAGAGCGATAAGTCTCCAAATGGTCATGTGGGGTTCAATTTTTCAAGTTATCTTTCTTAAGTGAGTTTATTTTACCACAAACACTTGTCTTGATTATGTTTTCAAACTAAATGTTTATATCAAGAATATCATAACTTTCACAATATCTATTTTTTGAAAATCATGAGTTTGAAGCCATAATTGGCTATGTTGTCTTTGGGAAGTATGGATTGATATATAAGTCAATATATTTAGAAATATTTAAGGATAGATATCCTTAGGAAAAGAATTAATAGCAAGGCTATTTCAAAAGGTATCCATATTTGGGCCAAAGTGTTTGAAATTTTAAGGAAGATTGTGAATATTTGTTTGGTAACATTTTAGAACCAAGAAAAGTATTAAACTGACTCACAAGCATTTACAATACTAGGTTGAAATGGCCATACTTGTTGAGTCCCCACTCAGATTTCTCCAAACACTAAGACAATGTGAATAGCTAAAGATTTGGTGACACTGGTTCCCCTCCATGGCACACACTTCTCGGGACCACCAAATCTCAAAATCTTGAAGATTCAAAGATCCTAAGGATTTTTTTGTTTCAACAATGAACAGTACAAATGTGGGGCGACCTCAGAATGAATGTTCTTACACCAAAAAGCATTAAGGATTTTTGGTAGCTAAACAATTTGGTTCTTAGTAACAAACTGAGAACACTCAGCTGTATACACACCCACTTTTCCACTTAAGGCTCTTACTACCATTCCCATTCCACTCAAGGCATGGTACTAGGTGTATTATTTTATACACTCTAGGATAGAAGGTACTTTCTCATGATTTCCCAACCTTTAATATAGCCTTCTGATAAATGTGCTTGCAAGAAATTTCCTATGAGTTTCTTGTTGTGGGGTGTGTCTCATAGTATGTCCTCTCTTAAGGGTGGCACAAACCATAAAGGTTTAATTAAGTATTTCTCTTCACCCAAGATCACACTAAGCATAAGAGGATTGGATACGTACTCTAAGTGCACAAAAACAATGAAGTACACTTGGAGTGTTTCTCTTCACCCAAGATAGCACAAAGTGTTGGGGATTGGATATGCACTACAAGTGTGTCACAAAAAAGAAAGCACTCATTCATTTTAACCTCTAAAGCTAAGATGAATTCATTTTATGAAACAAACAACATTTTAGGTTGCCTTGTCTAATTTTAAACCCAAAAGACAATGATGAAACGAGGGTTCAATTTTAGTCATGTTTGAGCATTCATTTCAAACCCAATTGAAAGCTAGTGTGGTCCTAATGCGTATAATGAAAAAGCATGATAAATGGGTTATAATTTCCCCAAAGTGTTGCAACACCTGTTACAATCATAAGATTTAAGATAAGAATGCTTCTTCACTTCAAATTTTATCATCCAACCTACAAAACCTAGTTAGCCTAAAAACTAGAACAAAAATTCAGAGACATGTTAGAAGTTAGATAAAGCAAAGAAAATTCAAAAACATTTCAAAAAATCAAGCTCTATTTTGTTTACCAGTAATTCTCGACACTTAAATCAATTGCTTCAATGAAATCCATCAATAGTGTCGCCATACAACAATTGTGTCATAGTATTAAAAAATCAATAGCACTTCTCTACAAAAAATAGTGACATCAAATGCGTTGCTATATCAATTGTGTCACTATATTAAAATTCATTCTGCATTAAAAAATATCAATAGCATCGCTATATTAAAATGTAGTGAAAAAATTAATTATGCATTTCTATTCTAATTATGTGTTGCTAAAATGAAAACTTAAGTGCATCATTATATTGGATGTGCATCACTCTATTGAAAAATCAATAGCGTCACTGAAATCAATAGAATCATTGTATTAAAAAATCGATAACGCCACTATAATGGATGTGCATTACTGAAATCAATAGCATCACTACATTCAAAAATTAATAGCGTCACTATATTGGATGTGTGTCACTATATTGGATGTACATCATTGTATTTATAAACAAAATAAAAATAAAGATTTGATAAGAAAATCATCAGATTAGTTAGTTCAATCCCTCCTTCTAGCACCAGAATGTGATTGATGGATTAGTAAGGGCCGATAATGCTTGATCCATAAAAAATTGAAGCATAACAAAGCCACTAACATCAAATCTCAACAAGATCATTTAAATGAAAGTTAAACTAAACATTTATTGAAACTAAGCATTATAAACTATGAAAGCATTTTAATGTCTACTATAACCCATTTGAAACTTATCTCATTGTGGGAGTGGTGTTTCATTGATGTGGAATGGCGAACCTCTACCAATCTCATGGATAAATGAGCTTGTTCTAGTCAATTTCATTGAAGAAAATTGATGGAATAGTTATGTGATGTGTATGAAAACATGATTTCAATCTACATAAACATGATGCAAGCTAGTTTAATATGATTTATAATAGAATGATTCAAATATACAAATGCTAAGATAATCTAAATGAGATTTAAATTAAAAATATTCAAACCCTAGTTATCTAATTAGCTAAATGGATGCATTATGGAATCCATTAATGGAAGATAAGCTATTATGCAACTAATTTAAACTAAAATATGATAAATGTGTGCAAATTATGAGTGTGGGTGTGATTTATTTCAACAACATAAGTTTTCTATTTGAAATATGGATCCATTTGTCTCCAAATAGTGATCTATTTATAGGAAAGAAAATGAGAAATGAAGGGTTGAGATTGAAAAATCTAATCAACAATCAACGATGGAGGAAATTGGAGGCATGGATCATGGATTATCATCAACGAGTGAGAATGCAAGATGAGATTTAATCAAGAGTTCTCATTCCTTCGAACAAGCACACTTTTGACCTGCTCAAGAGGTCAAAAGTTGACTTGCACAAGAAGTCACAAGTTAGCTTGCACATGAAGATAAGTGAGAATATTCCCTTTTTCAAATGATTGGAGGAGAGAGAATATTCTTTAGAATATTCTATGGGTGAGGAAGAAAGGATAAATTAGTTAATTAAAAACAAATTAATTATGCAAAAGGGGAAGGAATATTCTATGGGAATATTCCCTTGCAAGTGGGGGGAATTAGATTAGTCAATAATTGTTAATTAAAAAAGGGTTTAATCATGCATTTAGGGGAACTAGAAGAATTAGATGATATTCATTAAATTAATTGATTTAATGAAAGGGGGAAAGGTGAAATGACATTTAATTAAATAACTTAAGGTTATTTAATTAAATAAGAAGACTTAGGGAATTAAATTAAATAGTTTTATTTATTTAATTTAATGAGATAAAATCTTAGTGTGAAAGGGGGGAAATAACTCAATTAGATGAATTAGGTTAATATATGAAAATGATGTAATTAATTAATAGCTAGGATAATTAAATTAATTAAACAAAAATAGGATGGGTTTCAAGAGAAAATGATGTTAGTATACCTGATTCAAGTGTATGATATCATTTAGGACATTTTTCAGTATCTTCAATAGGTTCCTACAGTCCTCTGTGAGAATTTATCTTCCTATTGGTGTGCATGTATGACATCCACATCAACATAAATGGTGTTGGAATTTATGCAATCCAAGTGATTCTTTACCAAGCATATTTTATCAAGGGTCGATAGACCCCTGACATTCTATGTGATGATCTTCAATGCCCTCCAAGGGAGGTCTTGGCTCCCTTAGATTTTAGAAATTCTTTAATACTTAAGAAGCATTTCTCATTTTCTTTCTCCTCCCTCTTTTGCTTATTTGTTTTACTTCCTTTCCCTTTCCTTTAATTTTCCAAGGCCTTTTCTACTGATTGGTGTATGATTCTTGTATCGATTTTCACCCAATTTGTCATCCTCCAAGAAATCCCCATCATATTTAGAGACTTCTTATTCTATTTCTTCATAATTCGTCCTTGTATTGGAAGTCTCTTCAATTCCTTCACCAAATGCTACCATACTTTTTTTTCTCTCATGTTCAGATCCTTCATGTTCTTTTATTTTGAAGCTTTCCTTGACTAGGGATTGTCTCCCCACATTCCTCATGATATTTGGCATCCTAATGCACTCATTTGGCAAATTCTTACCAATTTGTCTTTTCTTCACACATTCCATAGAAATTAATTCAATTGTAGGATTTGAGTTAAAAAAGCTACCCACTTCATGTATTTGTTTTATAGGTACAGTTTGGGCCTCAATAAAAAAAAAAAGGCTTCCACATCGTTTTCGTCCTTGTTCTCTATTTTCATGAATCCTCTCTATGATCCCTTCTTTGAAAAATCAAAAAGAACATTTTCTTTTCCTCTACTTCAACCAATTGTACCCTATGGTCCCCATTGACACAATTTTTTTTTATCTCGGTATCTTTCTAATAGCTACAATTTGGAGGTGGGTGTAAAGCTATGAATTTACTTCTATGTACATGTGTTTTGCAAAAGATAAAAATAAAATATAACACTCAAATTGGGCTATAGATGAATCTCAAGCAAGAAAATCAAAATAACATTTTTTACCTTGTTGAGCTTGTTGCCTTATTTTCCCTTGAATGTAGTTTATTTGTGTTCTCCTAGACCAAATTTGATGACATAAGTGCTTGGCAATGCATGTGTTTGGTCCTAAAATGAGTACATCTATGGATTCTAGGTGGATTTGGATGAAAAATAGTTATGGAAAATGGATGCAAAGTGAGTGTGTTGTGTGCTTGAGCTTGAGAGTGCAAGTTTTGAATGTGAAAAATAGCTAAGTGTTTGTCTTAGTCATTTAAAGGGAAAAAGAATGGATGGTCAAGATTACAACTAGGGATTTGAATCAATGGTTGAGATGCCTTGTGGCATATCAAATCATGTGAGGATGGAATGCATCATTCTAGGGAGATGGGAAAGGGTGAGGTGGAGCTTAGGTGGTAGTGATGTGGAGGTACTTTCAAGTACCTTGGGAAGGAAAAAAGGGGTGACTTGTACTATCCTCCCCAAATCATGGGGATGATGTGACAAGAGAGGAATTTAAAATTCCATTAGGAGGTGCATAGGGATTAGAAATTGGAATTAAGAATTCCATGGTAGATCTTGGGTAGATAAAATGGAATTAATTTTTTTAGTGAACTTATGGGGGGAATAAATAGGAATTAATAATTCCTAGGGAATAGGAGATAACTTCTCTAAAAGGGGAAGGATTTAATGAAGGTTGACTTAGGTACACATGTCATAGTTGGAATTAGGATTAGATTAGGGATAATTAATCATTAATGAGGATTGTTCAAATGATAATGATACGATTAAGGAAAGTGGAAAATTGTGGAGGATGACACTAATCCTCATTAGGAATGTACACACTCTAATCATAGATTAAATCAGTTAATCAGGATTAGGAAGGAATTATGGAGGGTGTGACTAGGTGAGAGAAAAGGGGGTGAATTAAAAATTAATTTAAATTCATGCTAGATAAATGACAAGATTAAATAAATTAGGATATTTATTTAATATTCAGAGGAAAAGGGATAAAGTAAAACATTTAATTAAATAATTAAGCACTTTATGGGACATTAGAGATATATTGAATATTAAATAAATAATAGTGAAATTATTTAATTAACATGAATATAGATGAAAAATAGATTAAATTGGGGATAAATTTGACCACTTGAGAATGGTCAAATTTAGATTTCTACGTTTTTCCCTTCTTTGAAATATTGTTAAAATAATGGTGTTTCAAAGAAAAATAAAATAGAGGTGACTCAATAGAAGAAAATGAGGATTAGATGCCCCAACATGGGAGGGAAAAAATACATGAAGTAAAAAAATATGGAGGTTGATGCCTCCTCAAGAAGGTGGATGGGGAAAAAGGGGCTCTAGACAACTTATCAATAGAGGAAAAAGGAGGTTACCATAAGTAAAAAGGTAACCTATAAATAGTAACTTACCTATGTTGCAAGTATGAATGTGTTTATTGGTGTTTTCATTAATTTTGTCATTGATTTCAACATAGTTCAAAGTGATTGTAGGTGGTACATGTGTAGTTGAGATACTATAGAAGTGTTGACAGTACATGGAGCTATATTTATGGTATTGCAGATGTGTTGATGTCAAGTTCTTTTGAGAAAATTAATAAATAATGAAGACAGTGTTGTGTGTGTGTTTTTAGTGTGCTTCGGTAATGTTCTCTAAATTTGTTTTATGTTGATCATATGCCTGTGTGGATCTATAGTATTTTTATGGGCTTCAATGGATAATATATCCCAATTTTTAGCTTCTGGGTTGATGGAGAATGAAAGATGTGTTCACCGATGTGTGAACCATTTTGGCAGGACTGTTTGTTTTTGGATTGGGAGAGATGTCTTTGCTCCGTAGTCTTCTGGTGGTTTGTCTTAGATCTTACAGATCTAGAAGAAGGTTAATATTTATGTTCTCTATGTTCTGGAAAACATGCTTGTGGTTTGGTGCTCTGAAAGGCTTGTTCTAGAGCTATTGTATGTGTCTACACGGCCTGGTTGGATTGTTGAAGAATTTTCTATGTATAAAGATTGTTGTAGTTGTTGTTGATGTATCTAAAGGTTTCTAAGAGGTGTTCTAGTTTTTGGTAGTGTGTTGTGTGATCCACGTGTCATCATCTTGCTATGGATGCACATACTTCAAAGTTCATTGGTTTTTCATTAGGTTTGGTTGACCTGGTGTTTACATGTTACATAGAGAATAAGCATCGATTAAGGAAGCATGTGATTGAACCAAGATGTTGTTTGGGTCCTAATTAAGTATGTAATTGGTCCACTCTCATTCTTATCCACTACGGGAATGTTGAGTCAGTGACCTGATTTGAATTTGTAAAATAAAGGATGTGTAGCCGATCATGAACAAAGTTTTCAAGATCGAAGATGGTATAAATACAAGTCAAGCTGTTGCAAATTGAAAGCATGAATTGAGGTGTGCGAAACAAGTGTGAAAAGTTGAGTGTGTGAAATTGAATCAAGGAAGTAGTAATTTGATGTGTTAGATTCTTGAAAGTAGTGAGTTGATGATCTCTGCAATCCTTTGATTAGATTGTGAATGTGTGGAACCTATTGTGGTGGATTTTCTATTGTCTTTCTCTATTTATAGGTAGTGAGCCTCCTTCTAGATAATGATTCCTATCTGTAGGAAGTGAGACTTTGTATCTAGACAGTGAGTCCTTTCTGGATAGTGAGCCCTTTGGCAGTGAGCCTTTGTATCCAATATTGCATTACTATTATATTGTGAGTTAATCGTCACCATGTTTTTTCCCTCATTGGGTTTTCCATGTAAATCTGGTGTCTTTGGTGTTTTCTTTATGTTATCTGCATTTCATGTTTATACTTAATAATAGATTACAGTTAAAGTGGAATTGATTAAGGCCATAGGTAAAAGTAATTTGGTACAACTGATTCACCCCCCCTCTCAGTTGTCTTGTACATTTCAACAACCTGAGTTACTATTCATTTTTACCATTATGCACATAACAACTTTGAGAGAATGAGAGAGAAATGGCACATGGAGGTGATATTCCCCATTGATTAGATGTGGTACAAGGTTGGTATTAGAGCAACAAGATTTTGTTCCAAGTATGCCTATGACCTTGAACTTCATTTTTTGCATTTAATTTCAGTTTGAAATCCATGGCAAGTTGGATTCACCCATCCAGATGGGTCGATTCACCCATGAAGAGCGGGGGGTAAATCAGTCTAGATGAGTGAATTCGCAAGGGCTAGGGGAGGGGAATTTGTGTCTATAGAGGGGCATATGTGCAAGGTTTAGGGGAAAAAGGACTCACCACTATAGGTAAAAAGGGATAGGTGAATGTGTAATGCTCCAAAAGGGTGATTATGCTCAAGGATGGGTGAATACATGAGGCTAGGATAAAGCAGATTTGCCTTTGAGAGGAAAAAGAGATGGGTGAATGTGTAACACTCTATAGGGGCATGTGCACTTGGGGATGGGTGAATGGGTGAGGTGAGGGCTAAAGTGGATTCAACCTTGAAAGAAGGGGTGTAGATAGGTGAATGCACGAGCCTACACATGTGTTTGTGTAGTGGTCATGGAAAATAGGTGTATGTGTGATTCCATAAGGATGAACGTGTGTCAGCCAAGGTAGAGGGGAAAATGCAATAATACATAGGGTAATATGTGCAAAGGGATGGGAAAATGTGCCAATGGATGAACCTACTTTTGAGGATGGGAAAATGCATGAAACTAAACATTCTAGAAAAGGGTAGAAAAAGAAATGAGAAAGGCCACTTGGATGAGGAAATCTCACATGCAAATTGGATGGATATAGGATATATATAGCATTCAAACGTATGAGTAGAGATTGGTGACCCTAGCAATGTCCCATGACATGGTGGGAGATGAATAAGTGATGTTGGAGGTGGAGGGGTTATTGCACATGCTACTATTATTGGCTATTAGGGTGCACAGGCCCATGTTGACTACTTTGATCGAGTTTTGGAGCTTGGAGACATGCACATTTTTCTTCCCCATAGAGGAGATGACTGTCACACTAGAGGACATGTGGAGGATTCTATGATTATCAATTAGGGGACTAGTCATGGATGGAGTGACTACACATCTGGTCGAGAAAATTTTTTGAGCAGTGTTTAGGATTGTAGACCTCCCATATAGGGGCATGTAGTTAGACATTGATGGATGTATAGGTGAGGTTTCGCCATTTTCACTATATCTATGTGGATTGATTAGTGGGATCCTCCTACCAAAAAAGAGTGGGAGATTCTTTAGTTTGACTTTGATAGACGTGGTGTTGGGGATGATTCAAAGGTAGGGTGTATATGTGTGGGTGGCATGTCTATTAGCCTAGTTGTATAGGGACATGCACCTAGTGTGTTATAGGTGTGTGACCAATGTCACCCATGTGACACTACTATAGGTATGGGTGTGGTAGAATATCATGATCACTTGACTAGTTGTGGAGGTAGGGTATATTGAGCAGGCTGAGGGTGAGCCCATTATATTTTATTATGAGGGCACTTTACATTATACAAAGGTCAAGAGAAAATCTCACTAGTGGTAGGTGATGGACGATCTGATAGAGGAGAAAATCGTATGAAGGCCATATAGCACATTTTATTTTCAATCATGGAAATAGGATTATAGGAGAGTGATTCGGTTTATGTTCACATAGGTTTATTTGATTGATCAATAGGATTACATAGTGGAGATGTATTTCCTTGACAGAGTGAGGATTTAGTTTGTGATTTGATAGGACATCCTAGAGCTAGAGGAGAGGTATGTGTGATTGACACACAAGACTAGTGTATGGGGTCAACAGGTGCCCGCACAAAGGTTGAGAGAGGTATGGGATCGGTTGGAGGAGAAAAAATAGCCATGGAGAGGAGGGGTGGATGACCTAGGAGTGATAGATAGATATGCATCCTAGTGGAGAGAGAGGAGACTAGGGAGGGTGATTCCAATAGATAGGAGAGTCTATTCTCCTCGAAAGGTTCTAGAGGGTGAGGAGGGAGAGGAATTTGGAGGTGATGAGGAGGTAGAGGATAAGATGTCAAGATGCATAATATGGTGGAGGATTATATAGGAGGGCTAACAAGTGATGGAGGAGTTTGAGGACATGGATGTAGAGGAGGGAGTGGGAGAGGAGGCAGTGCAATATGCATAATGATCCATAGTATTATGACAACCACAACACAATAATGACATCGCAAAGAGGTTGATGGGGGCACAAAAGAGGATCTCCTGGCTATAGATATTATTAGAGCAGGTGGAGGATAATTTGAAGACTAGAATTCCTGAGCAAGATAGCTTGTATGAGTAGTTGGATAGGGTACATGGCGATAGACAGAGAGGGGGATACTATAATAGCTAAGCATGACAACCTGTAGATAAAGGTACAATGACTATAGGAGATGATAGATACACTGACCATTGAGAGGAACAACTTGTAGACTCAAGTCAATAATATGTAGGGAGTTTTGGAGATGTTGAAGAAGGAGAGAGACCGTGTGTGTGCTTCCTTGAACAAGATGACCACTGATCAAGATGGCTTGAGATTGGTATAGGAGGCCTAGGAGTGAGATAGAGGCAATATATAGGCTAATAAAGATAGATACAGGAAAGAATGGGATGTTGCTAGGGCATTTGGGGTGGATATAGTTGATATGATCTACACCATATAGGAGGTGACCTATTGCAAGGCCATGAACTTCTTAGTAGTACTGCCAAAGTAGAAGGGGACGACATATTAGAGATAAAAGGGTTGAGGCCAAAGAGGAGAGCAAGAGGACCATCGAGGTCAAGAGCATTAGGGAGCTCCTATAGGAGTGGGATTATGGATCTTCCCAGTGGGAGAGGAGGAGGATAGGGGTTAGTACTATGGTCACCCTCACATTCAGATGTGGCTAGCAGTGGTTATAAAGGAGGATGGATATAGAAACCCATTTTTGATAGATTCGGAGGTTGTGGCTATGTATATGCAACAGAGATATACAAGCCATGTACATGTTTTTGGGATGTTTCACTAATTTATCATGCTCATATTTATTCATGACACATGATGTGTCCCTTGTACATACACTGTTGTATTTTTATGTACATGTACATGGATGTTTGTATTATTTTCATGGACATTATGGACTTTATTGATATACATTATGATGGAATTTATTATGATATATATGATATGGATGATTATTGTTGAGATTTCTAATGTTCATGACATGTTTTTATTTTTTTGATAGATTTATGCATGATGAATACATGATGATGATTATGATATATAATATGATTTATGTGTATGTATATGTGATGGATATGAGATGTGTTACTAACTATTTGTGATGCAGGATGTGATATATTATCTATGATTTTGATATGTGATATTAATGATTTATGATGTAGGGTGTGATGTGATGGACATGTATGTATATGATGAACGTGTATGGTTGACTAACATGTATGTTGTAGGATAGCATATATGTTTTTATATGTGATGGTTTTGATTGTGACATGGATGGTATTGATATTGATTATGGCATGTTGTGGATGTATGATGAAAGGAAAATGGATGCACCTATAATGCAATGAAATGAACTTATTGCAACCAATGGAGGAACCTAATGCAATGAATGATAAACTAAACACAAATGAATGCAAGATCATTGAATCTAGTGAGCTACATGAAAGATGTTTAAAATATAAGACTTTAAAAAATTGAATGAAATGAACAAAAGATGCTTAGAATAATAAATCTATATTATTCTAAACAACTTAAATGATAATGAGATGAAACTGGAAATGGTTAAGATGCTTAGAATAATAAATTTATATTATCCTAAGCAAATTAAATGATAATGAGATGAAAATGCACAATGGTTAAGATGCTTAGAATAAAAAATCTATATTATCCTAAAAAACTTAAATGATAATGAGATTAAAATGTAAAATGGATAAGATTCTTAGAATAACAAATCTATATTATCCTAAACAACTTAAATGATAATGAGATGAAAATTCAAAATGGTAATGAATGGATGGAAGGAATAGTGAACCTATCAAATATTGAATCAGCCAAATAGGAAGAATAGATGGGGGATATCATTTTCACAACCAAAATTCAATGATTAGGAAGAGAAATATGGGTAGGTGGTAAGAAATAGGATGGTAAATGAGGGGGATTATGAACAAAATAATGCAATATAATATTTATATGTCATGTTGTCCTATAATAAGCACGTGATTTTAATATAGCATAGGATACTATGCACTAGGATATGAGGAACCAAGGCAACTTAGTATCATATGCATGGGATTAACACAAAAAACAAGGTTAATACAAAATCCCAAATTCATAGAGGCTTTAGTAAGGCCAATGCTGGAAAAAAAAAACCACAAAGGATGTCCCAATGTAATAGAAGACTGCAAGGATATTGGTGAGTACTACATAGGACGACCAAGAAAACACAATCACACAAAAAACCAAGAGATGCCCCTATTTTAGTAGTCAAAGCACACCATGATATAATGGATCATGGTGACCTTGAGTAGGATTAGTAGGGAGCTCAAAAGATAAAGAAAATGCAAACGTGCCAAGAAATCATAATAAATATCAAATATCCTTTACTATAAGGATGATAGGTGGATGGGATTGATGTGGTCTGATGTGAGGAATGATATATCCTGTAAAGACCAAAGATGGATGGGGTAGATTGTAAGATCATCATGACATGGGATAGTTAAGATAGATTGAAGCCTCTAGGGGCTAGAGAATTTTTTTTTTTAGAACCAACTAGATAGGGACACTTGGTGACATGATAGATACAAATGTACACCCTAAAGGACAAACCTAGGCCTTGGGGGCTCATCAATGATGGACTTTCCCATGTGAAATTGTAGAGGTAACATAGTTCGATAAAAAGGATAGACAAGGAATAAAGGATGATGTGAGATCTAACAATAAATAGATACACTGATGGAACCTAGATGGGGACACAAGACCAACCATATGTACCCTACATAAAAATGATAAGGACCAAAAAAATCCCAATGGATACAAGGATAGAGGATTGACATACTAATTAGGACTTTGTAAGCTCACTCTAAAACAAGTGGGCAAAGCTCAAGAAATGGGATGGAAAATATAATCCATATAATGCTTAACCAAAATATACCATGTAGTAGGGACTAAGATGGGAATGGATAGTGGACATGATATAGGTAATAGGAATAGGATTCATGGGATGGATAGGATGACACATAAGCATATAGAAAAACGAGATGCAAGGTAGATAATGATTAAGCCCTCTACGAATGGAATTTTTTTTCGTTTCCACCAAACATACTTAAGGTGACACCAAGGGTGGTTTTCATTGTAGGCCAATTTATTTCTCTTTATTATTGACCATATTTTTTTGAGATTTTTGGGTGTACTTTTTTGGATTTTTTACTTTTTAAATATTTTTTTAGCTGGGGTTCCCAACTAACTTAGGTATGAAACTGCTTGAGATGAACAATGTTGAGGGGATCATCCAGGGGATCCCCCTAAGGTATGGCAAGCTAATATACCCCAAAACCATATTTAGTTGTGATGACATAGGGACCTTATTTTCTTGGTCTTTGTTGAGTACATTGATTCTCTTTAAGCACAAGGTCACCAACCTGAAACTATTGAGGATGAACATTTTTTTTGTATCTTCTCTTAAATCGATGGTAATAGGCCCAAAGGTGATTGTAATAATTAATATGACATTCACCAAGAAGCTCCAACTTAATTAAGATGGAAACATGATACTCCTCATCATTTATCAAGTTCTTCAAAGAAACACAAAGTGGTAAAGTTCAACCTCAATCAGAAAGATAGTGTCAGTGCCATATATAAGGGAGTATGGAGTAGCGTCAGTTGGGGTATGGATGGAGGTGTGATAAGCCCAAAGGATAGGATTTAAATGAAGGTTTCAATCATGACCAGTAGTTTTGACAACTTTCTTTAAGATTTTTACCAATGTTTTATTTGTCACTTCGGCCTAGCCATTACCTTGAGGGTAATAAGGCATGGACAAATGATGTTGGATATGAAATTTTTTACATAGGTTTCTCACATGTTTTTTTTTAATGGATTTCCATTATCAGTTATGATGGTGGAAGGAATATCATATCTACATAGAATATGGTATAAGATGAACTTGCATATCTGAGTAGTAGAAATGAGGGAGAGTTGAATTGCTTCCACCCACTTGGTAAATTACTTGGTAGTGGTGATAGTGAATGTATGGTAATTGGATGATGGAGGTTAAATCTTTCTTATTAAGTGTAAATTCCATTGAGGAGAATTATTGGAGATCTTGGGAAATAGCATGGATAAAATATGCATGTTGTTGACATAATACACATTTCTTGACAAACTCGCAGGCATCATGTTCCATAGTCAACAAATAATATCCAATTTTAAGAAGCTTCTTCGCCAAAGCGATACCATTAGTATGTTCCCCACAAATACCACTATGCACTTCGTTTAATGCTAATTTGTATTTTGAATCATGGTATGGTATAATGGGATGGGCATTGGATAAATAATTTACATTGGTTGTAGGTTAAATTATATGGAAGGGTGTTGTCATAAAGCTAAGTGTAAATATCATGGTACCAATAAGATTGGGGACGAATGATCTCACACACCATATCAATTTTAGGAATATAATATGCTAGGACTAATAATTGCTTGACTAGAAATTCATAGTCAACACAATCATGAGGCATATCTATGAGAGACCCATTGGTAGCCATAGCATCGACAACATTATTCTAGAGTCTAGGTCCTTTCTCAAATTGAATATGATCAAAGTATTTCTTGAAATCGTCTACCATGTGTTTATATGGGAGAAGCTTTTCATCTTTTTTTTTTAATTCATTATTAACCTATTTTATTATGAGTTGTGATTCTTGATAGACATGTAGATGAGTGATGTTCCATTGGACAATAATTCTCAAACTATTAATCAAAGCTTCATATTCTACAATATTATTTGTCCATGGGAGTACTAATTTGAATGACTTAGGGATAAAGTCACCTTAAGGGGTGACAAAAAGGATTCATGCTCCAACTCCATTTTGTGTATAAGACTCATCAAAGTAAATTTTAATGTTCCTTCCTCTGAAATGGTAAACATAGACTCATTAGGAAATTCAGATACCAATGGATATGCATAAAAAATAGGAGCATCAACTAATTGATTATCAATAACCTATCCCTTGATTTATTTATAATCCACATATTCTATGAAATTCACTCAATAACATGACCCACTTAGCCATTAGACCCATCAATGATGTTATGAATATCAAATACTTAATTTGATTTACATTAGATATTAGCTTGATCAAATGGCTAAGAATATAATGATGAAGCTTTTAGGACCTGCAAAAAACTACAAGAAAATATTTTTCCATGGGAGTATAGTTGATTTCATACCCAACTAGTGTGTGTATGATATTTTAGATGGCTCTTTCCTTCCCATTCTCATCACGTTAAGATAAAAGTGCCCTGAATGCAATAGATGTAGTGGAAATATACAAAAAAAAATGTTTTCCGTCAAAAGGGGGAATTATAATGGGCAGATTGGTGAGATATTCCTTGATTTTGTCAAAACCCAACTAGTATGCTAAATTCCATTTGAAGATTGTGTCCTTATGAAGGAGATGAGTGAAAGGTTGACACTTGTTTGCAATCTGAGCTATAAAATATCAGATTGATTGTAATTTTCCTTGTAGACTTCTCAACTATTTTAAGTTCCTAGGTGGGTAAATTTCCATGATAGCCTTGAATTTTGTTGGATCAACTTTTATACCATGTATCGATAAAATAAATCCCAACAATTACCTGAAGTGACACCAAAGATTCATTTCTTAGGATTTGACCTCAACTAATAATAATATAATCTATTAAATATTTGTTTCAAGATTTTGAGATGCTCTTCTATAGTCTTCAACTTGTCTAATAGGTCATCTACATAATCTTCCATTACGATATGAATGAGATCATGAAAAATAGTTGTCATGGCACATTGATAAGTGGCCCCTATATTTTTCAAACTAGAGGGAATGACATTATTTTCAAATGTGCCCCAAGGAGTGGTAAAATTTATTTTATGTTGAACTTCAATTGTAATAACAATCTAATTATTACCAGAAAAGCCTTCCATGAGGGAGATCATTGCATGTCTCACTATAAGATCAAAAATTATGTCAATATTAGGCAATGGGAAATCATCTTTAGGAAAATCTTTGTTAAGGTCTTTGAAGGCATTGCATATGAGAATTCCTCCAACTAGTTTAGCTAAAGGAATAATGTTGGATATCCAATCTGAATAATCAATAGGTCTTATAAATCAAGCTACCATTAATTTTTCCAACTCAATTTTGACAAGTAAGGCAACCTGTGATTACATTTTTTGGAGCTTTTATTTGATAGGTTTTATAACTAGCTGATAGAGCACAAGAGCAGGACATAATCTAGGCATATTAAAATAAGCCCAAGAAAATTTGACAAAGCCTTCTTGAAGCGAATTGGAAAACACCTAGTATTCATCTTTAGAGAGAGATTTGGCTACATATGTTACTTTTGGCTCAGCTTCATTACCTAGATTTATATCTCTGGTTTCTTCAATTGGGATAGAAGATCTCTTTGACCATTGAGTACCCATAAGGGGAATATGAAAATCCCCATCTTCTAATGCGTCAGGGAGGATTTTACTAGAAGATACACCCTTTATTTTTACTTTTGATCAATCTAAAAGTCCCTCGGGGAGGTTTTCACTAGAAGATCTTTTGCCATCTTTCTACTTGATATTTTTTTGGTTAGGGTGTTCATCTCCCCCAAATTACATACCATAATTTTCTTCTAATCCCAAGAAATCTATGTATGCCTCTTCAAACAGGAGAACATCTATGGGTGTTGTACCTCATTGGTCCCAATCTATTAGCTTGAGATGGCAGATGGAAAGTCTTATGGTCAAAATGGATGTTGATTCGAATAGTGACAAGACATCCAAGTCATCATAGGAGAGTATGATAGTTTCTTCTTCAGGGATGTCTACAAGAATATCGGTTTTCACATTAATATTATTTGACATACTAGTTGATGATGTAGATTGTTTTTCTTTTGATCATAACCAATCTGTTGGTGCTTTGGATAGGTTGGCGGTTCAATAGTCTTGTGCATTCCTTGCTCATTCACACCTAATCCTCCTCCTTGATAATTAACATTTTTTCTTGTTTTTTGAGCTTTTGGATAAACCTCTTGAAAATATTCCAAAGGAGGGGGAGAAGGATTAGGTTCTTCTTAATATTACCTATTGATTGACATTGTCATCAAGCTGTTCTTGTGCTAAGGTTCTTGAGGACTGAAAGGTGGTAGAACCCACATTCTTAGAGCTCAAATTCTTGGTTACTAATTCTTATTTTTGTATAGATCATAATGTTTGGCCATAGGTATGTGGAGAGGGTGGCATAATGCCCACGTTGAGTGTAGTATGCATTTCATATTCTACATATCCTTTGTCAATGATCTTGACCTTAGCAATATAGGATTCAAGTACGAAATACTAGGTGGATAATGAAAATAGGTGGTTGGGATCAACATAGGATGAAGATGAAGTTATATTAGAATGCCCAACTTCAACTCTCTGAAAATTCCAAAACTAGGGAAATGAAGCTTCAAGAGCACAACAATACTCAAAAGGTTGTGGATATGCATTGATGGTGACTTCAATACCATTATGTGGGAACTTTAGGCATTGATGTTATGTGGATGGTATAACTTGCATGGCATGAATCCATGGTTGGTCAAGGAGGATATTGTAAGGTAAATCCAGTTCAAGAACATTCCAAGTGGTATACTACATTACGGGACCAACCTGAATGGGAAAGAAAATGGTGCCTTTAGAATCCATCTCTACAATATCATATGCTTTGATTGTTATGACCTGATTATCTAAGTCAGTGTGAGTGTACCTAACCTATTTAGTGAATTTAATGTACACAAATTGAGGGTGAATCCATTATCTAACAAGACATGTTTGAGTTTATGCTTAGCAATGAGAACCTCTATATGAAGAGAGCGATTATGAGCAGGGTCAATGGGAGGCATATCATTTTGACTAAATCCTAGATGATAAGTGGATGAAAAATGTCCTACGAGAGCTTAGAATTGAGTAGGATCAATATAATTTGGCACACGAGTATCTCATAAATCCTTAGGATTTCTTGATGAATGAGAAAACATTTCAACAAATCTAGAATAAATATTTATGCAGGAGTCTTTCTAAGGCGATCAAGAATTTTATACTATTGATTTGCAAGGACTTTCTAGGAGGCTATAGATGGTCCTAGAATGGATATGCAGGTTCTTTGGGTTGTGACAATGCATTATGGATATTTTCCTTTCACCTGGATCATGGAAACACATGGAGCTACTAAATATTACTAAAGGTTAATTTTATTGGCGATTTTTTTACATTACTAAATATTTGTAGAAAATTTTGGCAAATCTTGAAAATAATATGAAAATACATTAATTATGATGGCGAATCCATCCAATCTAAAAATAATTCTCATGGAAAAATAAGGGCCCAAGAGTGGGATTTATTGATGGGTTTTAGGGGTAGACTATAACATTTACTTGCCACCAATGTTTTAAAATATAATATAATGGCCCTCATTGTATTCTACAAGGTAAAATGTACCCATGATTTGTAACTCTCATGAGGCTCAAATTTTCTTTTAGATCATTCGTCTAACGAACCTCATACTTTGTGAGGTAAAATATTCGAAAATCTACAATGCTCATGGGACCCAAAATTGTGGGCCCCATGAGCATTATAGATCGTGGGTACATTTTATCTCATGGAATACAACAAGGGCCATTCAATTATTTAATAAACTAATGGTGGAAAATAAATATTAGAAATATGTTCCTAAATAAACTAATAATTATGACATAATATTGGTGAAATAATATAGATTTCTACTATAATTTATAAAATTCAGGAAAATATAATCTAATCATGTATCGAATATTGTGGCAAATTTTTGAGTTAATTTTTTTAGTAGAATAAATTATTTGGTGATTTAAATAGGAATATAATAAAATTTTGTAAAAATGTGGCAATTCAAGTCACATTATAGCTCCAAATATTAGCCAATTTTGGATTCACAAATTTCAACTATTAGCCAATCGGTGAATATTAGCCACTAAAAAATTCATTGGCTTGAACTAACCTTTTAAAAGCTGCATCCAAGGGTTATACTAAAGGAGTGAAATTTCTTGTAACATTCCCTTGACTAGATGGATTTGATTGAGTGGGAGGACATGGTGCTCCTTGAGGCATATATATGACATTGTATATTGGCAAGGTTGATGTGTTTTTACATTTTTGGGAGGTGTTTACTACTTGGGCATGTTTAGTGCCAGTGACACCATCATTGACCAAATTATTTTTTTTGTTCCACTAGCGAGACTTATCATTAAATTGTTTATCTTTATTGTACTTATAGATCTTGATAATCCCCTTGGAAATGAGGGCCTTTTCGATAATGAATCCCTTCTCAATTAATTTTGCAAAAGTGGATGCATAATGGATACATAAATTATAAGCCATGTCAAGGTGAAAATTTTCAACAAAAAAATTGACTAGTTATTTTTAGGAAGGCTACACATAAGAAAATTTTCTTGAGCTTGCCACCTTTTCAAATAACTAGAAAATGTCTCACTAGGATTTTATTTTATTTTTCATTAAGTCCATGGAATCCAATTATTTCTCCAAGTTGTAGGAGAAATGCATCACAAAATTTTCTAATAAATATGAAAATGTAGCAATAGACCCATGAGGGAGGTTTAAAAACTATTCTAATGTTTGTCCCCCTAAGCTAGAAAAAAACAAATGTAAGAGATATTTATCATTGTATAACACCTCTTGGCAATGCATACAAAATTCTTGTAGATGATCTCGAGGGTCTCCCTTTCCCTTATACTTATCAAACTTTGGAATTTAAAAAAAATATAGGAAAGGGTGTAGTGACGATTGATGGATCAAATGGATATGGAAAAATTTCTTCAAATTTGAAGGAATTTTTTGATGAAGTTCCTACTTGTAATTCCTTTAAAGTGACTTTGATTTCTTCCCATGCTTTATTCATGGGCACTGATAATGGAAGAGCTACTAGATTAGATTGATCTTGAGGAGCATATTGATTAGATGATAATGATGATGGAAGAGATTGATCAAGAGGTGGATTAATGTATGTGGACAAAGGTTGAATACATGATGGGAGTTGTTGATATTGATTAAAATATATGTGTTGTTATGATGGTGTTTTTTGATAATATGATGATGATGAGGCTTGATTTTGTGGTGGAGCTTGTGGAACACCTCCATAAGATAGAGGATGTTGTGATGGTGCATTTTAATAGTAGGATCGATTAGACTGGTAGTTTTATATTTGTTATTGGGGGATATGTGGTCGTGGTTATGGATTGGATTATTTTTGAAAGGTATTTGATGGGTTTGTTGTGGATAGTATTGTTGACGTGGATTAACAGGAAGTGGAGGTGGAGGTGGTTGATAATATGTGTCCTACATTGAAAGCTCCATGAAAGATGATGATTGTGGATGTTGATGATAGCAAGGTGAAAATAAATGAAGCATAGGATTGGAATATACATGTGGTAGTTTTTATTGATAAGGTGGTTGTTGTGATTGAACTTGAGGTTGGGATGGTGTTTCTTTTTGTTGATAAGGAAATTGTTGGGGTGGAACATGTGATGAGGACAACAGTTCTTATTTTTAATAAGATGGTGGTTGTTGATAGGATTACAATGGTGGAGGAATGAAATGAACATGATTGAATTGAGGTGTTTGATATGTTGGGGGTGGAACTTGGGATGAAGATGGAACGAATGTGCTAGAAGTGTTGTAAAACAATTATGTTGGAACGAGAGAAAAACGAGGGGGTGTAGAAGCTAAGGCATTAGATAAATTACCCCTAGTATTTCTTGAATGTGATGGATGAGTGGATTTTTTAGGTGGTTGTTATTAGAGATTTTGTGAGACAAATTTTGAGATTGTGGTATGGAAGTAGCTCCTTGAATATTGATAAAATATGATCCAATTCTAATAGGCAAAATCTAGATAAAAGAAGGTGGAATTCGTACAAACACATCATTTCCCATTCTAGGTTAGTAACATGATTCCTTAGGAGGAAATTAGGGACCTTGAGAGACTGGAGGGGGTTGTGAGACTTGAGAAGACTAAGGATCTTGAGGTGCAGAAGGTCCAATCATACCAATGTATTATGTCATATCAAACCTAGGTGGAGGTTTGGTACCCCGTATGAGTAATGATGCAAGAATTTAGTCTGATCATTCAACAATGATATGGTCAATAATTTGTGCATTAATTAGATTTCTAAGATACTCATTGACTTAAACCTTAGGCTGATTAACCATCCCCTCTTCAAGGGAATCTCAAGGATGACTTGAGTCGGGGAACTAACTTATATTGGACTGTTGGGACCCCCCATTAGTATGTAGGTTGGGAGGATAAGGGAATTGATGAATATGTGGTTGTTGCTATTGTTGTTCCATTTATCTCTTAGCCTACAATTGAGTGGAAATCAACATGAAAGTGAGGATGATTAGATGATGAAGATAATGTAAGACCTAAGGAAAAGACTAGGGTATGATGATTGGATGATACATTAGATTATCGATTTGATTAGATGATTCATTGATATAACACCTCAAGTGGATTTGAGAACTTAATTTGATGATGATAAAATTGATTGTTACTTGAGGTAGCCTCATGTTCTCAAGTAAACTAGATGATTACGATAATGATGATTGGATCAAATAGGATTTTACTTGAGATAGTGATATTCTCAAGCATGAAAGATGGTTACAATGCAAACTTGTCTCTCAATCGAAGCAAATTGATGTGGGCGATGATGATGAATAACTCAGAATAGGTTGTGTTCCTAAGTAAGCACGAATGGTGATAGCAAGGATTGATCGATTGGTTGATTTAAATATGAGCATTCTCTAATTGATGTTTGAGGGGCTAGGATTAGATGTTCGATTATAGAGATGATGATTATGGATTCCCTAGGATTTCCTTACCTGATGAAATAGAAGATGTGATGACCTTTGTAAAATTAAATTGTATGAAAATGTATATTACGAAAGATTGGATGATGATAAAAAAAAATTTATTACAAGAATGGAATTGGAACAATGTGGGATTTCTTTGGTTAAGAGGGTTCACTCTCTAGTTTTTCTATCTAAAAAAGATTCACCCAAGAATAGAGTGTGCATGCCTCTATAGGTAGCACAGACACTTAAGAGCGGGAACGCCTTTGTGTGTAGTGCATATGCCTATTGGGGTAATGGATTCACCTGTGTGGGAATGATCTAGATAGTGTACAAAAAAAGATAGTGAAATTGCCCTAAAATAGAAAGGAGACACCTATGTAGGTTAATCAGATGTACAAACATACAACATATTTTCCTATCGATAGAGTAGAAATTCCCAATGGGATGACTGTATAGATAGGTTCAACATATACACCTATGAATAAAGCATAAATTCCTATGAGGGATGACTACATGCATGTATGAGATAACATATATTCCTATCAACTAAGTGTAAACACCTATGAGGGATGATTGAATTTATGGATGGGATAGCATATATTCCTATGAATAGAGCGCAAACACCTTGTTGTGCAAGCTTTGCACACACGCCCCACTGAAGGTGGGGACCCTCTTTTTTTCTCTTTGGTGTTTTGGCCCTTCTTTTCTGGAGGTTTTGTTTGCTTGGGTTTGTGCTTTGATGACCATTTTGCCAATTGAAGTGGCATCCTTTTGAGCTATATTGAAAATCTGAAGTTTTGGCTTTATCTCGGGTTTTTTCACTATTTCGGGAAAATCCGCCTGGGCTGGATTCTCCCGGTTCCCTCCTGATGTCCAAAATTGGTCTTCTATATTTCTTTCTGAAAAATTCGCACATACCAGATTTCCCCAAAATTCGGGGTAGTGTTGGATCCCCGAAATCCTTGGTGATGTCGAGTTCCCGAAGTTCTTTGTGGCCACGACTGTCTTATCAAACGCATTAATGGCATTTGTGCGGAGGTCTTTGGGATTTGATATATTGATTCTTTGAGAAGTAATTGATCATTTGAGTTTGTGCATTTTCTATCATTTCTGCTTGTGTGTTAAGGTTCTTGTGTTTGCTAGATATCTAGATTTTTGAGGCCATTTGGACTGAGCATTTGCATTTGAAGTGCGTGGGTTGTATTCGGTATGCATCAAGCGGCCATTTATCGGTTTCATTCATCACAACCTCTGCGCTTCCATGGTATGTAAATATGCCATGTTCTCTCTTGATTTCAATCACTTTTCTTTGTATTGCTTGGGGAGTCCCTCATAGGTTTTCTAGTTTCTCTGGATGGGCGTCATTGTTGGGTGTTTTGGGTTTTCATGTGGTGCACTATTTCATTTCATTGATTGGGTAGTGCATCTTTATCTAGTGTTGCTTTTTATTAAAGCATGGGCTTGTTGTGGTTTCATACTTTCCATTTAAGGTATATTAGCAAGTTGTTTGTGCTTTCATGGCGGACATTTGGGGTTTTCGACCTAGGGCATGGCCCATCCTCTTCAAATCTCTATGAAGAGTGTCCTTAGTTCACATTTTATTTCTTAGGATCCTAGGTCGGGTTGGTTTCAGAGTCCTGGCACCGATCCAGAGTGATTTGATTTGATTAGGTAAAAGTACCGAGGATGTAGACCGGTTCAGGTTTTCGAGGCCTTCATGGAATTCTGCTTCATCCAGATTTCCCCGAATTTTCTATCTCCTCTTCCTCTTTTACTTTTTGCCGGATTTTGTTTGGGTTTGCCAAAATCTGTTCCTTCCGGATTTTCCTGAAATCCATGGTCGGGTCATTTTACTGATTTTGAGCTTTGATACTATTACACCTGGGTTTCGCCAAAATCCATTCCATCTGGATTTTCCTGAACAATCTGTGTCCCTTCATTTTCCCCGAGATTGGTTCTAACTATTGTTAATTTCACCAGAATCTATCTCCGGCGGATTCTTTCGGGTGTTTTAGGGAAATGCTAAATTTGATGATTATAGATGGTGGGTTTCTTGGTAAATTATTTGAGTGATTTAAGGAGCTTATGCTAAGTATTTATAATGATTTTCTTTGCTTAAGATATTGATTTTGAACATTATTTTGGGATTTTGTATGTTTGGTTCGTTGGAATCCGCCTGGTCCGTATTTTCTCGAAAATCCTTCCCAATGCAGAATCTATGAGGGGGGCAAAATCCCGAACTTTGAGGTAATAACTTACTATACTTATTGTTTCTTATAGATCTAATTGTATGTTACCTATATGTGTTTGCAGGCTGGATCAGGACAAAATGTTGCCACTTGAGGTAAAGGAAAAGCAACTGACCTTGGTGGGGAGGCTTTTGCCATCTCGAATGTAGAAAAAGTTAAGCTAGATATAAAGAGCAGAATTCCTATGAGCAAGTTGACCTCAATTTGGTCAAGGATCACATATACGAATGTAGGCATGTGGGATTATGAGGAATTTAAGGCTGAGATGTCAGCACCAAATCCTTCTCTGTTGGAAAAAGGGATGGTACAATCTGGATTGGCTCATGTAGCAGGTTTCCCTCCTATAGTGCAGTGTTATGAATTGGTATTGGAGTGTGCTAGACATTATGATAGGGGAACATAGAGAATAGTTGGCCCTCAAGGAAGGATCCTTGTTGGTTTCAGTCCTGTGGCCATTGCTGCCACCTTTGACATGCCTAACAGGTCCCATGTGGTGGGTTTTAGCATGAATGATGCTAGAAAATATTATGAATAAAATACGGTCAAGTCACAACAAGTGATTAACTCCTGGTTAGAAAAGTCAAAGTCCCATTTTTCAAAGTTGCCTAAGCAACTATCCAGGCTCAAATTCAAGAAGGAATACTATAATGCTATCACTCTTCTCAGCAGGTTGGTGGGATTAAAGAGTGCAGGTGTATTTGAGACCTAGATGTTCCATGTGATTTCTAGAATGGAGCAAGGATTTGACTATCACTGGGCAAGTGCCATCAGTGTTGTGATTCATGAGCAGTTATGTAGTGTCTTGCAAACCAAGAATTTTACTATGACTTCCTACCTAGTGTACTCATTGGCAAGACTCCATCCATATAAGGGATTGAGCACTAGAGGTATCTTTGGGTAGGATGCTATCTACGAAGTGTATCCACAATTGCACCTAGCTGGTGGAAGCTATAGGAGATCAAATGAAGCCTTCACAATGTATATCACCAGATTGCTCCAAGGTGTAGAGCATGTAAGAATTTCAGACAAGGAAAAAGAATTGATAGGAAGGTATGGAGCTTGGTTTATTCAGTTCCCAACCTTCTCATATATCAAGGTTGATGGTTTTCAGAGGGCTCCTTACAGACTCCCTAGATATCCCATGGATCATGTTGTGTTGTTGGAAGTCACTAGGAAAATTTGTGACTTTGACAATGTAGTAAAGGGAGAAATGCATAAGACAGGTTTTGGGAATGATTTCCATTTGAAGATAGGAATGGGTGAAGTTTGTGCCTCCATTCAGTCTACTGATGCTTCAGAGGAGGAGATGGGTACTCTTGGGATCTCTTTTCATTCGAAGAGATCAAGGTTTGATGTTTATGGCGGGGCCCAGAAGAAGGCCAACAAAGATTATAGCTATAAGCCTCATATTGAGGATAACCTTGCTGACGAGTTTGAAGTAAGGAAGAAGAGGTTCTCTAGACTACCAGTGGACTTGGTAAGACTATATAATGTAACAACCATCCCAAACCAGATTGAGGAGGATGGAAATGTGATCTAGGGTCATGTATATGAGGTAGTGAAAGACAAACCAATGGGAGAATTTGACTAGTTGGAGGAGGAAAAGACTGACTTAGATCAGGTTATGGCACCAGTGATTAAATACACCAAAATGTGGTTGAAACACAAGATGCTGGAGCTAGAGAGCGAAGATGTTCCATGCACCTATGATCTGATGGGAGACTTAGAGTCTCATTCTACTTCTGAGGCTTCTATTGGGCCCAAACAAAAGGGTAAGGAGAAAGTGGACTCTCCTTTCAGGGTTCAGGTAAGGGAGGCGCAAGCTGAAAAGGTTGTAGAGGTGGTCAAACAAAGGAAGCCTGTTGCCAAGAAGAGGAAACATGCCTCTAAAAAGGAAGTTGAGAAAGAACAGGAGGAAGAAGAAGTTGAAAGTGCTCCACTGATGGAAAAGAGAAGAATCATAAGATTTTCACAGAGAGGGGAAGAGGCTCCTAGGGTTGACAAGGAAATTGAACCACCGGTGGTAGAGGTGGAAAGTTCGAGAGAAAAGACCCATGTTTACATGAGGAGATCAAGGACTCCTTCCCCGAAGGACACTACAGCAATGGAGAAGGTCTCAGTCAGTATTCTTGTTGTTGAACAAGTGAGTGTTTCTATTTCCCAGGATGCTGGTAACCAACAGGAAGAACCAAAGAAAGATAGAATTCCTAAAGGTTTGCAGGAAGAAGTATTTCAAGAAGGAGACCTCTTTAGAACAAATGCAGAAATTAGTAAGGTATTGCAGTCCCCCTTGGTGGCATATGTAGAATCTCCTGCAAGGGAACAAATGGACAAGAAAAGGAGGAAGAAATAGCTAGGGCCCCTTCACCAGTGCATGTAGTCGTGGAAGAGCAGGTACGACAGGAAGGGAATCCAACTGTGGAGGTCCCTAAAAATCCTACTACTGAAAAGGATGCAACTATTGATCAGGAAGAAAAGGAACAAGATGAACTAGACACAGTGCCTGTTGGGTCCTCCATTCTAGATTAGCTTGAGAGGGAATTGACAAGTAAAATGATAATAGTGGAGGATGCTCCTCCTAATTGGGATGCCCTCATGGCTAATGTGGAGAAGGAAAAAACAAAGAAGAAGGCAAGGGTTGTATCCCAGATTGAGAGGGATAAGTCAAGTAATTGGGTGGCCCATATTGCTACCCCTACTTCAAACAAAGATAGGGATGATGTGACTGATCAGGACTATAATGTGCAGACTATTGATTTAGGACCTGCTACTGTTGAGTAGGACATTGAAGAGTATGAGGGCTCCAATGTAGTTATTGTGGGGAGATTGAAGAAGGCAGTGCAAACCAGACATGAGCTAGAGAAGGAGAATGAAAAAATAAGGAAATACTTGTAAGATTTGATGAAACCTTTGCAAGCTATTAGCTCCTCCTCTTCTGCTACAGGATTCCTACCCTAGGAGATTTTTTTTGAGTTGGAAAAAATGAAAGGTACTTCACATGCTATGGTTACCTGGTTGCAAGGTGTCCAGGCTAAGGGAGATGAGGCCATCAAAAGTATATTATCCACTGGAGGGGATGCACTAAGGTCAGTTGATTGGTTAAAGGCTGCATTGGCAAAGGATAATGTGGATACCAACCTCTTGCTGCAAAAGACTACAATAGTCATGGGGTTCACCGAGAACAAGTTAGTGCAGTGCAAGATTCTTCCTTTTCCAGGAGTTTTTGAACCTTGGGAATGGTATGAAATCTTGCAAATGAGGCAGAAGGCCTTAAAAAATATCTACAAATAGTTGAAGCAGATTGAGGATACTCTGACTGGTGTCCATGAGAGGTGCATTTCATTCTTCAAGGTCATGATTGGAAGGAAGAAGTTTGCTCGGAAGCATCTTAGTTTGGAGCAGCTTAGAGGGTGGTGGAGAGATGTGTATTCTCTAGTCAATGAAGGGTCAGTTATTGAACATCAATTGGATGATGTTGCAACATACATTGTAGTCATTGACAAATATTTGACCAACAAAACTGATTGGGATGGTATAGTTAGGCAAGCAAGGGAAGACATCAAAATTCTCGAGAGAAAGATTAGGGTTTTGCCTGTGCCACCCATTGCTGAGCTGGATAGGGTCTTGTTGGCTCTACATGCTGAAGAAGATAAAACTAAAGACAAGGATGGGGAGTGACTATATAGAGTCACATTGATATTTTTGCTTCCCATTAATTTTCATGTATTGGGCCGACCCTTTTGATGCATTGGCGGTTTTGGATGAAATTGGTGCCAATGGCACATTTCATATGTTCGAATGTCTTTTGGTCGACCTCTTGTAGGTCGTGTTTTACTGTAAATTATAGTTTGGGCCGACCTATCTTATAGATTCTCTATAAAAATAGGCATGTTGCCTCATTCAAAGAGAGAGAGATAGATAGAGAGATTTAAGATAGAAATAGAAGGATAGGTGGATCAAGTTAGGGTTTATTGGCAAGCAAATATTGTAATACAGAATTGGAATTGTTGCAATCTTGGGTGATTCAATATAAGGAAGATATTGTGTTTTGCTATCTATCTTGTGTATTTCATGTAGCATGGTTCTTGTTCTTCCATCTTTTAAATTGCTTATGAGTTCATAGTAAATTTTTTTGATAAATGCTTAGGGTTTTCATGTTGGAATGTTTGTAGCGATCTCTAGTCCATACTTTTCATAGTTAGCTGATTCTTGGCTACTTTGCAAAGTTAGCCTGGACTTATATTTGTGCTTAATTCAATTGTGAAAGTTTGTTCATCTCAATTGTTGTAAGGTTGACTGAATGAATGTTTATGATTTGAAAATCTTTCAATACCTTAGAAGATTGCACTATTTATGTGGAATTGCAGATTCATCTGGGTCAAGTAGAAAATAGTTTATGAGAGATCGGTCCATTTTAAGCATTTTATCCTTTTGCATTTTCAATCTTAGGGTTAGAAGTAGTCTTAAAATTATCTCTGAAACCTTTTATCTTTTGCTATTTCTTTATTATCTGATTTGTATCAAGTTAGAAAGTACCAATATATTTCTTACATTTGATAAGTTCGAAGTCCAGTTCTACTCGCAGTAAGGTCCCTTTGTGATTACCAACATTTTCACATTATCTCTAAGTTGTTTCACTGCATTGTCAAGACCTGACATTAGAGACCTTGGGGTTATCTCTTTTCCCATAGATATTTACCTTTCAAGAGAGATAGGATATCATATTTTGTCTGAGTTGTTGTTGTGCAGAAAACACCATCAACAAATTGGCGCTAGAAGGAGGGCTTTTGAACAAGCAAGCTAGAGCGTTTCTTAAATGCCATCTCTCTTGAGAGACTTAGAAGAAGAACTAGATCCACTCCAGGAGGAGAAGAATTTCAAGAATTACAAGCCCCTACTAGGTCAAGAAGGACCAGAAGAGGGGAAGAATCATCATCAGCTCATCCACTCCCATCATCTCCATCATCTTTATCTTCATCTGACTCTGAGGGGATTCCCATTCCACAACCACAGCCTATTACAAATCAGCCATTACCACCCCACCTCCACCAATGGCTTTCCTTGCTACTAATCCATCCCTATTGATTTTCAATAATTACAATGTTATGCCCAAAAATCCTGAGCATTTGTTCTCTAAGTTTCATACTCATGATCCTATCCGAACTGCAAAAGAGCATATTAGGATTTTTCAAACTTGTCTAAGAGATAGAGGGATTAACCACGAGGATGTTGCATGTAGGCTATTCCCTTATTCTCTAGGAGAAGAATCCTTTTATTGGTATAATCACCTGCCTGCTGCTTCTGTCCATAATTGGATTGAGTTGGAAGCTGCATTTCTGCAGAAGTTCAAAATTCCCATTAGTGCTAATGAGTTATACTTGCATTTTATTGGGGTAAAAAGAGAGATTAATGAACCCATAGGATCATTCAATGATAGGTTCCATCGAGCATATACTAGGCTCCAGGCACCTTATGCTAGAAATAAAAATATTGCTTTGGAGATATACCTTGAGGCCCTGGATAGTCTTACATCCATATTCCTAAAACAAAGGGCCAATCCTCCAAATACTCTACTCACTGCATATGCGGAGGCAATGAAAGTTAGTATAGACTTAAGACAACATTTATCAGGACCTTTGCCATCCATGGGACCTATTGCTCACCCTGGACAAATCCAAGCCCTCAATCAGGCCTTAACTAGTCATGCTCCACTGATGAATCATGTACCATCCCTACCTTTGGTTCCTCATCTAGGTCCACCTCTAAGTCAAACTCAACCTACAACTTCTTATCCCCAGTAGAGAGTTAATCAACCCTTACAACAACAACAAGCTAGCTTCCCTACATATTTGCAGAATTTGGAAGTCTTGAACCAAGTTGTTGGTTCGGGGGATGTATCTGGATATCCTTTGGGGGGTAATCTAATACCACCTAATAAACTAGATAAGGAGAGATTGGATGAATTATCTGAATAGGTGAAGAGGTTGAACACAAAGGTAACTTATTTGAGAAATCAGAATAGCTAGCTTCAGGCTGCTTAGAAGAATATACAATCCAATTATGGAAAGGAAAATAAGAATTTTGAAAGAGGTCAATACTTTGATAGAAATCAAAATTTTGACAGAGGACAAGGTTATGGTCGGAATTTTGATAGGAGAAAAGGTTCTAGTCAAAATTTTGATAGGAACCAATAAGGTGGACAAGGATTTGACAGGGGGCAACAACCCAAATAGAATAGATCTTGGAATACTGGGCCCAACAATGGAGGGATCCCTACTCCTCTGGATCAACCTGTTACTCAAGAGAAACCTCCAAATGGTGTGTACTTAGCGGAAGTAGCTTTGTCTGGGTGGTGCAGACTCCATAAAACAAGTCAACACTCTGAGTTGGACTATGCTGAATTTTAGACTGCAATGTCTATCTTTCAGTATGAAATAGAAAATAATTCTACTAGGTAGGAAATAGTATCTTCAAACCCTTATGATGCTCCAGTACCAGTACTTAATCATGCTCCATTCCCAAAAAGTGAGGAAAATGAACCAGAAGAAGTGTCCAATACACATGAGGAGGCAGAGTAGGTGTTGAATGAAGATGAGATCTCCCAATTGTTTAATGAAGAAAATGAGAATGATAATGGTCCTATGGATGAGGAGGAAGTTGGTGTTGAAGAAGTTCAAATTTTTCAACAACCAACAAAGAAGTATGACATTAGAAATAGACCTAACAGGGGTCCATAGGCTGGGGGTCCTTTCACTACTTCTATCCCTCCTAACAATTTTAGTACTCCACCTGATCCACAAGCTAGTAACAACCCACCGTATCCTTAGGTACCAACACAATACCTATCAAAGGGGAACAATGTTGAGGTTTCTAAGGATAGGCAGACTGGTGGTTACAAGGAATCCTAGGCAGACCTGAATGTGGAACAATTGGGTGAATATGTGACTGAGGAATTCAAGAAAGTAAAGGTAAGTCTTTCTGCTTTCGAATTGTTGAGAGTTCCTGCTATTAGAAACATTGTTTTGGGAACATTTGGTTCAAATATAACATCACAAAAGGGAGCTACAAATGAGGTTACTATTAGGTCTTCTAATTCCCAAGCATCCAGGAGTCATATCCCACCTGTGAAAAAAAGGGCAGATAAAGATAAAGGTCAGGTCGCACAAGCTGATATTCATCTGAACTTATTTCAAGGTAAGATGGAAACCCCCCCCTTTCTAATTTCTATTCGTATTTTTGGGAATAATTTGCATAATTGTCTTCTAGATTCAGGGGCCTCTACGAATGTTATACCTTTCGCTGTCTACAAAGCATTGGGTATCACTCCTATAGCTTCTCAAAAGAAGGTTACTTAGTTGGATAAAACAGAGGTAAGTGTGGTTGGAGAGTTAAACATGATCCCTACGCGACTGGCATCAGATCCTAGGGTGCAGTAGGTGATCAATATCCAAGTTGTAGACATCCCTAATACTTATGGGTTGATCTTAGGTAGGGATTTCACTAAAGTGTTGATCTCAGATCATTCCCACATGTGGTTACCATGGAAAGGAGTTCCGAATAAGATCATAATTGAAAGGGAACCTAGGATGAAATATGTGATCACAGAATACCAAAATATCACAAATGAGGTATTGGTATCTGAGGTTGGCATAGGAAGCTATGTGTTGGCTGCATCAATTACTAAAGATCAAGAGGTTTTTATGTTCCAGGATTCTTCAAATAAATACCGTCTGGAGAGCAATGATCCTGAGATTTTGATTGAACCAGAGAATGAAATGAGTGATGAAGAAGACAAACAACTTAGTTTGTTGGATAAATTTTAGGAATTCATTCAGAAGTGTATGGAAGACCAAGTCCAATTGAAAGGAAGCATGAGGTTTGAAGAATTGCTGCTTCCAAATTGGTGTAGGGTACATGATGCACCTCATTCTGAGTTGGAGTGTAACTTATGTCAAACTGTTGTTGAACGGATACAGAAATGCATTAATCCAGTTCCACTCACCAGACTTAATGTGTAGGAGGATGTAATAAATAAGGAAAAGAGCCCTATGCTTCCTGAAGAATCTCCTACCCTCAGCAGAGAACAAGACAAATTGAAGCCGAAAGAACCTGAGGGTTGTTGGACATTGAGATTTGATGGATCTAAATCAAAACAAGGTGCTGGAGTAGGATTTGAATTGATTAGTCCTAAAGGGAAGAATTACTTCACTGCTCACAGACTCCAGTTTCAATGCACTAATAATTTTTTTGAATATGAGGCTTTAATCCATGGCTTACTGATGGCATCGAGGAAGAAAGTGAAGATATTATAGGTTTTTGGAGACTCTAAATTGGTGATCAAACAAGTAAGAAAAAAGTATTCATGCCATGATAGAAGGATGACCAACTATAGACATAGAGTATGGGATCTCATAGAAGGGTTCTATGCTTTCAATATACAGTTAATCCCTCGAAACAAAAATCAGGTCACTGATTCTTTACGTAAGCTGCTAGCACCCTGTAGCCATTATCGCTTTCAGGATTGAAGAAGTTTATAGTTGAGCTCACTCAAGTCCCTTCATGCCTAACAACATTACCAATTTCTAGGTATTTGAGGATGATAAGCATATTTTGGATTTTATTACAAGTTGTGATGTGTTTGCCTCCCAAGTTATTGATGAGGTTGAGCCTTAGGAAGTAGATATAGATTTTGAAGGAATCATCAATCTAAAGACTAATACCATCCCAAGAGGTATGGTGCAACTTGAACGAATTTTCAACTTGGATAAAATAAGAGATCAAGAACAGCAGATCAAAAGAGATTCTATTAGCAGTTAGTGTGAAACATATAATATGGGGACGTCAGATGATTTGAAGAATGTTCTTATTGGAAAGGTATGTACTCCAAAAGAAAGGAAAGGGATTATTGATGCCTTACATACATATCATGAGGTAATAGCTTTGAGTTATGAGGATTTGAAAACATATGATACCTCGATCATCACACACACTATCCCCTTGAGATCGAATGTCAAACCTTTCTGATAGAGACAAAGGCCAATCAATGCTTTGTTGGAGCCCATTATTCAAAAGGAGGTGCAGAAGTTGCTTTCAGCATGCATTATATTTCTAGTGAGACACTCTACCTGGGTGGCGAGTTTAGTTCCAGTAAGGAAAAAGAATGGAGAAATCAGACTATGTGTCGATTTTAGGAATCTGAATAGAGCATCAGAAAAGGATAATTATCCAGTTCCTTCTCTAGATGAAGTGCTTTAGATTGTTAATGGATCACAAATGATGTCCTTTCTAGATGGATATTCTAGCTACAACCAGGTTATGGTGCAGTATGAGGATAGACACAAGATTGCCTTTACTACAAAGTGGGGAACATTTTCTTACAGAAGGATGCCATTTGGGCTGATTAATGATGGAGCTATGTTCTAGAGAGCCATGGATATTGCTTTCAAAGATATAATTGGCAAATGCATCATTATCTATATGGATGATCTGACTATTTTCTCTAAGAAACGAGGTGATCATGTATCATATTTATGCAAGCTATTCCAAAGATGTAGAGAGTTTGGCATTTCACTTAATTCAAGGAAATGTATTTTTGGGGTTACCAAAGGAAAGTTCTTAGGGAATATTATATCAGAATAGGGCATTGCCATTGACCCTGAAAGAATTCAGGCTATTATGAGGATTCAACCTCCTGCAAGTAAGAAAGAAATGAAGTCATTCTTTGGTAAGATTAACTTTGTTAGAAAATTTATTACTGGATTTGTAGAGATAGTTAAACCATTGAATGCCATGTTAAAACAAGAAGCCAAAATATAATGGAATGCAAAAGCTAAGGGGGCATTTACAGAAATCAAGAAATCCATTGCCGAGGCTCCTGTATTGGTGATTCCAAATTATGCTAAGCCTTTTTATATATACTCATTTGCTTCTGATCATTCTTGTGCTACAATGTTAACTCAAAAGTCTGATCAAGGGGATGAACACCCTATAGCCTTCATGAGTACTCCTTTGAAAGATGCAGAATTGAAATATCATAATGTGGAGAAACAAGCCTATGCTTTGGTTCGAGCAGTGAAGAAGTTCAGGCATTATATCTTGAGGAATAAAGTTTTTCCATAGTGCCTGATCTTGTAGTAAAGTTTTTGTTGATGCAGAACGAGTTGGGTGAACAAAGGGCAAAATGGGTGACCATGTTACAAGAATATGATATGGAGATTTAGCCCATGAAATTGGTAAGAGGAAAAGGACTTACAAAGACAATGGCTGAAATAGGTCTTGATCTTACGGCCCAACATTATTACCTCCAAGAGGTGTCCCCAAGAGATTGGTATGATGGAATCATTTTCTATTTGTTGAACCAGCAGTGTCCTGATCATCTTAACACAGTCCAGAGACGAGCCTTGGGCCTGAGGAGTGGAAGCTTTATGATGAAAGGAGCTATTTTGTATAAGAGAAATCATGAGAGTGTTTACTTAAGGTGTTTAGGTAAAGATGAAGCTGCTAGAGTGATGATTGAATTTCATGAGAAATATGGCACAGGCCATGGTTCTGCATCATCTACTGCACACCAAATCTTGAGGGAAGATTATTACTGGCCTACTTTTTTCAAAGATGTACACCAACATGTGATAACTTGTCACATATGTTAGTCCACTGCAAGCAAGGAGAAACACGCAACTCTTCCACTCCAACCGGTCATCGAGGTAAAACTGTTCGCACAGTGGGGTATGGACTTCATAGGTCCAATAAACCCTCCATCATCTGCAGGCCACAGGTATATTCTTACCATAACTGATTACTTCTTTGTAAGTATACTATCTTCTCACATATGAAACTTCACACATTCACACTTTATAACTTTCATCCCTTCACTTATTACACATCAGCCACATGTTGCACACTCTCTCTCTCCTTCACAAAAATATCTTACATATATACCATATACAATCACTTTCAGTAATTAGGTCAAACTAATTAGAGAAACTCCATCCCACATCAAAACCAATTTTTTTGGAATTATCCTCAAAATAATATTAACCTTCACACTCAACACAAACATCTAACATAGGGTACTAGTCAGCATGAACCTAAGATAGATCCATATAGAATTCATAACGCATATTTAATTATATTTTTAATACTAATTCATAATTAGGTCGGCCTAAGCTAGACCTAAAACATCAAGACTCCAAATGTATATGCAATGCATCAAATGTGTAACACAAAAATTTGTTAACACATTGAATTCTCCTTTAGAAGACATCAAATAGCTTATCTTCAACACCGCAAGGAAAAATAATTAATCATGAAAGAATGCAGAATCGCCCACAAGAATGCATTGTCCAAAACCTTAATGTAGTTCTTATAGTAGAACACTATTATCCATATCTTTTGAATGTGTTCACATATCATCACAAATATTTGTTATAAGATGCATCCTATATTCATAAGTCTATCTACAAATTCCTATAGATATATCTTTCTTTGAGGTGGAATATGGACCAAAAAATGGATGTACTGAATCAATATAACATTGTTCTCCAAACTACTAGTAACTATATCTTTCAAACCATATAGCCAGGTCAACTATAATATTGTCAATGGATGCAAACAATGTCCAGATCTTATAAACTAGAACATAGTATCAACTTCTAGTTAGATCTTATAAAATAAGATAATACACACCAAAATACCAAATCAAATTCCACTACTAGAGCAACTACTGAACTATACATAATGTACATCAATGACAATCTTCCAATTTCCATTGTTGACATCAAGGAAAACCTTCAAATTTCCAACACACCTTCCATAAAACTCCTTGTAATATTTTCTCCCTATCTTCTACAGATATAAAAATGGCCACAAAAAATCCTTTCAATGGGAATTTTACAATCTCCATGGTTTTCCAGTTTTCTACAATTCATGCCCTATTTTTCTTTCTATCAAACTTTGGGCCAATGAACCTACATATTACAACATGTTCCTCCAAGATCTCCACATCCTCCATTGCCTCCTTCGAAATATAATTTTTTTGGTAAGAATTACATATTGTGTGCTTACACGGGTCATCCTCCACCAATCCATTCTTCCCTTCTGCAATATTTTTCTCCTTCCCTACACTTGTTTTCTCCATAATAATCACCATTTCCTTTTTAAATTGAAAATTAATCATTATTCTTAATCAGTTTTGCTATCATTTCTTTAGACGATATTTCTTGGTGTTTCTTTTCACATTGGAAATTGGGTTAAAATTAATATTTCACATTTGTATTTGGATCTAAAATAAATCATTATCTTTTGATCCCTAAGATTTACTTATGTATATTCTTCTCTTACATATTAGGGTAATCTTGAGGATAAAAAAAAAGTGATGATCTTTTATTTTAGGGGGCCTACCTAAGGATTTCTCACCCTAGTAAATGACATCAAATATCATTTTTTAATAGATTATAAAGAGCAGGCCGTGAATAAAAAGTCATGCCTCTTGGAAGTGGAATGTTATCAATCTCGGCTAAGAGTTTAAGAACTTTATATCTTAAAGAAAATAAGGTGGAGATTTGGTTACCCTTTACTCTTGAATTTTTGGTGGTATTCCCTTTCATCTACATATTAGACCACACATACCCTTGAGGTATATAGATGATACCCCTAATACAATTTGTAAATCCTAGTTGAAACTTTTTGGCCATCTTTTATTGTGGTGACCTTGTGCCTAAAAGGATTGGTAAACCAACTTGAGTAGGCATGTCCATATGTCTTGTGTGTTTCAATTTTTAAAAATACATTCCCCATATGGAGCCAATAGAGGACACACAATCCAAATTGAGCCATAGGAAATAATTTGTCTTTTACATTAAATCTTTGCATGATTTTTTCTTTGACAAAAAAACTCAAAAATTGTAAAATCAAAACATTCTAAAATAAAAATAAGAAAATATATTTTCTTTATATTCTTAGATTTAAGATTGTTAATATTTCTTGGTGTATCTTTTTGAAATATTTAAGATTTTGAGAATCTCAACAACTATCTTGGTATTTTTTTAGCTATTGCTAAAACAAAGCCCCTAAAAAAAATCACTATGGGAAATCGCATCTAAGTAGAAACATTATGCTTTTGATTTATTTTTTGCACATCTAAGACATATAAATATTATATTTAACTATCATCCAATACATCTAGTTATCATTCTATGCAATTGATTAGAAATATTATTCTTATAATCTATTTTGGGTTGCATCCGAGAAATATTGTAACACATCTAAGAAAATCCATTATGCTTCTGATCCATTATAGGCTGATTTTGAAAAATCAAAATAACCCATAAATTTTTCAAAACATAGCATAAATCAGACCTTTCAAAGTATCAAAGTATAAGATGAAAAAACTTCAAACAAATATTTTATTGGATTTTTGTTGATAAGATTTGGGTAAGAATTTATTTTTTTGGAGCTTTTCATATCATTATTAAACTTTATCAAAGGTATAATATAGATCTCCTATCTATTATATCTATCGATATCAATCATTATCTATTTGCTTGGACTCATAAGTCTAGTTCAAGTAGACATTATCAATCTTGATCTTGGAATCATAAGTCTAGTTCAAGTAGAATATTATCATTATCGATTAATATATGTTTTCTTGGACTCATAATTCTAGTTCAAGTAGATATTATCAATCTTGATCTTGATCATTCTTCTTGGACTCATAATTATAGTTCAAGTAGAATAGTATCATCATCTATCAACATCTCTTTTCCTAGACTCACAAGTCTAGCTCAAATAAACAATATATTTATCATTTAGAGATCTAGCTTAAATTTAATTATTTTGGTTTTGTACAAGCATAAAATTGTTGGAAATCAATTCCTATCTTTTCTAAGGTCATACATTTACATATTACAATACAATAATAACATGGAATCTCATCAAAATGAGTTGAAAATATTGAAAAGTAGGGGTGCTAGTCAATATGAACATGGAACAACCTCAAACTTAATAAAACTACATTAAAATCCTTCTTTTGAAGAATATCTCAATTGAGACTCGACATTAGAAGAACTACATGAATTTGAACAAGACCCTAACATAATGATATTTTTAGAACTTTTATTTAAGACAAATCCCAATCACTATCTTCAAATACTAGTTCAACAATGTTCCAAGATGCCCTCTAATTTTTAGTATTTTATGGTGAACTCCTCAACACCCCAAGATCACCTACAAGACAACAATAATTTAAACACAAGAGATAAATGGTAGAAATATCATGTTATGATTATTTATACAAGACTACTAGATTGAATATTGACAATTAGATTGAATTGTTGTTGATTGTTTGTTGATACAATGTACTTATGAAGCCTTGATTATATAGGAAAGGTGTGATGATGTACCAACATTTAATTACTGTCATAATTAAATGATATGAGACAACATTAAATGGCCTAAGACACAAGCATTAAATAAAATCCAACTAGATAGGATAAGTGATAATTAATGCTTAACTAGAAATATTCCTTCCTAGGACCTAAGTGGACTTAACATGTAAATACAATCTACATAGGTAAAACACCTATTTACAACAACACCCTCCCTTAAATACAACTTAGGGAGTACTTATTCAAATGAAACACAAAAAAATCTTGAATACAGGGCCATGTTAGGTACCTATGTACATACGCAAATGAAATCTCTCACAAAAAGAGAAAAGGAGAAAACATCGTGGAACAAAAGTCCTCCCAAAAAGAGAGATATAGTACAAAATGATCTCAATTATGCATGAGAGGGATAAAACCCCATCCAAAGAAAAATAATCCCCATAAGAGAGATGAAGAAGAGGCCATTCAACCCCATCAATTAGATAACCTATTATAAAGAAAATGAAAGATAATTATGATGCTAGAAACCATATTAGATTCATTCAAGGAATCATGTTAGAATCGTGATAAAGAAATAGTAAACTCGATACCAAGGAACACTAGGAAAATATCGATATGGAACAATCCTCAAATATAAATGAAGAAAAATGATATAGAACATCATTCTAATACTAAAATGAAGTGTAAAGATAAAAATTTCACCCTCCCAAATATCTAAATATCCAAGTAATCTCCAAGAAACCCATTGAGCAAAAACTATAATAATGATATACCTAGGATAGATATAGGAAAACTTTCATGGATGGCATGATAGATCTCCTTAATACCTTTCCAAAATCATAAGAATCACAAAAATTAGAGATTGTGAAATCAAATTATGAGATCAGGAGCCAAAAATAAAGATCTAATTCAACCAATAATAAATGCTACTAAATAGAAAAACTATGAAAAATAACATACACCACTACAAAATTAGAAAATCCAAATTTTCGATGATATCTTGTTTGAAAAATTTCACCTATTGGGTTGCAATTTATGATCATTTTAAAAAAGGGCCTATTTTGGCCTCCATGGATCAAAATTAGGGCCCTTGGTCACCCATATGACCACTAGTAGAAATGGGGGTTTTAAAAAACCTATCGTCACCTAGCGGTGGTGCCATTATGGTGAGGAAATTTAGGAGGGGAGTGATCCATAGGCCATTTTACCTAAGGCTTAGATTCCCCATTAAGGTAGGCCTGAGAGCTTAGGCCTCCCCATGACCAAGGTCTATTGGTGGTGATAGTCACCATAAACAACAAACTATCGGTAGATAAAAAACCAAAGTTTAAAATAAAAACTTGTTATTAATACCATGTATTGGGAAGAATTTTCCAGAATTGAAGCTTTGATACCATGTAGGATTTTATGGTGAACTCCTCAACACCCCAAGATCATCTATAAGACAATAATAACTTCCACAAGAGAGAAATGGAAAAGTATCATGCTATGATTATGGATGCAAGATTTTAAGATTGAATATTGACAACCAAAGTGAATTTTTGTTGATTGTTTGTTGTTACAATGTAGTTATGAATCCTTGCTTATATAGGAAAGATATGATGATGTACCAACATTAAAAGACATGGGATAACACTAAATGACATGGGCCAGAATTAAATGACCTAGGACACAAGCATTAAATAAAATCCAACTAGATAAGATAATTGACAACTAATTCTTAACTAGAAAGATTCTTTCCTAGGACCTAAGTGGACTTAACATGTAAATAGTACTTATATAGGTAAAACACCTATTTACACCACCATAATTTTCACAATCCTATTTATAAAGAATAATATCTCATAAGCTTCATTTCAACTAATACTTTGGGAGAAAAAAAGTCAAATCAATACACCTATGAGAAGCATATCACAATCACAAAATCCACTACAAACATCATTAGATAAAAAAAATTCCACTTTCACTTACACATCACCACTCAACATCAAACATCTTGTAACATACTAACTCTTTCTATGAAGTAAAAATTTATAATTTTACCCTAAACACGTAAATAAACAAGTAACATGCCATTGCGAATAATTTATTTTATTTTCTTTATTGATAATTTCTAATCAAGATGAAATACATACTACAACATGAATTCCTTTTCATTTAATAAATACATCAATGTAAGAAAGCATAAGATTATAAACATAGCTCAAAGAGCTTTAGAAAAAATAGTTGTAAGATGGTCCTAGATCCTTCCTTTCAAATCTTGGTTCTTTTGTCACCTGTTGTGGAGGAGAAGCATCACTTAGGCACTTTTCCACCAACCACGAACTCTCAATGCAGTCCCCCACACATATATCATCTGATAGATGGCCCTTCCCATCGATGAAGAGATTGGTAGAGTAACCGATAACAAAAACCAATTGAGCATAGTGTTGTGTCCTACATAACTAGAACTTGTAATCCCACCATCTTTATCTAGCATGTAATACTAGATCATGGTGAATTGGCAGTGGAACCAAAGGTCATCAGACTACTTTGGTCAAAGTGTTTCATTCAGTATGTTCTACTAAGGGTCATCTATCACATACACTACTCAGTGCCAATTTGACATAAGGCTATCTTACACTACGCATAAGTATTTCTTTTAATGGATAGTCCATCATCCTATATAACCTACAACCATATTAATCTAATATGAATTAACCTACTTATCTAGTAAGTTCACAAGTTAGTTATTTCCATTCTATAGATAATCCATCATTCCAAAGATAACCTGTATACTTGGATAACCCTACTTACATGTAAGTATATATAATTCTCTCCCATACTGGACGACCTCTCCTAGGAGTAAAACATAAGCTTTCTTAGTTAAATCAATAACTTAGCTAAATAAACATATATGTTTTTTTCATGTTCAATCATACCTACTATACAATACCTATGATAAAAACCCATCTCCTACTATGGATTATATAAAAACACATTATGAAAATAGCATAAAAAATTTACTTTCCTTTACAAAGTAATGTAAACTCTCTAATGCATATACTGGAAAGACATCTCAGTAATGCATGAAAAACACACCATTCTAAGTAAAATAACAAAGAAGATGATATCCTCATGCCTATTATCACTTTATCCAAACTAATGACAGCAATGCAACCCTCTCGAATAGCGAATGGATTGATAAACAACTTCTCAAGAATATCTCACTATCTCTATATCACTTGTTGGTAGCTTATTTCTCTCAAATATAATCTCTTCTCAATTAAAATATCTCACTCCTACCTCTCTCACAATACTCTACAAAGTATGGCTGGAAATATATAGAAATATGAAATGCAAAATATGTGTTATCTCTTGAAAGAAATGTGTCCCTCATAAATAAATGGTTCAGCTATTTATAGAGCAACCAAGCAGCTACAAATCCTATAGTTTAGGCATGTACAAAGACAACAAGATTCATGCAAATGAACTTAGTATTAAGGTGGAAATAAACCAAGCTTAAACTCAACAAAACCTCCTATAGATCGACTAGCTTCTTTGATAGAAATCCGACTTATTCCAGATGCACATGGAAGAATTTGAATTATTTAAATGAAAAACATCTATAGGAAATCAAACTTCAAAGGTGGCGCTATCTGTTATTTTTCTTCCTTCACATTTGGCACCATAAAACTCAGTCAATATCCAAAACATGACAATAGGTTTGAAATGTCCCAAATGGTGAGTGAATCAACATAGCAAGAGTCACAGTCAAGCATGGTCTCATTTAATACATTGACCAAGTCAAGGTTTCCTCGGCCAACAAATATCAAATGCAAAGCCACACTAAATATCGCGTGTTATTCACAAGGATAATCGATTTACACTAGCAGTCGATAGCTATTAAATTGGCTTTCAAAGACATGGTCAACATTGACCTTTAACCCATAGTCTATATCAACTATAAGTCAACCTTTTAAATCGGTTCAAATAAATAAGAGATAGTCGATCTCAATCGACATAAATAATATGTTTAATATATATATTATTATATATAAATATATATGTAATATATATTATATACATATATATACTTAAATACTTAACACGTATTTATATATATGTGTATATATATTTATGTATCTATATATTTATATATCCACTAAAATATATTTACATATATATTATATATACATATATTTATATATATTCCAAGTCTATAATGTATGAATAAATTGGATACATATATATATATTATGTATAAATGTATATACCTCTATGTACACATTTGTGCAAGTATATCTATATCGATGCATCTGTATGAGCGTGTCCATTCACCAACGTACGCATGTATCGATATACATATACATATGGATATGTGTATATACTACACACACACACACACATATATATGTGTGTGTTCACATTCATTTCACATATATCCATTCACATTACCATCATATTGATAAGTGTGTATGTGTGGTATATCAATATCTATACATATGCATATACGTGTCATTGGATCCCATTGACACGCATGTGCATATATATAAACATACTTCCACATACATCCCACTTGTCCATATTATCATAATAGCACAAGAAATATCTCAAAAGCTCAAACAGATAAACATCACCCAATGCATGCAAAAGTAAACAATACTCTTACAATGTAGACATACGACTAAGGATGACTTGCCTATAACCCACAAAATGAATCAACTCAATCTTCCTAATGTGTTGTGTGTTTATGCTCAGATAGGTACTTCTATCAGTTATCCAACCAATATATTCTCCTAAGTTATACTTCCCCTCTTCTTGGAGGAATGGAACACATACTTGCATTCACTAACACATGCACACGGCAGTCAATTGTTCATAACAATATGCAGTATATATAAACATCTCCAAATTTATATTAATGATAATTCAATAATCTTTCATTCACTTATATGCAAAATTTCACCATGAATAACATCAACGGAGATAAAATTCAAATGAGATAACATTCATATTGATAACAAGGTACAAGCATATTTTATTCATCTCCAAAATTCACATTACATCCATATTTACCCTATACAATAATAGTAAATAGTATCTCTACATTTGGGGTGTAACATACTCCCCCCCTTATGAATCATCGTCCTTGATGACCTAAGGTATTGTTAAAAACATAACAACTAACATTACATTATTCAACATTCTCAAAAGCACTAAGAATATGAGGAAAATTTTGTTGAATTTATGCATAGTCTTCCCATGTAGCTGTGTCTTCTGCGTGTTGGTCCTACAAAAATTTTCATTGCAAGACCTCTCTATTATGCAAGCGTATATTATGTATTCGTAGCACCTTTACGGGCTGGAGAGTTACTACTTCAGGGTCTCGTACTTGTAAATTAGTCCAATCAATTACATGATTATCCCCTGGTATATACTTTTTAAGGTAGGACACATGGAAGACATTATGCATTCTAGCAAGAGCTAGTGGTAAAGTGATTTTATAGGCTACTAGATTCACTTCCTCTACAATATAAAAAGGTACAACGTAGCATGGAGCTAACTTACAAGACTTTCCAAATTTAATGGAGCTCTTGTGAGGTTTCACTCTCAACAATACTTTGTCACCTAAGGAAAAATTTTGGGGTACTCTCTTAACGTCAACATAGCATTTCTATCAATCATTAGCTTCAACTAACCTTTTCTTAATTACCTTAACCTTTTTATCCATTTCTACCAACATTTTTGGCCCAAGACTTACTCGATCCTCAAGTTTATCCCAACTTATTAGAGTTCGACACTTTCGACCATACAAAGCTTCAAAAGGAGCCATCTTAATTGCAGAATGATAAAAGTTATTGTAAGAAAATTCAACTAAGGGTGAGTAATCCTCCCACTTGTACTATTGATCCATGCAATTCATTCTAAGTAGATCTTCCAATACTTGGTTTACCCTTTCCATTTTCCTATCCATTTCCAGATGATACACTAAGATTATATTCAACTAAGCCACTAGTGCAGAAAACAAGGTTTGACAAAACCTAGAAGTAACTCATGCATTCCTATCTAAGATTATCTTTTTAGGAATCCCACACAATCCAAACACTTCCTACACAAATTTTCTTGCTATAATAGGTGCCCCATTAGTTAAGTAACTTGGTATAAAATGTGCTAATTTTGTAAGCTTATCTACTACCACCAATATGTGATTGTATTTATTCCTTGAAATAGGAAATCCTTGCACAAAGTCCATACTTATGACTTGCCACTTCTTTTCTAGTATATCGTGTGGGTATAACAAGCCTCTAGGATGATGATGCTCAACTTTCACCCTTTGACAATCAAGACACCTAGCCACAAAATTAGTGGCATCTCCCTTCATTCCCTTCCAGAAGTATAATGGTTTTACATCAGCCATCATTTTTTCACTCCAAGATGTCCAGAGTATGGTGCTTCATGTATTTCCTTCCATACCATATTTCTTAATTCCTTTACATCAAGTACATACATTGTACCCTTATATCTAAGTAATCCATTAGATTCAAATTAAAAACCTTCATACCTAGAATCTTATGGATTATCCATGAGTTCTTTCTTAACTTGCAAGTAATACTCATCATCCTTGCACTTTTGGAGTACTTTCCCTTTGAAATCGGTTTGGATTGTTACTATAGAGGCAATGTGTTGTCTTCTACTTAATGCATTGGAAAATCGATTTTCTTTTCCCTTAATATAACTGATATTAAAATAATATTCAACTATTAACTCTAACCATCTTCTTTTTCTTGCATTCAAATTAGGTTGAGTAAAAAGGTACTTTAACCCATTATGGTCAGTTTTCAACTCAAAGGATTTTCCTAGAAAATAGTGCCTCCACATTTGTAATGCACGAACTACAACTGCCAACTCTAAATCATGTGATGCATAATTAATCTCATATAGTTTTATCTTTCTAGATTCATAGGTAATTACTTTCCCATCTTGCATCAACATGCCTCCTAACCCTTCTTCGCATGTGTCCAATCGATGTGGTGGTTAATTTTTCCTTGAGATGTCAAAAGCCTCTTGACACTTCTCATTCCATTAAAATCTATTTCCTTTATTTTATAGAGAAGTGATTGGAAAAGTGATATTAGAAAATTTTGCGACAAAATTTCTATAATATCCTTATAAACACATGAAACTTCTTACCTCTGATATGTTCTTAGGTATAGGCCACTCAATTACTGCTTTGATCTTAGCTAGATCTACAATAATTTTGTTTGTCGAAATCACATGACCTAAATAATGTACCCTCTTTTGGAAGAATGTTCACTTGGAAATTTTACCATACAACCTATGCTCTCTAAAACATTGTAGGACCATTTCTAAATGCTTTCAATATTCTTCCTCATTTCTAGAACAAATCAAAATATCATCTAGAAAAAATAGTACAAACTTGTCAATGTAATCCCTAAACACACTATTCATTAGGTTCATGAATGTTGCAAGTGCATTTGTTAAACCAAAAGGTAGAACAATGAACTCATAGTGTCCATATATGGTTTTGAATGAATTTTTAAAGATATCTTCATCTTTAACCCTCAATTGGTGATATCCAGATCTCATATCTATTTTAAAGAATATGGTGGCACCCCTCATTTGATAAAGAAAGGTTGTCAATGTGTGGCAACAGATACTTGTTCTTAATCATAGCTTTTTTGAGCATACAATAGTTGATGCACAAACGTAATGTACCATCCTTCTTCCTAACAAAGATGACTGGTGCTCCCCAAGGTGATACACTTGGTCTTATCAGTCCTTTCAACAACAATTCATCCAATTGTGTCTTAAGTTCCATAAGTCCAGTGGTTGTCATCCAATAGGGTACCTTAGAAATAGGTTTTGACCCTAGAACACTATCTATAGAGAAGTCAAATATTCTTTTCGAAGGCAACCCTAGTAACTCCTCTGGAAACACATCCAAAAATTTCCTTAATATTGGATACTTCTCCATATCTAATTTCCTAGTTACGTATATTTCACCATCTTCTAGTTCCTAGAAACTTTGGAACTTTTAATCATCTCTATCATTCTCAAGTTCTTAAATATTTATGGAAAATATTTTGCATCCTTTCTTCTTAGCTCTTATAAGTTGCATTGTTTTAATTTTTCTAACCTTCACCTCCCTAGGTATCCCTTGGAATTTAACTTGATTTTCATAATCATCTAGGCATTCTACAGTCTTAGCATGGTTGTCTACTATAGCCCTATGTTTCCACAACCAATCCATTACTAGGATAACATCATATGATCGTAGAGGTGTGATATAAAAGTTAACTTCTATATTAAAACTAGGTAGTTCTATCCTAGCCTCAAATAGACATTGATCCACCTTTTCTCTTTTCTGGTTTGCATACTCTACATTCCAAGACATTACCATGTGTCCCGCCTTTCTAGTTAATTGTTTAGCTATTCTAGGTGAAATTACATTCTCATTTGCACCCATATTAATAAGAATATAAATAGGTAGGCCAAACAAAATACTTGATGTTTGATTGGAATTACTTGGTACTTTGCATGTCAATCATCCACTGTTGCATGTATCTTATGCTAAAACATTACTTGTTGAGTGGGTAATCGATTACCATATGGTCATGATCCAAAATTTTTATTGGGGAACTCAATTGCATAGTGATCCCCTCTACATATAAAAAATCTTATAGGTGACCCTCTTTTCCCCATGGTTTCTCTAGACTTGTTGGTACTTTCACTAGCCTTATTGGTATTACCCATGCTAGAATCATTCTTTTTTTGCTCTCTCCTAATCTCCTTTCCATTATTACGGAATAGTTTCCCCTTTTGCCTTGGAATATTTTGTAAAAATTCCTCATCCTTAGGAGCTATCTTGTTAGGAACTTCCACATCCTTCTTTTGCTCCCTTCTTTCTTGACAAGTGAAATTAGCCCTAAGCTTTTTCTCTTTCTTAATGAATTTCTCATTTACAAGATTTGTTGTTGTTGGACCATGCATATCCACTTCTCCTCTAATCTAACTATTGAGTCCCATTATAAATTTCCTAATATGAAATAGCACATCCTTATGATATATGGTAACATAGCATAGAAGTAGGGTAAAATTCTCCTAGTATTCATTGACTTTCATGTTACCTTCCTTCAAACCCTAGAAATATGAGAGTTTTTAGTCATAGTAAAATTTTGGTAACCATATTTTGTAGAAAATCTCCAAAAATTCCCCCCATGTCAGTTTCCATGAGTTGATGTTAAGTTCCAACTTCTTGTTCAACCACCAATTAGAGGCTTCCCCTACTAACTGATATGCACCCCATGTGGCTTTAGTAACCTCATAATAGTTACGTATTTCAAAATACTTTTTCATTTGTACAAGCCACACTTCAGCCTCATCACCTCCAGCACTTCCATCGAACTTGGGTGGTATAACCTTCTTCATGTCCCTGGAAAGTTTGAAAGCTACAAGCTTCATATTCCTTTCCATAGATGGTGTAGGTTATTTTTCCTTCTCATGATTATGGTTTTCGCCATGCCCATGGGAAGAATTTAATACCTCGTGATCATTAATGGGTACTTCCTTTTCTACCCTATCCTTAGCTCTTTCTTGTTCAAGGTTAGCTAGCCTTACCAATATTTGGTCAAGCCTAGCTTCTACTCTAGTGGTTCCTTGTACAACCTCTTGACTTCCACTAAGATTAGTTCGTGTTCTCACCATGCGTATGTGATTGGTTTCTACCTAAATATTTAATCCATGTTAGACTAAATTATGATATCAATTATACTATGGAAAAAATAAAAGTAAACATTCACATGTACACAAGAATTCCACATAAGATTAAGCACATGCTTCTTTTGATAAACACATAATTTTTATTCATTTCTTGAGGATTTCAATATCCTTTCAATTATATGGAGTGACTATTCAAATAGTCAAGTGGAGATGATCCTTCGGATTCACTCTCTGACACATAACTTAAAGGAGTTTAACCTACACACTGAGAAAATTGTTGCTCCCTATATTTCTATTCATCTCTCGTATATTCCTACCTATCCCAAAAAGGATAATAACCTTCAGATTTATCATCCAATACATAGTTTCGAGAGGAAATGTCAATATGGATTTCATCAAAAATATAGTCTACATTTTTCATAGACATTTTTTGATGAGACCATTTCTCAACTAGCAGTGTCCATCATACATATCCCTCAGACTCTTTACTTGAAGAAATTTCTATTACTTCTGCCAGTTGTAGAACTCAAGGATTCCTAAAGATGATTTTTTTTCTAACACTTTCTTTTGAAGGCATATCCCTAGAAAGTGGTAATGACTCAATCTTTTCTAGTGAGATGGTTGGTAGGTAATTGTGCATAGCCTCCATCTTCATCTTCCTCTTCACATCACTAATTTGAGAAAGTACATGACTAAAATTTTCACTATCACTCAACCAAATAGAATTATCGTAGTTGGCTCCCTCAATGGTTCTAGCAATGGATTTTTTTTCCTTCTTGGCCTTGAGGTAGCGCTTGATTCCAATTACTGACTTTTGAGTCATTAATTTGAGATGCACCATCCTGACATAATAATTTCACAACATTAGATAATGTTGGAAGGAAAAATGATGAGCTGATAGGTTCAAGAGCTAAACCTGGCTCTGATACCACATGTAACATACTAACCCTTTCTATGAAGTAAAAATTTATAATTTCACCCTAAACGAGTAAATAAACAAGTAACATGCCATTGTGAATAAAAAAAATTATTTTCTTTATTGATAATTTCCAATCAAGATGCAATACATACTACAACATGAATTCCTTTTCATTTCATAAATATATCAATATAAGAAATTATACAATTACAAACATAACTCAAAGAGCTTTAGAACAAATTATTGTAAGATGATCCAAGATCCTTCCTTTCAGATCTTGGTTCCTATGCTACTTCTTGTGGACGAGAAGCATCACTTAGATACTTTTCCACCAACAATAGACTCTTAATACGGCCCCCCAGACATCTATCATACGATAGATGGCCCTTGCCTTCAACAAAGAGATTGGTAGAGTAACTGATAATGACAACCAAATAAGCATAGTGTTGTGTCCTACATAACTAGAACTTGTAATCCCACAATCTTTGTCTAGCATGTAATACTGGATCACGATAAACTGACAGTGGAGCCAAAGGTCATCACACTACTTTGGCCAAAGTGTTTCATTTAGTATGTTCTACTGAGGGTCATCTATCACATATCCCAGATAACCTACAACCATATTAATCTACTATGAATTAACCTACTTATCTAGTAAGTTCACAAGTTAGGTATTTCCATTCTATGGATAATCCATCATTCCAAAGACAACCTATATACTTGGATAACCCTACTTACTTGTAAGTATATATAATTCTCTCCCATACTGGACGACCTCTCCTAGGAGTAAAACATAAGATTTTCTAGTTAAATCAATAACTTAGTTGAATACACATATATGTGCTTTTCATGTTCAATCATACCTTGTATATAATACCTATGATAAACAACCATCTCCTACTATGGAGTATATAAAAACATATTATGAAAATAGCATATTAACTTTACTTTCCTATACAAAGTAATCTAAACTCTCTAATGCATATACCAGAAAGACATCTCAAACATGCATGCAAAACACACCATTCTAAGTGAAATAACAAAGAATAAGAGATCCTCATGCATTTTATCACTTTATCCAAACTAATGAAATCAATGCAACCCTCTCCAATAGAAAATGGATTGATAAACAACTTCTCAAGAATATCTCACTATCTCTATCTCACTTGTTGGCAGCTTACTTCTCTCAAATATAATATCTTCTTAATTAAAATATCTCACTCCTACCTCTCTCACAATACTCTAAAAATTATGGCTGGAAATATACAAAAATATGAAATGCAAAAGATGTGTTATCTCTTGAAAGAAATGCATCCCTCACAAATAAATGGTTTAGCTATTTATAGAGAAACCAAGCAGCCACAAAGCCTATAGTTTAGGCATGTACAAAGACAACAAGCTTCATGCAAATCAACTCAGCATTAAGGTGGTGATAAACTAAGCTCGGACTCAACAAACCTCCTACAGATCAACTAGTATCTTTGACAACAATCCAAGACTTATTCAAAATGCACATGAAAGAATTCAAATTGTTTTAATGAAAGAAATCTACAAGAAATCAAACTTCAAAGGTGGCACCATTTTCTATTTATCTTCCTTCACATTTGGTGCCATAAAACTCAGTCAATATCCAAAACATGGAAACAAGTTTCAAACATCTCAAATGGTGATTGAATCGACATAGCAGCTTATTATGAGAGTCATAGTCAAGCATGGTCTCATTTAATACATCGACCAAGTCAAGATTTCCTCAACCAGCAGATATCAAATGCAAATCCATGCTAAATATCGCATTCTATTCATAAGGATAATCGATTTACACTAGTAGTCGATAGCTATTAAATCAGCTTTCAAAGTCATGGTCAACATTGACCTTTAACCCATAATCTATATCGACTATTGTAGACACATAAAAATGCCCTAGGCCTGCAAGAACTATTTTACCACTTTTTGTCCTACCATAATTATAGCATTTTAATTATGTTTCTAACTCACTTTCAACTATTAATTAAATAATTCATAAGTATTTAATTAATTCATATCTTTTTATTCTCCATGATTAACAAATAAATAGATCTTATTTATTTATTTAATGTGTCACTAATTATCTAAAGTCTTCTCATAATTAAATAAAGTTCTCAATTTATTTAATTAATATTTATCAGTTATGTCCTCTTGATTATTAAATAAATATATTTTAATTTATTTATTTAATATGTCACTAATTTCCAAATCCTCTTTTAATTAAATAAAATTATTAATTTATTTAATTAATCAATCACATCTTCTATATTAAATCATTATTTCTAATTATTTAATTGCCTTATTTGACATTTCCGTCATTTTAAATAAAACAATTTATTTTAAAATGGCTTCAAATGGTTAACTGCTTCTTCTTTTAGTAAATAATCTTAAATCAATTATTTACTATCTCACTAAATCCATATTTTGAATTAGTTTTAATTCAAAACGAAAATATTCTTCTACAAATCAGGTAATTGTTAAACTTACTGATTTTCTAAATCTCGACTTCTTATCTTTTGATTTTTACTAATTTTCATCTCACTGTCACGTTTATTCTCCATCCTTGATTTAATTTCTTGAATTAAATCTTGTGCACTCATTTGGGAATTTTACCCTAATCCTAATTGAGAGTTGCCATTTTTGAATCTTGACCATTAATTCTAGGGCATTTTTCAATCTCTCATCTCATCTGTCCATCCAAAATTGTATTTTCTATAAAATGACAAAAATTCTCATTTCGACATCTCTTAATATCTGGAAATCATCCTCACCTTCTATCTTTGTTCATTCTTGATATATGTAAGTCGTCCTCACCTTCTTTCTATGTTCGTTCTTGGGCTGATGTTGCGGCTGGTCGATCCTCATCTCCAGAAGCTCCCATTATCCTTGCTCCTTCTACATATCCCAACTCCATTCCCATCCCTTGCTCCTCCTCCACTCCCGCTCCACTCATGTTGCCTAATAATATTGCTCTCCCTTTGAGGAATAGTTTTCTAAAGCACTCAGTTTCTAATCCATTGGTTCATCCTGCGACTGTGTCTAGTAACCTCAGAAAATCTGTTAGTGCTTCCCGCTCGCAGGTTAAGTTTGATAAGGCTCATTCTGGTAAGCCAAATAATGTGCATTCTATTAAGTCTACTGATGAGGGTGCAACCCGAGACACATAAAAACTAACAAATCTTATTATTTTCAAAGTATGAAATTCCTACATGCAGAGGATCTCAAATCCTCCAGTTTTTGCAATACATGCAAATTACAGAAAGAAACTACAGAAATTCCCCTATTCGCAGCATGCGATCTTCTTTCCCCAAAAACTACCTAAAAGAAACAGTAACTCGCCCATAAATAGCCCATTTCTTTCTTTGGAGCCAAACACGGGATTCAAATTATGCACCAACTTTCGGAAGCCCTAACTCAAGATCTAACCGTCAGATCTTCAATGATAATACCTTTTTGGAAAGCTCTCGCGAAGATCTCTTGCCGGAAAGTGGGGCCTAAAGGCTAACCACTTTCGTATTCCGCCAATTTTTCAGGCCCATCCGGAGCCTCTAAGTACCTCAAAATTAGCTCTGAAGATTTCATAAGGCAAAAAGCAGAAATTGAAACTTGAATAACTTTTGAACCGGAAATGCTCTTGATCTGATTCTTTCACCAAAGTTTTTATTAATATGTCTTGAAGCTTCCATTAAATTTTTGTCTCCTCACGCCTTCAAATTCATACCTGTTAAAAATAGCAGTTGAGCAGAAAAAGCAGAAAAGCAGTTCTGAAAGTTGGGAATTCTTCTTCGACGAAAAGGGTATCCAAAAATGCAAAAACATCTACAAAAAAAATCTAAATGAAAGTAAATATATTTTTGGGTGATGTAGGATTGCCCTTACACCACTGGATGCTCCTGCATCAGACACCCAGGGTAATTTGAAAAGTGACTCCGTCACTTCTCAGATGGTTGAGGAAAACCCAAACGGTCAACCTCTGCCTTGGACAACCAGGATGAATCTTCCACAGGCCTTCCTTTCCACTTCACCAGATATTCTTCATATTGCCTATTTCTGGTACTCCTTCCTACACGGCTATCCAAGATTTCTTCAATCTCCTCCTTTTCTGAAGTAGGTGCTGGAATACCGCACTGTTCCATTGCTGGTACTTCCTCTGCGCCACCCTCATGATATTCTATCAAATCTGCAATGTTGAACACAGGGGAAATGTTGAATCCATCTGGCAACTCTACCTCATATGCGTTCCCTGAATCATGCCTCTTCAAAATTTTACAGGGACCGAACTTCTTCATCTTCAATTTGTTATAGGTTCCTACTGGAAACCTTTCTTTCCTCAAGTGGACCATCACTTCATCACCAATCTGAAACTCCTTATACCTCCTCTTTTGATCTGCCTTAGCCTTATACTGCATATTCATCTTGTTAATGTGTTCTTTTACCTTCTCATGCATATTCTTGATGTGTTCTGCAAAGTCTTCAGCTTCAGCACTTGTCTTCTTCTCTTGGTCCATCTTCCTCAATTCTGGAGCAGTCCTAGGACTACTTCCATACACAATCTGGAACGGTGATCTACCAGTGCTTCTATTGACAGAATTGTTGTAAGCGAATTCTGCCTGGGGTAAGATCAAATCCCATCCCTTTGGTTTATCTCCTACCAAGCATCTCAGTAGGTTACCCAAACTCCTGTTCACAACTTCAGTCTGCCCATCAGTCTGGGGATGGTGTGCAGAACTAAACTTCAACTCTGTTTTCAACTTCTTCCACAAGGTCCTCCAAAAGTATCCAACAAATTTTGTGTCACGATCTGAGACTATACTCTTTGGCAAACCATGTAGCCTCACCACCTCTTTGAAGAACAAGTCAGCAATGTGGACTGCATCATGGGTCTTCTGGCATGGGATGAAATGTGCCATCTTCGAAAACCTATCAACCACCACAAATACTGAATCATTCCCTCTCTGTGTCCTTGGCAAACCAAGAACAAAGTCCATACTTATATCCTCCCACGACCTCTCTGGTACAGGTAAGGGCTGATACAACCCTGTATTCTGACTCACTCCTTTAGCCATTTGACATACCCTACAACTCTGCACAAACTTCTTCACATCTTGTGATAACTGAGGCCAATAATAATGCTCACTGATAATGGAAATGGTCTTATCCCGACCAAAATGTCCTGCCATTCCTCCACTGTGCTTCTCCTTTATCAGATTCTCCCTCATGGAACTCCTCGGAATACATAATTGACTTCCCTTAAACAACATGCCTTCTTGAATTAGGAAATCCAACCACTTTGTCCTGTCAACTGTAACAGGTTCCTTGCAAGCTTTCCAAGCCTCTGCAAAATCAGGATCATTCGGGTACAATGTCTTGAGTTCACTGAACCCAACCACCTCAATCTGCATTTCTATCAACAATGTATGCCTCCTACTTAAGGCATCTGCAACCCTATTTGACTTCCCACTCCTATGCTTTAAAACAAATGTATAACTCTGCAAAAATTCTACCCATTTCATATGCCTCTGATTTAATTTTCCCTGACTACTCAGGTACTGCAATGCTTGATGATCAGTATACATAACAAATTCCTTCGGCAACAAATAATGCCTCCATTTCTTTAATGCTTGAACTATTGCATAAAATTCTTGGTCATATACAGAGTACTTTCTCTTTGCATCATTTAACTTTTCACTGAAATAGGCAATGGGCTTACCTTCCTGGCTTAACACTGCTCCAATGGCACAACCACTGGCATCACAATCCACTTGAAACACCTTATTGAAATCCGGGAGAGCCAAAACAGGTTGTTCTGTCACCTTCTGCTTCAATAGATCAAAACTCCTTGCTGCTCCAGTGCTCCACTTGAACTCTTTTCTATCCCCTCTCATTGTTTCAGTTAGGGGTGCACAAATACTACTGAAGTTTCTAATAAACTTTCTGTAAAAACTGGCCAAACCATGGAAAGACCTCACCTCAGTAGTAGTTCTTGGGGTAGGCCATTCCAGAATAGCCTTCACCTTCTCTGGGTCCATCTTGAGACCTTCTGTCGAGACAACAAACCCCAAGTACACTAACTCCTTCTTCACAAAACTACACTTCTTCAGATTAATCAGCAATTTCTCTTCTCTTAACTTCTCAAAGACTCTACCAATATGCATTATATGCTCATCCAGTGACTTACTGAATATCAAAATATCATCTAAATACACAATAACAAAGCTTCCTAGGAACTCTTTCAGTACCTCGTTCATGAGCCGCATGAATGTGCTCGGTGCATTGGTTAGCCCAAAAGGCATGACTAACCACTCGTACAGGCCCTCTTTGGTCTTGAAGGTGGTCTTCCATTCATCTCCCTCTCGAATCCGAATCTGGTGATATCCACTCTTCAGATCAATCTTTGTGAAGTACTGAGCTCCACTCAAACAGTCCATCAGGTCATCCATCCTTGGCAGGGGAAATCTATACTTGATTGTTATCTTGTTTATGGCCCGAGAGTCTGTACACATCCTCCACTCCCCATCCTTCTTTGGTGCTAGTACTGCAGGTACTGCACATGGACTCAAACTCTCTCGAATCAAACCCTTTCTCAACAACTCCTCAACTTGTCTATTTAACTCCTCATTTTCTGCAGGAGTCATTCTATGAGCTACCTTATTCGGCAAACTGGCTCCTGGGATCAAGTCAATCTGATGACTGATCTTCCTCATTGGTGGTAAACCCTCAGGTACATTATCAGAAACAATATCCTAAAACTCATTCAATAACCCAAAAACTTCTACTGGAACCTTCTCACTACCCTCCTTATCCATTTTAGGAATCAATGCATAACACACACGCTCATGTTTTATGCCTTCTAAAAATTTCCTTCCATCGACATAACAAATTCTAGCACTATTGCATACCTTTTCTTCGGCCTTCTTCAGGGGTTTCTGTAGGATTTGAGAAATGCAAATCCACAGACCCTGATTAATACCTGCATGCAAAAGACTTGTCACAGAGAAAGAGACAGATCAAGACAAGGGTTTGGCTCTCACAATATGCAAGATGTATTCCAGAAAAATGAAATAGAGCATGAATGAAATACAAGAGATCGATCCTTATAAAAGGAGATCAAAACCTAAAAGGAAAACCTAACCCTAAAGGTGAGTGCATTTAATAATTAATATTAATTATTAAATGACTAATATGTGTGCAAGGCGAAATCTTAAGAGGAGAGTAAAGTTAATTAATTACTTTACTCTAACACCCCCCCTTAAGATAAGCAAGAGTGCAGCTACAGACTAGTGCAAGAAAGCAAAAGAACTACAGTGCAAGAAAGTAAAATTGGGTCCCGGCAACTAGGCCTGATCAGGTACCCAAGTACAAGGAAATCTCTATGAAACGGAGAAAAGGAGAAAACCCAGTGGGAAAAAACTCCTCTCCAAAAAGAGATGCAAAAAGAAAGTACAAATGAAATGTCTCAAGAGACTCTCTCAAGAACATATGCAGATATACAATCAGATACCCCCCCATGAGAGAGAGTGGAGACTCCAAAGCCCCCCCAGAATGAGAGAACCCCTGTGCCAATGATCAAACCAATGTGTCGCCCCGGAGGAAGAAACAGATCCAACGGTCGAAGAAGAGGAAATCCCTGGAAGTGAGGTGAAAATGGAAGTCCTGGATGATGCTCATTGAAGAACTGAACTGGAGAATGAGTGTTTGAGTAATAGAATGGTGAATCAAACAACTCAAGATGATCCTGAAATGTAATCTCCAATGAAGAAGGGATAACAGGTGTGCTGAATCTATCATCTGTGAGGAAAGGAATATCCTCAGATATGGCCTCAACAATTGCACTTGATGGCTCGATGAGTGGAGCAACAATGTCAGTCACAACTGAAGAGGTATCCTGCTGAACAAATGTGATCTCAACAGGAGGAAGAGGTGTAGAAGTCTCAACACTAGTCTCATGAATAGATGGAAGAACACATAAGTTCAAGTGACCGAACTTCTCCTCAGATACTGCATGCTCTCTTGTAGAAAGAGAGGGAGATGGTGGACCAAAGTGTGTGAATGCATACAATCGGGAAGAATGATCAACTGTCCCTGTTGCAACAATGTTGCCAGTCTGAATGTCTCTGATGTGCACTGAATCAGGTGTGAACTCAACTGTCTTCCCTGTCCCACTGTGAGCAATCTGATAGATGGAGAGAAGGTTAGTGGACAAAGATGGAACACATAGTACATCATTGAATGTACCGTCATCAATATCGATAGAACCTTTCCCACATACACTCATATAAGTGTTATTACCCATCAATATGTGTGGTGAGGACGCAGCCTCAAAAGATGAGAACATGTCCTGAGAAGATGCCATATGGTGTGAAGCACCTGAATCCAGTAGCCATCTAGATGAATGTGAACTGGTGGTTGCACATAATGCATGACCCTTATGTGGGGCCTGTCCATCTATCTGGAATGATGGTGAAGAAGAAGACCCGCTTGAAGTAGATGAAGAAGAGTAATGAATATGGTTCTTCTCAAGAAGAGCTGTCAAATCTGAAACCTGTTTTGCATATCCATCTATCTTCTTCTCATAACACTTGGACTCATCATGTCCTAGCTTAGTGCAATAAGCGCACTTAGGTCTATCTTTTTTCGATGATTCCCCCTTAGGAGAAGGTGAATCAGAAGTCTTCTGTGAACTAGAATCCTTCCAATGCTCTGTGGTCTGTGGTTTTTGTTTCTGCTTCTGCTTCTGCTTCCCCTGATATGACTGTGCTACCAATGCTTGGTGCGGTGATCCTGTGAGAGCATCCAACTGTGATATCTTAGCCTGCTCTCGTGTCAAACGATCACAAAACACCTCAAAAGAAGGCATGGTAAAACGTGCACCCAAGGCATCCATAGTGGAATGGAAGGTAGATGAGAATATCTGAAAGTTCCCACGAAGTTTTGACAAAATCAGGTAAATACACTCTGTATCAGTCTTAACCTTACCACAACCCTGTAGAAGAGATCTTTGTTGTTTGAATTTCGTCAGAAAGTCCTCAATGGAGGGAAAAGAATCAGGTACAAGTGAAGTCAACTCTGCCTCAATCTGCAATGCTCTAAACTCGTTGATAGTGCCAAAAAGTCCCTCAAACTTGGTCCAATAGGCCCTAGGTGTGAGACACCCTTCAAGATGAAACAGGAGACTGTCTGAAATGTGTAAAGCAATCAATCCCATAGCCTGATCCATATTGTTCCTGTGCTGCATAACCTCAAAGGCGCGAGTCAATGGAGGCTGAACCGCATCCAAACAGGACCATAACCCTCGAGACTGAAGAAGTGTCATCATGTGACCCTTCCAAGTGTGATAATTATGCGGTGTGAGAAGCTCAATAGATCTGTCGGCCATGCTGTGAACTGTGCCTCAACTGCTCTGAATGTGTTTTTTTTTATTATTATTATAGTGGTCTTTCAGAACTAGACAGAAGATGCAGAAGGGGTTTGTTTGTTTTGTTTTGGTGTTTATAGATTCTGGTTTTCTGATGTAGATGACAGAAAGCAAGAAAAAAACACCCCCCCACAATGCAAAAATCCAATCCCCAGTACAAACTGAAAGCTAGAAAACAATAAAAAAGAGTAATTGGTATGAGAAAAATCTCTGAGTACCTGAAGAATTTTCTGGTGAAATAAACTGCAGATCTAGAAAGAGCACAGAACCACCTTTCTGACGCCTATTCATTTTCGAAAAACGGAGCAAAATTGAGCAAGTTATGCCCCTCGGAGTGCAAAAATATCATCTGACTTTGACTGCGAAAAACTGCATACAAACTAAATAGTTTTGAAGAAATTTATACACGATCAGAACGGGCTCGGAACCAGCTTTCCGAAAATATTTTGTTTTTGAAAAACCGAGTTCGTATGCAAAAGTTATGACCAAAATACCAAAACTGCTCCAAAAAGGTTTGAAGGTTAAGCCTGGTGGTCAGGCTAACCGCTAGCATTAACCGCTAGTTTTTAACCGCTAGCGGTTAACTGACGGCGGCGCCCATAACTCTGTGATTTTTAATTTTTTTTTTCGGATTGCGTGCCGTACCAGGCCGTACGACCCAGAAATGAAAAAATTTTGCCTCCCGGAGTCACTGTGTCCGATTTCGACGATTTGACAGTCGATTTAGGGGTTTTTGGGCGCTCTGAATGCGATGGTGAGGTCCGTTTGGGTTGAAATTGCTCCAAAATTGCAGGTACGCTCTGGATCAGGAACCCTCAAAAAAACATCAAACCCTCGTAGATCTAACACCGTGAAGCCAAATTTGATGAATTTTATATCAAAATAGGGGTTTTTGGATGCTGCGAGCTCAACGGTGAGGTCCGTTTGAGCTCAAAGTGCACCAAAAAAATAAACCCCCTATTCCAAATAAAAACTAGAAAACAAACACAGATCTGATGCAACCAAACCTAGATATCTAATCCTTTCAAAAACTGAACAAGCTGCAGCAGATCTGGCTCTGATACCATGTAGGATTTGAGAAATGCAAATCCACAGACCCCGATTAATACCTGCATGCAAAAGACTTGTCACAGAGAAAGAGACAGATCAAGACAAGGGTTTGGCTCTCACAATATGCAAGATGTATTCCAGAAAAATGAAATAGAGCATGAATGAAATACAAGAGATCGATCCTTATAAAAGGAGATCAAAACCTAAAAGGAAAACCTAACCCTAAAGGTGAGTGCATTTAATAATTAATATTAATTATTAAATGACTAATATGTGTGCAAGGCGAAATCTTAAGAGGAGAGTAAAGTTAATTAATTACTTTACTCTAACATTCAACTTGTGGCGGACTCCATCCTTCATCAGGGAATAAGTGTTTGCATGGCCATCATGTACAGCTCGCCTGTCAAACTGCCACGGCCTCCCCAATAACATGTGACATGCATCCATGGGGATGATATCACAGAGTACCTCATCACGATAGCTTCCGATCTTGAACTTCACCAGGCACTGCTCATTGACTAGAACTTTGTGGTCTTTCTGCAACCAGGCAATCCAATATGGATGTGGATGCCTTTCCCTCTTCAGCTTCAACTTTGTAACCATTTCTTCTGACACTAGATTATCAGTGCTCCCACCATCAATAATGACATCACAACATTTGTCTTCACACTTGCACCTTGTGCGAAACAAATTCTTCCTCTGTTCTGGCTCCTTCTCTTCAGTCACCAAGGCTCTTCTAACCACTAGGGCTTCTCCCCTTTCAGCATCATCTGAATGCTCAGATTGAGCCTCCTCATCTACATGCGCAACTCTTGCACGACCTTCTGGCCTTTTGTCTATCCTTCCTTGGTATTGTGGACATTCATAGGCTCGATGCCCTTCTTCACCACATCGGAAACAAGTTCCTCTGAAACCACCTCTTCCAGGTCCTTGCCCAAATCTTCCTCGTCCTCTACCTCTTTGATCACCACCATTCTGATCACGTGGGCGGTAGAAGTTATCATTCCTCTGGCTTCGACTGGTACCCACATCTTCATTTTTCTTCTCATCCTCATTTCGGCTTCCAAAAGATCTTCCGCTACCCCTTCCGCTTTGACCTCCTCGTCCTTTTTGCTTGCTGTCAAATCTCTTGTTCAACTTCTCTTCAACTCTCAGCGAAAATTGGTAAGCATCCTCAATGGTGGCCATTCTGACCAGGCTTAACTCCTCTTGAATGCTCGGCCGTAACCCATTAAGATAATGGGCTACCTTCTCCTTGTTGGCCTCTGCATGTCCCGTTCTGATGATCATCTTGTGAAAATCTTCTGTGTATTCTTTCACAGATCTACTTCCTTGCTTCAACCCTTGCAATTTCTTCAATAGATCTAACTCATAGTCCATTGGCATGAACTGCTTCTTCAGTTTCTCCACCATGCGATCCCATCTGGTGATCTTTCCCTTTTCTCTCTTATTTCTTTCTAGTTGGACCTCTTTCCACCAGATACTGGCGTGGCCCTTTAGCTTCGTTTTTGCAAACTTAACCCGATCTGGGTCCTCTACTTCTTCATACTCGAAATACTCTTCCAACTCATTGATCCAATCAATCAACTCTTCCGGGTCTAGACTTCCGGAAAAACTGGGAACTTCTACTCTAGGTCTTTTTCCGATCTTCGAAATGGCCCTTATCAGCCGCATTTGATCTTGATCAATAGCTTCTTCTTCCTCTTCTACATCTGAATCTTCCACCTCTTCTTCATCCTCACTTTCTTCTCCCCTTCTCGGGTTTACCCCTCTTCTTAACTCTCTTTGTAATGCATTTATTTGTCTCTGGAGGGCTCTGAAACCCTCAGCCGCTAATGGATCTCTTCCACTAGCATTTCTGGCACCACCTCGCCTACCACGCGCCACTCTTGGAGGCATCTTGAATATCTTGAACCCACAACCACAGTCCTGGTGCGAACTGCCTCACGATCGGCGATCTGTCCACACGCTCAAGAAAACCCGCTCTGATACCACTTGATGAGGGTGCAACCCGAGACACAGAAAATCACACAGAAAAACTAACAAATCTTATTATTTTCAAAGTATGAAATTCCTACATGCAGAGGATCTCAAATCCTCCAGTTTTGCAATACATGCAAATTACAGAAAGAAACTATAGAAATTCCCCTATTCGCAGCATGCGATCTTCTTTCCCCAAAAACTGCCTAAAAGAAACAGTAACTCGCCCATAAATAGCCCGTTTCTTTCTTTGGAGCCAAAAACGGGATTCAAATTATGCACCAACTTTCGGAAGCCCTAACTCAAGATCTAACCGTCAGATCTTCAATGATAATACCTTTTCGGAAAGCTCTCGCGAAGATCTCTTGCCGGAAAGTGGGGCCTAAAGGCTAACCACTTTCGTATTCCGCCAATTTTTCAGGCCCATCCGGAGCCTCTAAGTACCTCAAAATTAGCTCCGAAGATTTCATAAGGCAAAAAGCAGAAATTGAAACTTGAATAACTTTTGAACCGGAAATGCTCTTGATCTGATTCTTTCACCAAAGTGTTTATTAATATGTCCTGAAGCTTCCCTTAAATTTTTGTCTCCTCACGCCTTCAAATTCATACCTGCTAAAAATAGCAGTTGAACAGAAAAAGCAGAAAAGCAGTTCTGAAAGTTGGGAATTTTTCTTCGACGAAAAGGGTATCTAGAAATGCAAAAACATCTACAAAAAAAATCTAAATGAAAGTAAATATATTTTTGGGTGATGTAGGATTGCCCTTACACCACTGGATGCTCCTGCATCATCTACTAATGCTCATTTTGTTCATTCTCGGAATTCAAAAGGGAAATCTTTCAAGAAACAATCCTCTCGGATTGAGGTCACATTTCCACATTCAATGCTTGATCCACAAATCTCGAATCTAAAGGTTGTAGCTCTGTTTGGTAAGTTTTGGAAATTTTCTCCTTCCCTTGCTAACTTGCAGTCATGGGTTTTTAATTCTTGGGTTGGCTCCAACCAAGTGTTTTTCCTAGATAAAGGAGAAGGTTACTTTGTGGCTATTTTTTCTGATAAAAATTCACAAAATGTTGTGTTTCGCAAAAAGACTTGGATGATGGAATGTAATGGCCTTTTTACCACATTATGGACTCCGAATTTTAATCCTATTCAGGTCAAGCAGTAGTTTATTCTCTTATGGGTTTAGTTACAAGGTCTTCCCTTGGAATATAGAGAGCAAGGTATTATTGAAATTATTGGTAACAAATTGGGAATTTTTATGTATCATGATTTGGATTTTCTCCCAAATCCTTCTTTACCAGTTAGGTTTTTGGTTTTATTAGATGTTAAAAAAAAAAATTGCTAGCAAATATTCAAATTAAAGTTGTGTTTGGTATTTGGGTGCAAGTGGTTCTTGTGGAAGATCCCTTGTTAGTTTGTTGTAAATGTCATTTTCCTCTCCACCCTTTTGAGAAAATTCGTCCTTATGATGGAGTGTTCTCTGGGAGTAATTCAAACCCAGTAAAGATGTCAGCTTCGGTAGTTCCTCATGCTACTTCTTTTTCATGCAAAAATTCTTGGAATTCAGAGTTTATTTTCCTTCGGGAAGTATTTGATCTTTGCTACAATTGGTTCTCCTTTGTTCGTTATGCATCTCTTGGTCTCAATAGGGTGGGAAAATATCATGTTGTTCCCTCAAAGTTTGAGGATGATTTTTTGCCTCAGATCTCGGCATCTTTTAAAGATTCTTTAAGTTGTGTTTTTATCTTAAAAAACTCCATCCACTCTCCTTTCAAACAGGTTGGTATGCCTTTTGCAAGTAATGGGGGTTTTTATTTACACTCCCCAATAAATATCTTTCTTTTATCTCTAAATATTCGCTCCCCTGAGCTCAGTTTCAATTGTCTTCTCCAAGCAAACTAGTGTGCTTCGATGTTAACTTTGAGTGTGTTAAATAATTGTGATAGTAATCTTGCTATCTTTGATCAGCCAGAAGTTGATAGTTCTCCCTTTGCTGTTGCAAGTCAAGATATATATCAAGATTTTTTGCCTGATGTGATGCCATCAGAAGAGGATTTGGTCAATTTTGTTGATCAGTCTCTTATTTCCGTAGGTGAGAAATTTATTGATGACATTGCTTCAGAAATTTTTGCTAATGTACCTCTTTTAGAGGATTGTTGCTCTATTTCTCAATCTAAATTCTCTCCTCTTAATCCAAAATCTCTTGCCAAGAGGGGTAGGAAATCTATAGCTACAAAGCTTTAGGAAGAAATCTCAAAGGGAATTCAATCGACCATGGACTCCAGTCTAGGTAATACTTCAACACAAAAAGGCCTAGGAGAGCTTGCTGCTCTCCCAAGATACAATGAAACTCATTTTGTGGAATGTCAGAGGCTTAAATGCCTCTGGAAAAAAGTCCCAAGTGAAACAGAAATTGAATGTTTCAGGGGTTGACATTATTCTCTTACAAGAAACAAAAACTTCTAAAGAGTCATTTTCTTCAATTAGAAACAAATGGCTCCTTTGGGGTGCATCACATTCCCCTTCTCAAGGGGCTTTGGGTGGTTTAATAACTCTTTGGAATACTAAGACAATTAGTATTTCGAATATTTCATTTCACCACAATTGGTAGTTAATGTATGTTTCTCATTTTGAACTTTCATTTTGTCTTTTGAATGTTTATGGCCCTGCCAGTTCTTCTAATAAAAAACAACTCTAGGTTTTACTCAAAGAAAAAATTGATCTGATGGGTCAAGAGAAGTTTGTTTTGGCTGGTGAATTTAATGCTATTGCTAATGAGTGGGAGAAAAAAGGTGGAGTAAGCCCTCCTAAAGTTGTTATATCTGATTTTGCATCATTCATTCAAGATAATGCATTGAGGGTGTAGTTCCTATAAATGGTCTATTCACTTGGACCAATAGAAGAAAGAATTTCTTGCAAATTGCTGAGCAGTTAGATAGATTTTTAATTTCTTCAAATTGGATTGGTTCGAAGTACTTTTCCTCTTTAGAAATTTTACCCTTGATAGCCTCTGATCATTTTGCCATTTCTTTGACTATATTTGATAATATTTTCAAGTCAAAATATCATTCCTCTTTTAAATTTGAGTCCATGTGGCTTAGACATCCTAACATAATTAATTGTATAAGACAATGGTGGTTTTCTGCTCCTTATATACAAGGTTCTAAAATGTTCCAATTAAGTAATAAATTGGATTATGTCAAGAAGAATTTAAAGTATTGGAACCAATTAGTTTTCAAAAAAAAAAATCTCAAAAGGATCTGGTGTATAAAAAGCTAGTAGAAATAAATGAGAAAATCATTAAAAATAGTTTGGATAACAATACATTTGAAGAACAGAATAAATTGCAACTTGAATGGATAGAATTTTTATCTCGTGAAGAAGAATACTGGAGGCAGAAATCTAGGGAATTATGGCTGAAAGATGGTGATAAGAATACCAAAAAAATTCATCACTCAGTTCAGGCCAAAAAATCAAAATCTGCAATATTTGCTATTCAAGATAGTATGTCAAGAGGAGTTCTTGTTAATGAGAAAGATATACAAAATGAAGTAGTTAACTTTTTCTCAACACTATTATTAAAACCTGTCAATTCAAATGGGGATTTATCTGCTGAAAAAGAGGAACTTTTGTAGCATATTCCCCCTTTGGTTTCTTCGGATGATAATTTGAGGTTGCTTGCTCATTTTTCTCTTAAAGAACTTAAAGAGGTTATTTTTTCAATGTCACCAAATAAGGCCTCGAGTCTTGATGGTTTCACAGCCATCTTTTTTCAAAAATGTTGGGATTTTATTGGATTTGATATTTTAAGTGCTCTAGAAGAATCAAGGAAGTCTGGTGGAATGTTAAAAAAGTTCAATGTCACAAATATTGCAATCATTCCAAAAATCTTTGTCTCCTAAGTCATTTTCAGATTTCAGACCTATTTCACTATGCAATACAATATACAAAATCTTCACAAAAGCCATTTATCTTCCCCTTCATCCTCTCATTTCAACTCTCATATCCGAGGAGCAAGGTGGTTTTGTACCTATCAGAGAAACTCCAAAAGGAGCAATTATGGCTCATGAAACTTTGCATACCATGATAATTAAACTAGATATGCAAAAAGCATATGATAGAGTTGATTGGTGTTTTTTGAAACAAGTACTTTTGAAGTTCAACTTCTCTCCTAAATGGTGTAAATGGATAATGGATTGCATTTCTGGGGCACGGTTTTCTATTTTAATTAACGGTTCTTTTGTAAGGTTTTTTAACTCTTCTCAAGGTGTCCGACAAGGTGATCCACTATCACCATTCTTATTTATCATTCTGGCTGAAGCTTTGAGTAGATCGTTTAAAAATGCAAATCTTCAAGGCAAGATAAAAGGAGTTATTTTCCCAAATGCAAATGTATCTGTAACTCATTCTTTATTTGTTGATGATACTCTTCTATTTGGTAAAGCAGATATGGTAGAAGCAAAAAGTATAAAAATCCTTTTGGATAACTACACAAGAGTATCAGGCCAATAGGTAAATGTAGATAAATCAATGATTTATCTTTTTAACACTAAAGCCTCTACTAAAAAGTCTATTATCAAGCTTTTTGGTTTTAGCCAAGATCATTTGCCAAGAAAATACCTTGGTATTCCTTTCTTCTCAGGTCAAAGTAGGGTTTCTTATTGGATCAAAATAATTTCAAATATTCAAGAAAAATTACTCTCCTAGAAAGGTCGTTGGCTCTCATTAGCAGGCAAAATTCTGTTAGTCAAATCAGTTCTATCGTCCATTCCTAATTACTTTATGTTAGTATTGAAAGCTCCTAAATCTATTTTGCTTCAAATTCAGAAATTAATCAAGAAATTCCCATGGTCTGGTAATTTGGATGGAAAAAAAAAAGATGCCTTTGATTTCTCTGGAAACTATGTGTTTGAGTAAGGTAATGGGAGGTGCAGGTCTCCAAAATCTTAATGATAGAAATGTTGCTTTGGGTGCTAAAATGGTTTGGTGATTGTTCTCAAAACCAGCATTAAAATGGTGTCATATAATGCAAAATAAGTATCTGGATAGTCAAATCTCATCAAGAATTTTCATAGTTTTAAATCCTCCAAGTGGTTCTGCAATGTGGAATTTCATATTGTCCTACAGAAAAGTAATCCTTCCTCATTTATCTTGGGAAATAAACGATAGTAAACAGGCTCAATTCTAGAATGACTCTTGGAATGGATTCAAGAAGCTCAATTGTTATAATTTGGATTCTTCAATGGCTTTATTATCTACAAAATTTGGTATTTATGTGCATCAATATTTTGACAATGTTGACTTAGTATCAGGAAAATTCTATTGGAAAGATTTTTCAAGGGAACCAATTGACAACAATCATAAAGTAATCATTGCATCTATTTTGAAGGATAGAATAGTTTATGTTTCATCTTGCTCAGATAGATTATTATGGACAAAATATGATAAAGGTTGGTAATAAGTCAAAGAAGGCTACCTTTCCATTTCAAAATCTAATTCAAATCTTCAAAGCCACAGAGCATATAGTTTTTGTTGGAATTCAAAAATTCTACCTAAAGCTGGTTGTTTTGCTTGGTTAGCAATTCAAAGAAAAATCTTAACTAGTGATAAACTATCGAGATTGAAATTTTTTGTTCCATTCAATTGTGTTTTATGTGGTCAAATTTTAGAATCTAGAAGATTCAAATCATTTATTTCTTACGTGTTCAGTTGCTCAAAGTTTTTGGCATTTTGTCTTATCAAGGTTGGAGTTCCAGTTACCTCTGCCAAATTCTTTATGGGACTTATTCTCTAGCTGGCCTAAATTGTACCAATCATCCTTCTTTTCTTGCATATGGGAAGTGGTTCCTACTTCATTCTTATGGTCTATTTGGTGGGCAAGGAATAAAAGCATATTTAGAAAGGAAAAACAAAGCATAGAGCATATTCTGTCTTCTTTAGAAATTTCAATTTCTGAATTAGTAAATGCCTATGTATCAAAAAATAAGAACATAGGTTCATCTTATTCAGATTGGGATTCTAAATCTCTTTCAATTTGGCCACTCTTAGTTCTCCCTTTCAAAGGTATTTTCCTCAACGTATCAAACAAAATTGATAGATCTAAGGTTACATGGTTGTCTCCTCCTATGGGTTTTTTTAAACTAAATTTTGATGGTGCCTCAAGAGGTAATCCAGGAAGTTCAGGAGCTGGGATAGTATTAAGGGACCATAAAGGATTGGTTCTTTGTGCAAAATCCATCAAACTACCAAATGGAACAAATAATTTTGTTGAAGCGCAGGCTTTACTATATGGTTTGGGAATGGCCCAAGCTTTTAAAATCTCTCATTTAGAGATTGAAGGTGACTCCCTAATTCTAATTAATGCTTGCAGGGAAGGGAATTCACATAATTGGAAGCTAGCCTATTTTTTAAAGAAAATTATAAATATTTTGAATCATTTTTCGCATTACAACTTATTGCATACTTATAGAGAAGGTAATTTGGTGGCTGACTTCTTAGCTAATGTTGGTTGTGATCAAACTAAAAGTGAAGTGACTCATATTGTTCAAATCGGGAAAATTGATTTTGAGTTGGAAAATTTAATTTCAAAAGAAGAAGTCTTTTTTTGAATATAAGGTATCATTGGATTTTTAAATTTAGTTGGAAGTATCAATTATGGAGGTGCTAGTTGGAAGAATCATTATTCTTGTAACTCTCACTTTTATGGTTGATGTTTTCAAATAAATTGTGTGTTTCAAGTTTGAAGATATCAGCTGCTATCTTATAATGACAACTTTTCATCAGTGTGTCAACATGGTACAATTTGAAAGCTTTTGTGATGGTAAGGCAATCTTGGGATGCTTTGTGAATGATTATATGTTATGAATAAGTACAAGATAGTAATATACTGATAAGCATTGATAAAGTTATATTTTGTGGTTCTTCATTCCATTCAATCATGTACAAGCAATCATAAGATAAAAATATCTAAGTTGTCATGATGTGGATGTCAAGCAGTTTCATGCTAAAATCACATGGCATTACACTTGCTTTCTCTGTACCAAGTGGAGAGAAATTGTTGGATCGTGGTCTTTCACTTTTGTACAAACAATTCTGAAAAGGTATGTCAATACATTTGGTACTTTATCCTCCAACAAAATTTGTCATGATAAGTTGGTAAGCTTACAAGTTATAAGGCAATTCGAAGCTTATATATTCGGTGAAATTAATTGTTTCATTTCATTCAAACAAGTAAAGTTTTCTTAGCTTTGTGTGATTATTCCAAAGACACTTTGGTCTTCGTAGTATTTAACGCCAGTCGTAGGCAACATAATGGAATATCATCTGCATAATTTTAGAATGTGGCTTCCAATTCAGAGTTGGGAGAGCCCAATTTCTGGTAAGCTTGATATGCGGCTTTTGTAAATTATTTTCAAATTTCGATGCTTGTGTGATTATAAATGTTTCATATCCATAATAGGCAGAGAGGTACTACAACCTAGATCAAGAAGGTTGATCTTTCCATCAAATATTCTTTCAATATTTTTATCTAATGTTATGGATATCTTACAGTGCTTCGATTCAGTAAATACCATAACTGATACAATGGTACATGCTATATTTCTAGAAAATGAGGCAATACTTTCCAGTGCTCAAAAATATATTTTCTCATAGGGTCAAGGTTATGTGGGTGGTATTTTTCCTCCTCATTTTTTACTAGATAACAAAGAAATTGTTAATTCTTATGATGCTTTAAAATTGTCTCTTGAATTTTCTGACCCCAGTCACTTAAATAAAGCATTATCAAAGTTCTCACTTCAATTGGGAAGGGAAATGACTGAAAGCTTCAGGGAGAAATTTCATTATATATCTTTTCTACTTCATTATAATTGTTATCATGCAGCATCTCCATTACAAAGAAGATCAAGGAATATGCAATATCCTATCCTTGAAGGGTCTCAGTTTGAGGCACATGATCAACCTTATGATGATAACAACATGAAGCTTGTGAACAAGGCAGTAAATTCTCAGTTAGAGGAGGATGGTAATGAAGAGTAGGGGGAAAACATGGAATACTTCATGTCAATGGAGGAGTAATAAGAAAGGCAACAAATTTTTGACTGTGCAATAGATTTTGTAAAAAATTGTATCATCGGCCATATATTGGCTTGTAAATCAGGAATTATCTACAAGTGGTAGCCTTGGATAATTAGTTCCTGATATGATTGTAAATAGTCATTTCATTATAGTATGTTTAAAGTATGTTGTATTTCTATGATGGGCTATAACCGGAGGTTTTCTCACTGGCTCTTTCCTCCCGGTATGCCTTTTGAGCTAGCAAATGTATATGTTTACTAATATATAAATATATAGTGGCTAGCCACTTTTATAAAAAAAATATATATATCTGGAAATCTTGAACCTTGGAATTTGTTTAATCTTAATCTCTCTTGCATTCTAGTATTTTCATTTTAATTATTTGCATTTAGAATTTAGTTTCTATTGCATAGCTTATAGTACAAATCCTTCAAAACTTTGCTTAGGGCTAGGCCATATAGTAGAGTTTGCTCATCACAATTCGAGCGCACACAAATCATCACAACAAGCTAGAAGGTGCAATGGAAGTCAGCCATGGAGGAGGAAGGACTAGGTGAGCTTGTTTCATGTTTCCTTTCTTTATTTTCCTATGCATTCTATTGTCATTGTAGGTTTTATTTCTATTGCATGCAATGTTACTAATCTAATCTTGATCTATGCAAAAAATCCTCATTGGTGAACCCGAAATTTTCTTTTAATACATTTTGTAGGTTTTCATACAACTTTTTTTTTTCTTTTTCTCATTTTTTTTGCAAGTACAAGTATATGGAACGATGCAATTGACAGCCCATGAAACGTAAATGCTCTATTGTGTTGCATATGCTTGTGCAAGCGATGTAATTGCTCTATCGTGACATATTTGATGGCCCGTGTGATGCATCTGACCTCTTGAGATGCATTTGATAGAAGTTGAACCACAAATGCCATATCAATCCCCATCTACCAGAGATAATGACGCATCTGTAGAATCGATCCGCATTTGCTCTATTGTGACGCAAATGACTGGTAAAAAAATTTTTGTTTTCTCTTTTTTTTAGTGTCCTTTTGTTTTCTGCTTCTAGATTAAAGATTTTTTTTTAGGATACTAACCTTTCTATGATAGCATGTGTCAAGTTGGATTCTAACTACATTTTGTTGATTTTTTAATTAATTTATTTTCATAATTTTCATTTCACTCATTCGGTAAAATGAACAAACACGCAATTGCATGAAATTAAAAAGAACAATCATTTCTCTTTTTTCATGAGTTTAAAATTAGTTGTTAGTTAGCTCACACTACAAATGATTAAAATGAACCCCATGCTTGACAAACACTACAAATAGTTAAATTGAACCATTGTTTTTTCTATTTTTTTATTTAGTTAGTCATCACAACAAAACATTTCAATTTGGGCTTAAAAAGAACATCATGCGAGTGTGAGTTAAGATATTCATGTACTCTCTCTTTGTTTTTAAACAAAGATTGATTGAACTATGAATATTTTGGTTCACTTTTGTTAGCCTTAGAAATTGGGTCTGCTTTGGTGGGAAAAATTACTCACCCCAAAGCGACTCAAACTGGTAACACGCTAAAGCCAAGCGACGCCCAACCGATATATAAATTTTAATGTTAAGGAAAATCATAGCATTACATAACTTTCTGCTGACCAGCAATTGACTCCCCAGTACCCTTGTGGTGCATCAAAACCTGTAGAGTATAACCTCTACAGAATGAGATGATAATGCCTCTTTTGTGGCCTTCTGAATGGGTGCCCGAAATAAAACCTTTTTTTTAGTAAACCATAAACCTTCTATTCTTTGGTGTAGTAACGTTCGTTGCCAAGGCACCCACACCTATGTAGTTCTTAGTGGAGATGATCAATCTACCATGGGAGTTTCATGGAGGTTGGAAACTTGGTTTCCCTAAGAAGTGAGTGCACTATAAGGGGGAGCCCATGGGGCCAAGCTTCTGAATTCATCCACTAAGGATATGTGGTTGGAGTAAAATCCACGTGGGATCCATAAGAATACTGTCCTTGCAGCCATAGGATTTTTGTAAATGTCTTCTATGTGGTTGTTTTTCATTTTTTTCAACACCATGTGTTTGCCAACTATTTTCAGACAACTTCAAAAAAAGAACATCAAAGTTTCCAAAATCTTAAACAAACTGGTCAAACTTGCCTTATCAAATTGCATTTGCTTGCTCATACGTAGCAATCACCTTTCCAAACCGCATCTGATTGATACCAAGCCGCACTTTCCATTTCGAGATGCAATTTCCAATTAAAACACCGCCATCACATAACTAAGACACATTTTCCCTATCATAACGCATTTGCTCTGACACATTTGCCAGTCTTCAAAAATTTCTTTTCATTGTCAAAACTGAGGTCCAAACTTGTCTTTTCCTAAATTCCATCAAGCCTTTCTCTACTGTTTATGTCAAACCAAACATTGAATTGCTCAACTTCCCTCATCATTGCATTATAGATAGCATTCTTAAACTCGCCATAGGTTTCCATTTGCATTTCAATAGTTGCATTGTTAAACTTTACCATCCCCTTAGACACTCATTTTGCAGATTTTAGGAGTAGATTCCTCACCATCCATTGTCAAACCTTTGCATTCAAAAGTAGGTTATCATTGGACTCAATCACCCTGTATCTTTTAGTTAATATATTTGGTGAATTATTTCCCACTCAATAGGCTAGTGAGAAAATTTCACTTTGTCCTCCTTTAGTCCTTTTACAGTCCACTGATATTCCAAACCTGAAGCTTTGCCAAAAATTTGTATGGTCAAGTAGTCATCTCCTTATATTTACCAATAGTGAGTGCATCTTAGTCTCCTTTTAGTTTGCATACCATTACTCTCCTCACTTTAGTGTCATATCATTTTCATTCACAAACCTTTAGTCTCATTTTGGTCTCATTTGCATTTCAGAGCATTCCTCAATTCCAAAAAGACCCAAAAACATAGTGTCATTTAGGTCATTATCCCTCATCATCCCAAAGTTGAGAAAAAAATTTTATGGTTGAAACTAGATTACAGAGAAAGAAAATACTCATGGATTCTTTTGGTTAAGACACCAACTTTCTCAGTTTCACCAATGACATGAATTCATTCCCTAATGACATGAACACTCTTTCTAACGACATGGGAAATTCTATTATCAATCCTTTCAATGAGATTTCCATTCCACCCTCTTCACACAATCCTTTTGAACAATTTGTTTGTAGAAACCAAAATGGGGAATTCATTGAAGAAGACATACACGTTGCTACCCAAAACCCAGAAGTGGCCTCTTTTGTGGAAAAAATTATTCTAAATGATTCAGCCAAATATCTAGCCATGCTCCTTGACCAAGGGGCTAGGTTACCAAAAGGATTTGACCTCAACACTATTAGAGAAACATCTCCTGATCCCCATCACACAATACTTCCATGGGAGCCACATCACAAAACATCATTAGCACCATTAATGCTACCTCCCGTGGTCATGCTACCACCACAACCAATGCATCCACCACAATCAACACAACATCTATTGGGGGATCACCTACCCAAACCAGCACCACATCATAATCCATCCCACAACAAACATCCACTATTCCTTCACAAACATTTGGATCAACAATGGGTGCAACCACCTCAAACCTCTTTGGAACTTCATCTAGTCCCATGGTTACATCAACAAACCTGTTATTAGGTTCCTCAAATGCTATGGAAACCAACTCATCAAACCATTTTGGGAGGAATAAATGAAGAGTTTTCATTCAAGGCACCCAATCTAATGTCCCAAATTCTTCACAGCTTAATATCAACATTCCTTTGAGGAAAAACACCCACATTCCTCAAGGCCATAATTACCTATTTGGGAAAGGTAATCAACGCACCCAAATTCAATCCAACATGGTGGGATCCCACATCCCAACTTATGCATCTCAAGTCCATACACAACAGCACACCCCTCATCAAAATGTTCATTTCCAACAACAACCAAATCAGAACACTCATTTTTCTCACCAACAACACATCTCATCACAACAAGTGGGAAACCAATCCATACCTATCACCAACATGTGTGATGCTACCAACAACCCAATTGTGGAGGCACTCACACTCCAACTTGCTTCTCTTCAAACACAAGTGGAGACCTTGCAACAGTCAAAAAAAAGTCTTATATGTCACATGACTTATGTCCATATCCATTTGGCACAAACCTTGTATATGCCACCTTTTCCTCATGGATATGTGGTGCCACATTTTCCTAAATACAAAGGAAAAACAAACCCCATTGAAAACATAAGAGAATTCACCACCAGTTGCATGGACATTGCATATGAACAAACCTATCTCATGAGACTCTTCTCTAGAAGTCTCACAGACCATGCATTGGAGTGGTTCTCGTTATTGCCTAAAGGAATCAAAACTTGGGATGAATTGGAAAATAAAATTGTTGAAAACTATGCCTATAACATTGACACGGATATTGGCATTGCCTCCTTATGCTGACTTACCCAAGAGGAGGCAAGAGAGACTTTTATCCCATTTTTTCAAAGATGGAGAACCTTAGCGAGCAAATGTCCAGTAGAAATACCTTAAAAGGAGAAATTCACCATGTTTGTACAAACTCTCCTAGGACCACTCAGATATGGCTTACAAGTCAATTGTTGTACCACCTTTGTTGACCTTGTTGAAAAAGGTGTTCAACTTGAAAAATCCTTGATCGCCAAAGGAAAATTAAAATATGGTGGTAGAACAATCAACACCACCACAAAAAATAACCCAAGTAACTTCAATGACAAAAACAAATGTTGGATTAAGAATAAACACATCACAAATGATGGTGTGGTCAATGAAAATACCATTAATGCAACAGGTCATGTACTCACCATCAAAGGAGTTCAAAATCAAAATGAACCTGTGACTACATCGACACCAATTGCCAATTCTATTCAAAATAATCCTACTCAATCTAATCAAAGGCAGTTGTGTCAACCACGACAATTTCAAAAACGCACATACACCCCTTTGGGTGAACCTATCAAAATTTTCTTGAATAAATTTATCCAAAATGGTGTCATAACATTGGAAGAACCTAAACTATATGGCCCTGGTCAGCTCAAGCCATCATGGTGGGATGATAATGCATTTTGTGATTACCACCATGTCAAAGGGCACAAAACTTCCTCTTGCCGCCAGTTGCAAAATCTTTTGCAGGACCTTATTGAAAACCATACCATTGAGTTAGGAGGTCAACTATTTGCATCTAATGTGGATCATACAATCCAAAAGAACCCACTACAAGATCATGGTTTTGGTAAACCCTCCTCATCTAGCACAAAGCATAACAATAATCAAGCTAATAACATCTATCCTGCCTTCAATTATTTGGGTGGTACAATCATTAACAATCTGTGTGCTACTAATGAAGAGAAATGTGTCAATACTATTACCATAAAAAAAGCCTTGGACTACAACGTCACAACACGTAAAGGAAAGGTCACCATCCAGGTCCCTCGGCACATCAGCCTGAAATTACCATACCTGGTTTGTTTTCCAAATATTCAAACCCTCAACCAGAGTTCAACCTGATTGAGCAATTGAATAAAACACTCGCTCAAATATCCATTCTTGAAATGCTCTACATCTCATCCGCACATAAGGCCATCTTGGATAAAGTCCTGCAAGAGTCTTTTGTCCCAGCCAACATTGATGTCAACCATTTTAAAACTATGGTCGGATATCTAAATTCACCTCACCACATTACCTTTTCAGACAATGACTATTCCTCACCCAAACCAGCTCATAATGATGCCCTTCATATCGAGGTTTTTGTCCACAAACATAAGGTTAGATGAATCTTAGTAGATGGTGAAGCAGGATTGAACATTTGCTCTTTAAAATTGGTTAAATATCTTGGCTTCTTTGATGGATGTGTGGGTGCTACCAAGAGCATTGTCATCAAGGTGTATGATGATGAAGAACGTGCTTCTAAAGGTGTCATCACAATTCCAATTTGGGTGGGACTAGTTATTATAAATACATGTCAAGTCCTGGATCGTGACATACATTACAATATCTTACTTGGTCACCCATGGATTCATGCCTTAAAAGCCATTCCTTCCACATACCACCAATGCCTGAAGTTCCCTTTTGATGGTACTAAAATTACTATCCTAGGTGATCCTAATCCATTTCAATACTGTACCAATCTATGAGCCACTATTGAGCACTAGGTACCCATCAATCGAGAAGCCTCAGCTTCCACCTCTTCCAAATATATTGACCCGTCTGCACTCACCAAATCATCCATTTCATCAACTTCTTCCACACCATCTTCCTCAGCCTCCATACCAAGTAAAGACCTTTAGATCTAGGACCTCAGTTGTGGGGAATTCAAACTTAATATGGCTTACTATATCACCACAATACCTAAGCCACCTAAAGTCTATGGTAGACTGTTTTTCATATTCAAGCCCAAAACAACTTTCAAGGTTCCACCAAAAAAAAATTTCACACTATGGGGTGATATGGGTAATGAACTCATTATCAACATAGCTAACTGGATCTACAAAGACCTAGAAGAATTATCTACACTACCAGTGCATCTCTATGGAAAAGGCTATGACATATGCAAGACACTAGGTTTTGACGGCACAAGTGGTCTTTGAAATGTCAACAATGGAAAATGAGAAATTGTCATTATCTTTGCAAGACCAAGGTACATTAGGCTAGGGTTTGACCAACTCAGAACTAACAATCAATGTACCTATGAAATTTCAAGTGAGGATGTAATAGCTCCAGAAAGTGTTGAGACAAGCGAAGAATCCCTTACCAAAACTAACTCTAATGAATGGGAATGGGGATCTGAGAAAACCCTGAGCAACTATGATATTGACAAACTCTTCCTAGAACCTGGCCAACCCCCCTTTGAATAATGATTCCAACAAGAATACAACATAGATCCTATTGACCATCATTCTAAAAATAAGGAATGGGTAAGCATTCCTTGGGATACATAAGAACATAAGGTGTCGTCAGCAACATCTAAGTTATCTCACCCCATTCCCGAGCCCACCCATGAGTCTGACATGTCTGAACCTACTATCAATGCCTCTAAAATTCCATCCAGTAATCATAATGTTGATACTTTTGTGCCCTATTATGACTATGAATTCAACTCATCTAAATCTAAATATCGTCCATCCATTGCATCTAACATGGACGTTGAAATTGACAACTTTTCCTGCACTCTTGAGGCTTCAACTTGCACACTTTCGACATCTTCCCCATCTTTTACTAGCAATGACAATGGGATTTCCCTTGTTTACCCACAACTGATTGACTGGGACCAACAAGAACCACCAGTGATGGATATCTTTCAGAATGATGAGGCAATAGCAGAATTCATGGGGCTTCGAGAAAGCATACCATGGGGTGATCACAAAACAAGATTTTCCATTGACCTAGATTGTGCAACTTACTTTGGGGAGACTCTGCAATCCTCTAGTTGCAAAAATACAATGAATAAAATAAAAAAGAAATGTCTTTAGGTGAAAACCGCAAGGCGCCTTTTGACAATAAAATAGTGAAAATAAAGGACGTATCTGAAGGTGAAAACCTCTCTGAGGCACCTAAGGATGGAGGATTGGACTTTCTTCCCATAACACAAGAGAAATCAGCAATTCTCATCGAAGACACCATCAAAGTTAACATAGCTACACCAGAGAATCCCAAAATGGTTCTCTTGGCCGCATCATTGTCAGAAGAAGAAAAACTTGAATTTCAACAATTCTTCATAGAAAGGAAAGTTAAATTCACATGGTCATATGTTGACATGCCAGGCCTAGATCCAAAATTGGAATTGTATCATCTTTAGTTAATCCCAAATATAAAACTAGTCAAAAAAAATTATGAAAAATGCATCCATAAATTACACTACTTGTAAAGGTTGAACTAAAGAAGTTACTGGATGCTGGATTCATAAGATAAATAGACTATGTTGACTGGATATCCAACATTGTCCCTGTCACAAATCCAAATGGACAAATCCGCATCTGTACGGATTTCAAAGATTTAAATAAGGCTTGTCCAAAAGATGATTTCCCAATGCCAAATATAGACATGATTGTTGATCTCACAGCAGGGTATGAGATGTTGTCTCTCATGGATGGTTTGGGCTATAACCAAATTCGAATTGCAACTGAGGATCAACACAAAACAACATTCACCTACCCATGGGGAACATACTGTTGGAATGTCATTCCATTCGGCCTAAAGAATGCAAGTGCCACATACCAAAGAGCTATGACAACAATCTTTCATGACATGATGCATATACTAATGGAAGATTATGTGGATGACCTCTTGGCCAAATCTTTGACACAGAAAGATCATCTCAAAGTCCTGGACAAAATTTTTAGATGGCTAGAGGATTACAAGGTTCATTTGAACCCTAAAAAATGTATCTTTGGGTTCACTTCAAGCAAGCGATTGGGCTACATAGTTTCACAACGAGGCATATAAGTTGATCCTGCTAAAGTGAAATCAATTCTAGACATGCCTCCACCAAAAGGAATCAATGAGTTGAGAACACTTCAGGGCAGACTACAGTCCATTTGATGCTTCATTGTACAGTCGATAGACAAGTGTCAACCATTTCAGTACTTGTTTTGCAAAAGTATCCCCTTTGTATGGATAGACAAATTCCACACAACCTTTGAACAAATCAAATAATATCTATTCAAACCACCTATCCTAATGCCGCCCATCGAAGGAAATTCATTGATCATGTATGTCTCGGAAATTACAAATGCACTGGGGGCATTATTGTCACAAAATGACCATGAGGAGAAAGAAAGAGCCATATGAGTTGAACTATAAAACCATTCAACGTGCATGCCTTGTAGTTGTCTTTGCAGCATAGAAACTAAGACATTACATGTTGAGCCACCAAACACACTTGGTAGCCAAGATTGATCCACTAAAGTATCTCCTAACTCGGGCAGCATTGACAAGTCAATTAGCAAAGTGGGTCATGATTTTAAGTGAATATGACATACAATATGTTGAGCACATAGAAATAAAAAGATAGGTAATCGTAGATCAGCTTGTAGATGCACCCATCCAAGGTACTCATCCACTGATAATTGATTTTCCCAATGAGTCTATCTTTCATGCAGAGCCTATGTCACCATGGAAACTATATTTTGACGGGTCTCATACTGGTCATGGGTCAAGGGTTGGTATCTTGTTCATCACACCACAAGGGGATTCCATTCCTAAGGCATTCTGGATTGCCTTCCCTTGTACTAACAACATTGCAGAATATGAAGCATTGGTCACAGGACTCAAGATCACAATTAAAAGGAAAATTTAGACACTACTAGTATTTGGGGATTCTCAGTATGTTATCAAGCAAGTGAATGATGATTATGAAACAAAATATGAAAATTTTCTCCCCTACAAGCGAATGGTGGATAGCTTCCTAACATATTTCAAATTGATTGCCTTTGAACAAATCCCTAGGACACATAATAAGGCAACCGATACAATGGCTACTATTGGATCTCTTTTAGACATCCCCAAAAATGTGTCACAATTTGAGTTCTTAGTTGAACAACTATTGATGCCAACATATGACATCCCAGACTCAGAAATGGTTTGCGATATTTTTGGTCCCAATTCACCTTGGTGCCAAGACATATATGACTATCTTAAGTCCCAAACCTTACCACCCAACCTTTCCAATAACCAAAGAAAGTCCTTTGTATGAAAAGCCTACTGACACACCATCATCGGTGACACCCTATACCATTGTGGCTTTGATAACACCCTTCTTCGCTGTCTCGACACTGATGAAGCCCAAAAAAAATTATGAGAAGTACATGAGGGTAAATGTGGATCTCATTCGAGTGGTCCAACGTTAGCTAGGAAAGTCACCAGAATAGGATACTACTAGCCGAAACTAGAAAAAGATGCTCTTCATTTTGTCAGAACATGCCAGAAATTCCAGATGCACAGCAACCAAATCCACGCACCTGCATAGGAGCTGAGATCGGTCACTTCTTTGTGGCCTTTCGAACAATGGGGACTCAAGCTCGTGGGAAAGATCCATTCATCCTCCTCTAACGTCCATAAATTCATAATCATCGCCACTGAGTACTTTACTAAGTGGATTGAAGCGGTCCCTCTCACTTACATCACCGGTAAGAAAATATCATAGTTTATCCTTAATTACGTCATCTGTTGGTATGGTGTCCCACAATCCATCATCACAAATAACAGGAGTCCATCCAAAAATTAGGACGTTCATGAACTTTATGAGGAATTCCACATCCAACATAATTTCTCCACCCCATATTATCCACAAGGTAATGGCCAAGCTGAGGCATCAAATAAAACAATTCTTCGCATTCTTAAGAAGACCGTCAACGACACTGGTCGAGATTGGCACTTACAACTAAATCTTGCCTTGTGGGCCTACTATACCAGCATTTGTACACCCATTAGAGCCACTCCATTTTCCCTTGTCTACGGATCTAAGGCCATATTGCCCATTGAGGTTGAAATTCCTTCTCTCTAAGTCTCCTTAAAAGGAATGATTAATGATGAAGAGTACAAACAATCTCACCTACATGAGCTAGAAATGTTGCAAGAAAGATGACAAAATGCCTTGAATCACTTGCAGGCATATCAAAATCATCTCTGTCGGAGCTATAACAAAAGAGTGATGGTGAGAAAATTTGAAATCGGTGACTTGGTCCTCATGCAGAATCCAAAAAATCAGGCCGACCGTGAAAAGCCTGGAAATTTTGAGCCTAATTGACTTGGTCCTTATATTATTACTATAGCTTTTGGTTCTAGAGCATATCATTTGGCCACACCTAATGGAGAATAGTTGACAGAACCCATCAATGGCCTACATCTATGAAAGTTCTACACATAGCATTAGGGAGATTGGCTAAAAACCTAAAAATACAAAAAAAATGAAAAATAAAGAAAAAATCATCCCTTGATGAAAACCTAGCAAACAAGTGTTTTAGGGACACCAAAAAAATAAAAAAATGACCAAAATATTAAAAAGAAATAAATTTGTCTAATAGTGAAAACTTGTCAAACAAGCACTTTGGATAGGTACCATGGTGAAAACCTAGCAAATAGATGCCATGTGTAGTCAATCATTTCTTCACCATCTACTGTTACTCTAATTGGCCCTTATCCACTTTCCATAATCCCAATGGCTTGACACATTCACAACATTCATCCTAAGTCCTGTTGATTCCGACCATGGTTAGCATTTGGTTGACATCACCCCTTGCATATCCTTGTCTTTTGCCTCGTGTCTGCCTATCCCCATATCATTTCACCTGAGTAATCCCTGATTTGTCTAGGGGCAATACCTTTATCAATTAACTATAATGGGTGTCACACATGATCCTACATTTGTATAAAGTCCTAAAAAAAGCCATAAAAATATGAAAAAGTCCTAAAAAAGGTCATAAAAATCTGAAATAGTCTTGAAAAAAGACCTAAAAATAAAAAAATGTCCTGAGAAAATAGAAAAACATCCAAATCAATGTCAAAATCCCAAAAAAGAGTCAAATTCAATGTTTGTATTATCAATCCATTCAGGCATGTCAATCAACCTTTTATCCATGTCTAAACTACATTGTCTCTACACATTTGCTACATAGGCAAGATTCATCTTTGAATCCCCGAGACATTAGGTCAATCTTTCTAGGTTTATCAAAATAAAATCATGATTCAAAATTTTGTCCTTGGGACAAGGTCATTGGTTGTGTCGAACTACGAGGTCTTTGAGTGCATGGCATAGGCAAGGCCATCAATCGATGAGCCCCTGAGGCCGCACTAGGTTAGTCCATTAGGGTTCATGGCACCACATTTTCACACATGTCCAACTATCTTTAAATAAAGAAATTATTCTATCAATCCCAAGTAGGCAATCTATCAACAATCTATTTCATCAACACTTTTGATCAAAATAACATGTCAGCAATGACATGTAATCAAATTCTATCAAGACAAATTAACCTAGAAAAAATTTGGGTTCTTCTTCAGATGTGTCCTTCTGAAAAGAAACTCTCATAATTTCTTTATGCTTTTGGATGTGTCCTTCCTAAGCATCATCATTATCATCGAGCATTTTGATGGATTCTCCTAACTCCGAGAATTGATCTCCTAGATATCAACATCATTCAGGATGTGTCCTTCCTGAATCTGATATCGCTTGACTTTTGGCAACCTTGACTCTGTCAACCTTGGCATTTTAAAAAATTTGACATTAAAGCACTTGGAAAACAATTGGAAAACTTTATCTGTCTTTTTGATGGTTATCATGATATTAGTTCCTTACGTCATAGGAGCCATGACATATCATGATGATCATCCTTGTCTTTTATGATCACCTTGCTAATAGTTTCTCAAGGATGTCCTGACTTCAAGATTTAGAGAAGCAACAATGTAGTACGATGATTTTCTTGTCTGTTTTTTACAATCATGTGGTTAGTTTTTCAAGGATGTCCTAACATCAGGATTTAGAGAAGCAGCAACGTCTCATGATTAGTCTAGTTTTTCTGGTAGTTGGTTAGGACAAAATGACTAGGGGAAATTATGTTCCTCATATGAGTCATGATCATCCTTGTCTGCGACTATTGATCTACGTGGTGGTTCGACCTTGCACACTATTGATCTACATCATATCATAGTTTTTGTCGGCCATCATGAGATTTTTGCCCAATGATGATTAAGAGCAGCAACTAGGATAGCACTATAGAAATTTTTTGAAGGATTTTTTGTTTCTGCACTAACATCCATCTTTGTCTTCTCTTCTCTTGTTCTCTGATGATATCCCGTGACATAGAAAAAAAAAAGTTGCATACATGATCATACGAGCATTTCATATTCACATTTCACATTTGCATAAATCAAATACAATAATTCATATTGCATAATGTTATCATTTACATCCATCCATCTCACATCATAAAACCATCATTTGCATTAACATATACGAATCACATCATCATACATTACACAATGCATACATACATAACCACATCCATAATTGCATTTATAAGCATAAAACATAATATCCATACATCTCATCGCATCACAAAAGCATCACATAGAATCTGATAAAGCATAAAAAACCATAACACATAGAATCATATAGGTCTTATCAAAACTGCATTGCATATATATAATCTCAAAAATGTAATGTCATAGGATAGAGTCATAGGATATCTCAAAAATGGAGCTCATGGGCTTGAATGTCAATATATGCAAGTTTCTAATAAAAATATCAAAATAAAAGTCCTAGTATGTGCCTCCTCTGTCACGTGGAGGTGAATCGTGAGGTGGTTGTGACTGACTCATCACATGAAAAGTGGCCTGGATAGGAGTGGTGTCTAGAGTCTAACTCTGGGATCGCAAGGAATTAGTAACAAGAGGTTGGCTTTGCTCGGCTTGGTGTCCTGAGGACACTTATCTATGACCATGCTCTGACCTATGGCTATGGCCTAATGAATGTTGATGTGAACTGTGTGACCTATGGCCTGATGACTGCCTTGATGTAGTGGACCCCCCAGCACTAGTATGACTGCTACTGTGTGATGTGTTCTTGTTGTGTGTTTGAGTGCCATTGCCAGTCTTGATGTATGATCAGGATGATCCTAGTTCTTGTCTCTCTAGTGGAACAACCTTCTCATAAATCAACTTGTACCGACCCCTGCTCTCGGCCATCTTGGATAGCTCCCTAGCCATATCCCTTGTCGGCCCTGCACATAACTCTACAAACTCTGTAACCCACCGGTTTGACTCCTATCGTCAAATAATGGCCTGATCTCTCTCCACCCTAGTAACCTCCAACTCTACTTCCAAGGCCTTGTTCTGAGATAAGGCCGCATCTAGTCTGCTCTGGAGATCTATGATCCTCTTATCAATGGTGGAATCTATGGAAAAAATTGGTGACCTATCCCCCTCCTCATCTCCAAAAATCATCCGCTCTCGTAATCTCCTCTCAGCCTCATCCTCCCCTCATCCTCCTCCTCATCCCTCTCCTCCCCTCTTTAGACCTCCTCCATGTCGATATCAAGAGGATGGTGCTCAATAAATGGATCCTTCTCTACTAGCATCTCCTCCTCTACTCTGCCCTCCACCTCCTCTCCACCTTTGACCTTCTCCTCTTCTCCCACCTCTACCTCCTGCCCAACTAACTGCTCTCTCTCCTCACCCTCCTCCCAGATAGGTGACAATGGTACACCACCCACTCTCTATCTGACTCTCCTGGGCTACCTCTGCCCTCCATCATCCCTCCTCCTCCTCACACCCCTCCCATCTCAGCCATCATATCCTCCCCTACCACCCCCATCGTCTCCCCCACCTCTGCCTCTATCTCCCCGACCACCATCTCTCCCTTTGGCCCCCTATCGTCTTTGCCTCCATCTCTCTCTCCAGCCCCTCTGCCATCTCTGCTTTTGTCTCTGCCACCCCAACCCCTTCTCCGTACCTGTGGGATAATTGATCTCCGATCTATGGGAGTCGAACCATCTAGATCTATCAATCGAATCGTCCTATGAATCTACCACCAAGCGTCAAACTCAGCAGATGTGCCAGCATCTGCTAGACCCCCTCTCCATAACCATTGATGTGAAACCAAGCTATCTATCTATTTCTCAGCTACTACCACTGCTATTGCTAGCCCCCATATGGTCCTCCTAGAGGATCGTGCATACTCTATTGTCCCTACTGGTACATCCTGATGCTCCCCAAACTATCGTAGTACCCACTAGGGTAGGTACATCTCAATAATCTATTGGCTCTACATTGTGCAGCTAATCAAGTATAGAAACTGTCTGCATAGTGAAAAATGACCACCCTCATCGGGCCACTAGGCACAATCTCTATAAGGCCTCCAAAAAAAGTTGATCAAAGTGTTAATCCTATGATGCTAGTACTTGGTATCTCCCACATGAGTCTGGCTAATTGAACCTACATAAAGATAAACATAGGGCATCCCATCACCCAGCTATTGAATCTGCACCAGTGGTCGAAAAACAGGAATATGCTCCCATGCCCAGATCATAAGTAGTGTGGTCCTACAACTGATACTTTGTCCCTCATGAGAAACTACCTCATGAAGCTGATGATATAGCATGGCCAACAAGCAGAGCCCCCAGGCAAAAACTGTCCTTTGACCCTGCATACGAACTAGTACCTCCCCCCATCTAATTGGAAAAGCCATTTCTATGACGATTGGGTATCAACACTCCGGAAATCAGTGTCATGAGCATGGTATCCCACCATGGAAACTCGTCAACCACAACATTGATTTGATCTCATACCTATGAATGCCTAGACCTACACCACCAACATCCTCGTACATCTTTGATAGGGCCTGTCCCCCTCGGTACGGATCGTATACCACCCTCTCCCCACTGATCGGGATGCGCAGAATGTGATAAAAATCCTCCAAGGTAATCGTAGCCTCTCCTGTGGGTAGGAACATGTCTTTGAATGCCACCTCTCACAAAGTGTAGTCAGTAACCCCCTATTTTCCTGAATAATGGGCATATAGATGACATAGCATAATCCTAATCTCATCAACCATTGTCTCTCCCTGTCACTCAATCGATCTCTAAAAGAATAAGTGGTTGATCTGAACTCTCAAGTATATATGGGCACTAATCATCTTTGCACACACAAAAACAAGGATTAGCACACATGGGTAGGCACAATGTCATATTATTACTATTTGAGAAACCAAAAATGCATCTAAAACCAAAGCTTGCACAAATTCAACACTGATCAACCTTGGACAATAGCAATTATGTCGCGTTGACTACAATTGCATCGCGATATGCCACATGTAGCTCTGCATCTCGCAGTTTTGTCATAATATCACGAATGCATCATTCCATCTAGCAATTGCACATCTTTATAGTGATTGCATCATTTTGCAGAATGATTACGTCATTTAATAATAATTGTATCATTAGACTAGACGTTTGTGTTGCAACATGTCACTTGCGTCGCAGAAACCCACATATGCATTGCATTTTGACACTTGTGTTGTTTGCCTTCGCAGTTGCGCATTTTTAAATTTGAACCTATCTACCCCTTGCACTTGCATCGTGACTCAATCAAATGCATCGAATACGAAGGCGATTGTGGCTTACGCGAAGAAAATTGCATCGCAACACATTTGTTTCCCCTCTTGAAACCCTAATAAATGTGTGAGAATCGAAAAAATTAAAGGTCCGATAGGGTACTTACCGGTGCCTCTACGCCCTCAGGTCGTCGAAATGTTCGCATGTGGTAGCCATAGTGGTCTATCGTGGGAATCACCATTTTCTCCTCGAGTTCTGATCTCTAAAAATTTTGAATAGCAAATGTGAAAATGACACTTGGTTTGGCTTTTTCAACCTATTTATAGGTTGAAAATTAGGGTTTGACTTAGTGGGTTTTTACTATAGGCTCTTTTGACCACCTTTTTTTGGCATGTTGACTGGCTAAGCATCCTCTGTGTTCGAAGTTGATCACACCATTTTTTCTTTGGTCATTAAATTGATTAATCAAGACACTTTCCAAATTTTTCTAACCCTGGTCCAAAATTCAAATTTTTTCCCGAGGGGGCATAGGCACTTCGTACCTTTGCTGGGGCATATTCTGGACTTGTTTTCTTTGCCATAACATGATAAAATGCATATGACAAAAAGGGGAAAATGTAGACACATAAAAATGACCTAGGCCTGCAAGCACTATTTTACCACTTTTCGTCCTAGCATAATTATGACATTTTAATTATGTTTCTAACTCACTTTCAAATATTAATTAAATAATTCATATTTTTTTATTCTCCATGATTATTAAATAAATAGATCTTATTTATTTAGCGTCACTAATTATCTAAAGTCTTCTCATAATTAAATAAAGTTCTCAATTTATTTAATTAATCTTTATCAGTTATGTCCTCTTGATTATTAAATAAATATATTTTAATTTATTTATTTAATATGTCACTAATTTCCAAATCCTCTTTTAATTAAATTAATTTATTAATTTATTTAATTAATCAATCACCTCTTCTAAATTAAATAATTATTTCTAATTATTTAACTGTCTTATTTGACATTTCCCTCATTTTAAATAAAACAAATTATTTTAAAATGGCTTCAAAAGGTTAACTGCTTCTTCTTTTAGTAAATAATCTTAAATCAATTATTTACCATCTCACTAAATCCATATTTTGAATTAACTTGAATTCAAAATGGAAATATTCTTCTACAAATCAAGTAATTGCTAAAATTATTGATTTTCTAAATCTCAGCTTCTTATCTTTTGATTTTTACTAATTTTCATCTCACTGTCACGTTTATTCTCCATCCTTGATTTTATTTCTTAAATTAAATCTTGTGCACTCATTTGGGAATTTTACCCTAACCCTAATTGAGATTTGCCATTTTTGAATCTTGACCATTGATTCTAGGGCATTTCTCAATCTCTCATCTCATCCTTCCATCCAAAATTGCATTTTCTATAAAATGACAAAAAAATTCTCATTTCGACATCTCTTAATATCTGGAAATCTTGAACCTTGGAATTTGTTTAATCTTAATCTCTCTTGCATTCTAGTCTTGTCATTTTAATTATTTTCATTTAGAATTTAGTGCTATTGCATAGCTTATAGTACAAATCCTTCAAAACTTTGCTTAGGGCTAGGCCATATAGTAGAGTTTGCTCATCACAATCTGAGGGCACACTCATCATCACAACAAGCTAGAAGGTGCAATGGAATTCAAGCATGGAGGAGGAAGGATTGGGTGAGCTTGTTTCATGTTTCCTTTCTTTGTTTTCCTAGGCATTCTTTTGTCATTGTGGGTTTTATTTCTATTGCATGCAATGTTACTAATCTAATCTTGATCTATGCAGAAAATTCTCAATCACAACTATAAGTCAGCCTTTTAAATCGGCTCAAATAAATAAGAGATAGTCGATCTCAATCGACATAAATAATATGTTTATAATATATATATTATTATATATAAATATATATGTAATATATACTACATACATATATACATACTTAAATACTTAACACGTATTTATATATTTATATATATCCACTAATATATATATATATTTATATATATTGCAAGTCTATAATGTATGAAGACATTTTATATATATATATATTCATACAAGAGTACATACAATATAGTATATAATAAACACATTATACCAAATGTGTGCATATATATATGTATAAATGTATATACCTCTATGTACACATATGTGTAGGTATATCTATATCGATGCATTTGTATGAGTGTGTCCATTCACCAACGTATTCATGTATAGATATACATATACATATAGATACGTGTATATACTATACACATATATATGTTCACATTCATTTCACATATATCCATTCACGTTGTACTGTCATATTGATAAGTGTGTATGTGTGGTATATCTATACATATGCATATATGTGTCATTATATCCCATTGACATGCATGTTCATATATATAAACATACTTCCACATACACCCCACTTATCCATATGATCGTAATAGAACAAGAAATATCTCAAAAGCTCAAATAGATAAACATCACCCAAAGCATGTAGAAGTAAACAAGACTCTCAAATGTAGACATATGACTAGGGATGACTTACCTATTACCTACAAACTGACTCAACTCAATCTTCCTAATAATGTGGGTTTATGCTTAGATAGTTACTTTTACCTATTACATGACCAAGATCTTCTCCCGAGTGATACTTCCCCTTTGCCTGGAGGAATGGAACACATACCTGCATTCACTAACACATGCACACGATAGTCAATTATTCATAACAATATGCAGTGTACATAAACATCTCCAAATTTAGAATAATGATAACTCAATAACCTTTCATTCACTTATATGCAACATTTCACCATCAATAACATCAATAGAGATAAAATTCAAATGAGAAAATCATCAAATGAGATAAAATTCATATTGATAAAAAGGTACAAGCATATTTTATTCATCTCTAGAATTCACATTACATCCATATTTACCCTATACAGTAATAGTAAATAGTATCTCTATATTTGGGGTGTAACACATCTAAGGTTCAATGATAATCATACAAAAAGACACATGTTCAATTTAAGCCTAAACCATATCATACTGTTTCCCATTCTATTCCAAAAATAGGTAGTTCCAACATACAAAATATGTTTCTTCCTCCAAATCAACCCCAAACAAGTTTTCCATATGATGCATCATTTACTCAATCCTTACCTAGTCAATGCTACATTCTACAAATTCAACCTTCAACCTTCAACATACCTAATCAAAAATACCTTGCACAAAATTAGAAAACATTTTCCACACCCATTCCCACATAAATACCCTCAATGGCACTTATAAATGAGTTGGCAACATAAATTTAGAATTCACAATAGAAGATAGAAAATATGGAAATGTTACACAGTTTAACCAAATTTATACATTAGAAGACATATTCCAAGTTATCCCTTTGATAGGTCACCATCCATGATCCCCTTTCCTCAAAAAAATTAAATGCCTAAGTTTCACGAACATAAAGGAAAAGGTGATCACATGAACATATAAAGGAATTTTGCATAGGTTATCTTGAGGTTGCTCACAATTATATCTATTTAATGCACCTCTTTCATCAAATTTTAGGAGATTAGAACGTTGAATTGTTCTCTAACCTACCCCATGGAATCAAGTCATTTCATGTATTAGCACAAAAAAATATTTTATATTTCTCATACAACATTAAGCATGAAATTTATTTGACTGATCTATGTAATATAAAATAAAATAATGGAGAATCATTCCCTACCTTCCTACAATGATGGAAAAATATAGAAAGAAATTTCCCCATCCTATTCCTAAAATCTAAATTTTCCACATATTCACCCAAAATATAAATCAAGAATTGTTCTTTCACTTACAAGTGCAATGTGTGGATACATTTGATAAGATCATAAAAATGGGAATAACTATCAAGAAGGATCTCATTGCTAAGGGTCTTCTGAAAATTTATAAGGAAAAAAAAGGCAACCCTTCAACATCAAATGATAAACCTAGAATTTGGGCTAAAATTAAGAACATTATTAATGATGGTGTAAAATCTATCCAAAACACACAATCATTTTCCAACATACAGTTATCAACAAACACACAAAAAAATACTCATGGTATCACTATCTCTAGGAGGCCACCTAGGAAAAATAATGTCTCTAAAAGAAAAAACAATCTTTTAGGGGAGCCTATTGAACCAAACTTTAAAAAATTGGGCCAAGCTAAGATTATCAAATGATTAGAAATTATGAATTCTAAACCTCAATTCAAGCCCCTATGGTTCAAAGAAAATGAATTTTGTGAATACTATAGGGTCAAGGGTCATAAAAATTTTGATTGCATAAAACTAAAATATCTGATTTAGGATCTTCTAGACCAAGGTGGCATTACTTTAGAAGACCCTCCCTCTTCATCCAATGATGTTATCAATATATTCAACCTAGTCCTATTGTTAACCATGGAAAATAGAACAACCCCAATAAGAGTAACAATTCTAGAGAGGACAATTATACTTTTGTTCCATATGAGCATACCATAACTCAAATAAAATAAGCTAACACCTAAATCCCTACAATAAAAATCCAAGATAAAAATCTTGAATTTGTATTCTAAATATTCATGGGGGTAAAGTAACCTTTCCATGGGGAAAATTCACATATCATCCTAAATTTTATTACAATCTCCTAGATCATCTTAAGAAAGCTCTAGCACAAATATCTATCTTAGAACTCCCAAAAATCTCCCTTTCACATAGGTAAATTTTAGAAAAGGCTCTACAAGATCCCTCTATTCCTAATGGCACATATATTGATCAATTACAAGCCATAGTGGTCATTTGGTGTTTACTGAAAAGGATATTCCTTCTATTGATTTATCACATAATGAAGCCTTATACCTAAAATTTTGTATCCACAAACATAAAATCAAGAGGGTCATGATAGATGGTGGATTGGGAATAAATATTTGTACCCTCCAACTTGTAAAACAATTTGAATACTCAAATGGGGTCATTGATTCCCATAAATAAATCACAATAAAATATTATGATGATGTTGAGTGTGAATCTGAAGGAACAATAAAATTCCCAATCCAAGTTGGCCCTACTAGAGTGGATAACATTTTTCAAGTATTGGATCTTGATCTCCCATACAATTCTTGTTTTCAATCAATGGATACATTCCTTACAATTCATCCCATCTACATATCATCAATGTCTAAAATTCCCACAAAATAGCATCAAGGTCACTATTTCTGGGGACCCTCATCCTTTCCAATATTGTAAAAACATAGAAGGAAAATATCAAAAATCCAATCAATTACCTAATAATTATGAAATTTCACCCCTTCATATTTTTTTGATCCATTCACTTTATCCTTATCATCAAATTCACATAATATCATTCCTGAGATCAAGATCCAATCTAATGAAAAAGTATTTGGATAATATAATATGAAACAATCTTTTTATGTGGGCCACCTTCCATTGTCATCTAAATCATATGGTAAACCAAAATATACACAAGATAGACATTTAGCAAGAGTCATTATCAAAGATAAATCCACAAAAGATTTATGTTGGGGTGAGTTAGATAAAGAAACTACAAAGAAAGACATTTCTAGATAGCTTTATAAAGAAGAATAAGAAGACCTAGTTACCATACCTATTGAGAAATATCCTAAGGGACTTTTTATAATTCAAAAAATAGGTTACAAAGGAAAAGGTAGCCTAGGAATTCAAGAAAAAGGAATGTTAGAGGCTATATCTATAATAAAAAGAAAAAATTATGAAGGACTTAGTTATGGGTCCATAGAAAGGGTGCCTTCAAAACCTAGAGTAATTAAGGTTTTTTCTAGACTCGTGAAATTCCTAATCAAAATACCTTTGATGAACCATTCAGGTATATCGCTGAATTATTCCAAAAATATTTAGTTTTTATGTTTTCTTCCATATCATTTACTTCCTCATCACAATCTAAATACCTTCCACTTGTCTATCTTAAGCTTATAGATTGGGATCATCAAGGACTACCAATTCTAGACACTTTCTAAAAATGACGGAGCAATCGATGAATTCATGGGAGTAAGAGAACATATAAAATTAGGGGATCATAAAACTAGTTTTATTATATAACTTGATGATAAAGAATATTTTAGAGAAAAAGCTAAAAAAATCGTCAATCAAAATAAACAATTAAAAATAGTGAGACAATCCCCTAAGAAAAACCATAATGTATTAGAAGCCAAAATTATTTTTATCACTCCACAAGGTGATCGTATCCCAAAATAATATAGACTAGCCTTCCCATATATAAAAAAAAAATTTGAGTTTGAAGCTTTGATGATAGGACTTAGAAAAACAATCCAGTGGCACATAAAGAAATTTCAAGTCTATGAAGATTCGCAATTGATTATAAAACAAGTAAATGATGACTGTCAAAGAAAGGATAAAAAACATATCACCTACAAGAAGTTTGTAGATAGTTTCAAATAATATTTTTCATCTATAATTATTTAAAAAATGCCTAGGTTAAATAACAAAGCTTTTGATGCTATGGTTACCATTGGGTCTCCCTCAGACATGCCTCATAATAATCATCATTGTAAATTCTTGAAAGATCAAATTTTGGTCCCAATTTTTTATGTACCAGAATGTGCACTAGTATGTGAACTTGTTGGTCTCAGTTCCCTATGGTATGTTGATATTTACACTTATCTTCATCACAACACATTTCCATCCAACTTGTCTAGTACCCAAAATAAAAAAAACTATATGTCAATATTCTCATTTTGTCATAATGGGTGATACCATTTATTGAAGGAGTCTTTATGGTGTCCTCCTTAGGTATCTAAACTTGAAAGAAGCTAAAAATACTTTATAGGAGATACATTAAAGTATTTTGGGGGCACATTCTAGTGGTGCTACCCTTCTCAAAAAAATATTACAAATAGGTTACTATTGTCTTGAATTTCCCAAAACATAACTAAGGACATGACACAAATTCCAAATTTTGACCACATACACTTGAATAACTCACAAAAATTTATTTCCAATGCATGTACTTCATGAAAATCATAAAAAAAATTGAACAAAAAATTATAATCATGTTTTCCTTTCCTTCATCTCACAATGTAATTATCAACCTATTGGGTTCCCATAAACTGTACCCACAAGAAACCCTCCATCAAGATATAGTAATCAATAATAACTTTACAGTATTTATAGAAGGAGATGACCTAAGGTCTAGATCCATACCTCGGGGGCTCATCCATGATGGTCTTTCCTATGTAACAAAGTCAGAGGCTTCATAGTTCACCAACTTGAGCTTGAACCATCACATATTTGGTTGACCAACAATAGTGTCAAACACCTAGAATACTGAGAGTGGGGATGAATCCATATTCTCTTAAAACATTCAAACATCAAAAATCTAATTACTAATTCACACTCAACTACAATAAGGAAAGAAAGCATGAAACATTCACAACATCACATAACACATGAACACCAATATTTTTACGTGGAAAACCCAAAATAGGAAAAATCGCGGTGATGGTTAGCTCACAATATATTATAACCATTGCAAGTATGAAGGTGTTGCCATTTATTTCAACAAGCTTATGTTATCATTAGCATCAAATGTGTAGTGCTTGAGATAGATTATTTATGTATTCACTGAAGATGTTGTGGATATTGAGAAATTTGATAACAAGAGGAAATAGTGTGTTGCAATATTGTTTTGTGTTGCAGAGGTGTGTTCTAGTTTTTCTTAGCATTTATTCTAGGGTGAAGATATTCTTGTGTGGCTTGGATATTTTGGTTATAGGTGTTCAAATATGCTATACTTAGAAATTTTGGTGATGGATCATTATACAGAAGAAGTTGTGTTCACCAGTGTGTGAATTGTGCATTATAGAGGTGTTTGGGAGAAATTTCTTTGCTCTGTGTTTCTCCGTAATTGTGTCTCAAAACTTTTAGTTCTGAGTGAGATTTGATGGTGTTGGTCTCTTTCCCATGTCAAGAGGATTCAAGGTTTGGCGTTCCAAAAGATGGTCTTCCAAGTTACAGTGTGTGGTAATGTTGTCTCAATGTATTGGGCTTGTACATTCTTTAGGCGGAAGTTTTTGCAAAGGAGTTTGATGGATTTCAGGGTGTTGAAGGAATATTATAGATTGATTTCAAGTGTGGAGCGTGTTTTTTAATTCATCTTTGAGTTTGATGAAGTGTGTACTTAATTGATTAATGGTGTTTGCATGGGTAACGACTGACCTGGTTTTTACACTATATGTGAAGGATAAGTATTGATTGTGGTAGTGTGTGATTAAGTGGTATTGTTGATTTGGGTCCCATTTAAGTTTTTATGTGGTCTAAATTCACTTATATCCACCATGGAAGTGTTTTTGCATCGACCTAATTTAAAATTTACACATTTGAGATGTATTGCCAAACTTCAAGAGAGTTTCAAGGTTAAGGATGGTATAAGTATGAGTTGAATTGGAGGTTAAGAGAGATGCAATATTGATGAATGTGTGAAGTGTATGATGTGAGTGATGTGAAATTGATAAGAGAAGTGTGAACTTTCAAGTGTTGGATTACTAGATGTAGTGAGAAAAAGGTGTCTACTATCATTCAAACAGACTACAAAGGTGTTGGAGCTATTATGGTGGAATCTTTGTTGCATTAAGATCATGTTCTCTATGTAACATTTCTTCTCTATCTTTTTTTTGTACTCTGACGGTGAGCCTTAGCTGTGAGAATTTTTGGATAGTGTGTCATATTATAGTAGTGAGACCTTGTACCAGTTTTGAAATTAATTATATTTTGAGATAATCCTCATCGTGGTTTTTCCCTCATTTGGTTTTCCACGTAAATCTAGTGTTCTCTTATGTTTGGTGTTGAACTGTTTAAGTTTTTGCTATCTTCCTTTCATGTTAAAACTTTATAACAAACTAAGGGTTTAATGAATGATTATGGATCTAAATGTTAATGGGGGTTTTTATTTTTTGATAAGATACAACTAATTCACCCCCCCTCTTAGTTTTCTTGTTCATTAACAATAATCGGTTATAGTATATTATAAAAATGTTCACTATAGGTGGATTCACTACCCAAGTGGCCTCACTATCTAGAGAGAAAAAAGATAGAAGAGAGATGGTGGCTCATAGCCTAGTTTTGAACTATTAAAATTACATCCTATGTATGCATGAGTTATAGTTGGACATTGAAGCATAATTACAATCTTTATCTAATTTTGATTCAACACTGCCTCACTCCTCATTCGCATAATTTTGATCTTCAACTTAACATTCACAACTTAACTTCACACTACTCTACTCAAATTTGTATCACACACAATACATGTCGCATCCCTTATCTCCAATCATTGAAAAAAATCCAAAATATATCTTCATTAAGTATAACATTAATTAGGTCAACCTAGTTAGATGCAATACCTAAAATGTAACTCGTTGTCTTCAAAAAAATTCATTCACACAACATGCCACAATTCAACAATAAAAATATCTTAAGATAGTTTGGCATGGACCTATAATAGATTCTATATAAGATAGCAACACATATTTATCCTTTGCATGCCTTCAAACATATTAGGTCAGCTTTGCATAAGATGTAAAAACAAAAACCTTCATTTGTGTATCCACATTCAACACGTGGACCTCAAAACTTGATACCATCTAGAATCCATGCTCATCTAATATATAGAAAATTATCTTCAACACCATAAGTCTAAAAAATCATCCATGGAGAAGTGTGGATTCTCCCACACAAACACACTATATACAAAAATGATTGTAATATGCCAAGACGAACTCTCTTACTCATATCTCTCAAAATACTTGTCCAAACAAAATAAAATAGTGGAATTAGGTGGATCTAACATCCAAATAAAATATTTTAGAAGCATGGAGTGATATATTCATTTTTAGAGTGGTACAGACCCAGACCCAAAATCTGACACACCGTTACACTAAACTGCCAGATTTAACACTTAGTCAAATTTCTACATAACTGATATTTATCAGACCAAACCATTATGCAATAATATCTTCCTTATCAACTCTAAAACCTATTAGGATTGATCAAAAAGGTTTGCAATAATTTTGGCATCAATAACAACACTCTATCACATTGTTATGCACAATCCATGCTCATGTCACCAAACAACATCATCAATGACAAACTTCCAACAATCTCCCCCTTTGTCATTGATGGCAACATGCCAAAAACTAAAAAAATAATATTCCCCTTTGACATCAAGGGAAAAGGGCACATATACAAATTGTTCTGACTCTTACTAGAGCTTCCCCTGAAAGATGTAGTCATATATATAGTTGGGAAATGATGAATTGACTACCTTTAAGTCATTTACCAAAGAAAAAACCAAAAAGATACTAAAAAAATATCTATATTATCTACATATATATACAAAGAATCTAAACATAAATGCATAAAAAATATAAAGAATGAGTAAATAGAGGTGGTTGACGCTTGCAACTTCTTCAAGTGATCTTCCCAGGCTTTCCTTCCATTTTCCCATTCATGCTTAGCATCTGCAAGAAACCTATTATGAGTTTCAAACTCTAATAGACGTTCTTCTCCTTCTTCTAGAGTAATAGGTATCAAATCCTTTTTCTTTGCTTTATCACAACTAAGAAGATATTTTAAAATAAGTACAAATTTGGGATTGACTAGATTCGCTACCTCTCCAAACTATAAGATGATATGTTCTCTCTCTGCTTGTATTTAGAAGAAATTCTTGCGCATATCTTCTATTGTGTTCCTTGTTACTCCAACAAGGTCAAAAACCCAGTCATATGCACTAGAGGAAACATTAATATGAGACTCAATAGATTCCATCTCCTTCCTTATGTTTTGTGTGGCTTCGGGCTACTTCATTTCATACTGATACAATGTCTTAGCCTCATCAACACATTCTTCTGCATCCTTCAACAATTCAGAGAACTTCTTATGTGCAATATCACATTTCTCAAAAATTTCCAACATTCTCTTGTCATTAATCCTTTTCTCAACTTCTATCTTAGCTTCTTTCTTTAACTTGAATTTATAAGTCTTAAATGATTCAATTAACAGTTTGAAGTTTTCCATACTAGATAGTGTAGTGTCAATATTTGATCCAAGTATGATCTCTTGAAATTCCTTAACTACTACATCCATTAATTCTCTACTCCTTTGATGTGATTAAATGATTTCCTTCCTCGCAGATACATGGAACATGTATCCCAATTGAAGTTGGATGGGATATATCTTCTCCATATCAACTTTCCCTTGATGCATTGAAAATTGCAATAGTTTTGAGAACATATTTGGTTGAAAAATAGGTTATACTCTTAGTAGATTTCTTAGAGAATCTTTAGAGGAGCCAAAAGATTCATCAGAAGCCTTAGTAACTTTCACAGCCTTTCCCTTTTCCTCTACAATACCAAAGTCATCTAGTTTGATTTATAGATCTCTGGATATATCCGTGAACTAGTGTCTTCATCTTCCTCTTTATCCTCTTCTTCTTCCTCTACATCTACATTGTCATTCTTGTTTTCATCCTATGCAGTGTTTTCTTTGTTTATCGAAGAAGTCAGTTATTCTTGTGTTGGAGGATTAAAGGTGTTTTCCTTTGCAATGTCTTCTTCGATCATTGCATCCTTATTATATTTTTTTATCATGTCCTCCACTTCTAAAGGAGTGTTGTCTATTGCAACTTCATCGTTAGTATCATGCTCATGTTGAGCATCATTTGTCCACACTTCTTTCTCTACATTTTGTTCCAAAGCATCGATTTCAACATTTATCTCTTCTTCAACCACTAGAAGCAATCCTAGCTTCTATAAAATTTCCTATAATTTATCATTTCTCTCCTTCCTGATTCTCTCCAAATCATCTTTGTCTTTTCCCATAAGGGTAGTAACCCCTTTTTTCGTCCTCAACTCCTTGCTAAACACAATAGACAATGTGGTTTTCATCCTCTGATAATAGAGCATTTACTCTCTCCAAATCCTATTCCTTAAGATTCGCATGCTCTTGTATTGCCTCTTGTCTTCTCTTCAACAAAATATTCCATAAATCATTAGGAATATCCTTCTTGATATTTTGCATGTCAACTTCAAGTATAAAAATATAATTAATTATGGCTTCAACGATGGTGGTCGTATCCTCCTCACCTGCATCCTTATACAAATTTTCAGTCTCCTTCAACATTTCATTATACAAGATACTAGTATATAATGCCTCTAACTTCATGGGGGAATGAGGCCTTTCCTATTTCTTTTGTTCTTTTTCCTTGCCTTTAACCATATCCTTCTTTTCTTCTATATTATTTTTCTTCTCCAGAGAAGCCTTCTTGGCTTCCTTCTTCTTTTATCTTACATGAATCTTTAACGCTTCTTTCTTTTTCTCTATCTCCTCTTTTCTTTTAGTATCAATTATGTCAATTCTTATTCTTTTGGTGCTAGCTTCACCTTGTGAAGCATTACTCCTTCTGTGGACCAGAGGGGATACATCTTCCAATTATTCTTCTTCAACAACATTAATGCCAAAACCCTTCTCTCTTGTTTCCTTTTGTTTAAATCTTATTTTTCTAGGAGTAGTAGGAGGTGCACCAATGACATTCTTCTTCTTCTTTTCCCTTGTAACATGTGCAATAGGAGGGGATTTCTCCCTTGCCAGAGGACTGAAAATTGTCTTCCTTTTCTCTCCAGCATAGGGAAAATCCCTAAAGGACTTCTAAATAGAGGGAGGTTTGGTAGTTGTTCTACCTGATCTCCTTGCACTACCAAAATATTCTTCAACATTATTATCTGCTCTAGCTCTTTGTCTTGAATACTGCACTCTTTCCTTAGAAAGACCCATTTCATGAGCATACACATCCACCATAGCATTAATATTCTTCCTGGTGATAGGTTCCTTTTGTTTCATGTGTACTTCCATGGACTTTTCTTCAAAAGTCGTGGACTTTTCTTCAGAAGTCCCATATCTTGGTTGTGTGGTATCCTTTGGGCTCTTCAATAAAATGTCAACATAACCTATTATTTCTTGCTCACTAACCTCATATCCCAATGTAGGGATACATATACTTCTTGGTTCATTCATCTATAGATACTTGAAAAGTTACATCATCATTTTTATTTTTCAACCACACTCCATGGAATCCTATATCATTCATGCATTATTTTCTAGAATACTACAAAGAAAGTAGTAAGAGAATCATCCTATTCTTTGACATCTCCAAGGTTCCTCATATGATTTTCCATTTGATGCATAATAAGTCTTCTACTTATCCACTTTACCTTTCCAATTATGGAAGCTCCTTCAAGAAATAGAAGAGTAAGCACATAACCAAAGTGCCATACTTAAACACATGTTTCTTTTCCTTTGTCTGCTCTAGATTCTCCATTAGTTATTGCCTAAGCAACTCACAGAGTTAATAATCTACACCATTTTCTACCATCTCATGTGCCACATTGACTATGGTGGAAAATATAGAATTGTCTTTGTTTGTATAATAAATTTTGTAACCAATGACCATTGTGGCATATCTAACAACTAGGTTTCTAATTGGATTGACAACAAGAGCTCTCTTATCATAAGTAGCACTATTTTTCTCCATCACCACTTCATTTTTGATGGATTTCAACACCGGAACCAATCTGGTGGAGCATAAACCAATGGCCTCTCTTATCACTTGCTTTGTTATCTTGTGAGGCATATCACTCTAGAAAAATTGATCATGAACTGTGCTCAAGGCTATTCTAATCCACTTGACATCATAGAAGAATTTAGTGAGCCATTGTCATACATCTAGTTTCTTCTCAACTAGGTTTTTGTATTCTAGTTTTAGGGTGAGGTCTTCACCAGTTAACTCATTTTCCCATATATCACTTATTTTATTGGGATAATGTTCTTCCATTTTTTCATGAATATAAACCATAATAACCTCAGTTGGAAAAACCTCATATGGAATATGTGAGAATGCGCCTAAAGGGTCATCATTTATGGCTTTTGTAGGGTACCTCTTGAATTTTTGTTGTGTTTTTTTTGTAGCCTCTATGACCCTTGGTGTAGCCATTGCAAACTATATTTAAATTGTTTTCAAACAAAGATTTCTAAAAATTAGGGAATGCAAGATTCGCAAAATACCTTTTCATAATTTCATTCATCGAACTAGGGTTTTGATGCTCTGAATCATCTTATGCACTTTGAATTCTCTTCTCACAATTCTTCTCCTTCTCAAATACTTTTGTGAAATGAATTTTACTTAGTGAATTTTCGTATAACCCTTCAATTTAATTATGCATTGGATGCTTCAACACATAAAGCTAGCAACACTTTATCTATATGTACAGTCAGCTTCCAAAGCTCCCCAAACTTCTTCATCGACATATTTTCTTCTTCAATTTTCACCAGTAGATCAAGCATGTTGATCTACATCATATGTCTTCAAGATGTGACATCAAAACCTCTTTTCTAGCAAGGGGATAAAATATATCCATTAAATCCCCCCATAAGCCATAGCCCTTGGCTTAGTTTTCAAAGGAAACATTTGCACTAGAGGATGGTATAGATTCTCCCTTGTCTTTTGTCCCTTCTTTCTCCAAATCTTTTATATTTCCTTCTTTACTTCAGCCATATCAACCTTTTTAACTAGTTCATTCCTTTTTATTGAATTATCCTTCCTTGTATTTCTACTTTTTTGCAAAATTTAGCAATATGTCCAAGTCTACTGCAATTGTGACATGTGATATTCTTCTAAATAGTACTTATTTCATTCATTTTAGATCTGCATCAATTAGCTTTGTATCCAAATCCATAGCATGTATAACAATAACCACTGAAGGATTGAATCAGTCTACCATTGTTATAGCCATTCATCATTTCAATTTTGCATTTGCTTTCTTTATGACCAAATATTTTGCATGTAAAACATTGAGTGATAAAGGATGGGACATTTTGATTCATTCTTCTTTTACATTCCATTTCTTTATGTCCAAATTTATTGCAATAATCTAGGAAAAACCACTAAAAGATGGGTACCTTTGAGAATTTGGTTGTCTAACCGGAGGTCTTCTAGCTTCATTTCTTTGATTTCAGATCTCTCCATTGTTTTTCTTCTCTTCAATCTTCTTTTGTTCATCAATCTTCTCTTCTGAATTAGGTGTCTAATCTACTTTTGAGCTTTCACCTTTTTCAAATACTAAACCACCTTTGTCTTTGGATGTTTTTTTACCTACAATCATCTCATCAAGACTTGCATAACTCACCTTGAATTTATCTTCATGAATTCTTGCTTTCTCCAAATCTGATCTCAGATTTACCACTTCTTGTTCAAGCCTTATGCATTCATCAAATTTTATTTTCACCATTGCATTTAGACATTCCTCAACTCTTTTCTTTTCTTCAAATTGTACTTTTAGTCTGGTGATGTTTTCATTTGATTGTTTCAACTATTCACTGACTTCCTTATGCCTTTCTTTGAACTTCTTGATTTGCTCTCTCAATTTTCTAATGCATTCATTTGCTTCTTTGATATTTTCCTATAGAACTTTATTTTCACCTTCAGTTCTTTCCATATCTTCAAGAGCAACTTTGACTTATCCATATTTATCAAGCATGCAAACTTCTTCTATGTATCCAACAATAGGAATCTCTTCCGAAGGAATGGAAAAATTTCTATCAACCATGTGTTCAAGCTCTAAGACCTTCCCAAAGTGGTTAAGCTCCTTCAAAGGAACTGAACTTTGATACCAATTGTTGAACACTCAGAATACTAAGAGGGGGGTGAATTGGTATTCTCTTAAATCATTCAAACATCAAACATCTAATTACTAATGAATATTCAACTGTAGTATGGAAAGAATGCATGAAACATTCACAATATCACATATGTTCACATGAACACCGATTTTTTTAAATGGAAAATCCAAAATGGGAAAAACCATAGTGAGGGTTAGCTCACAATATATTATAACCAATTATAGTATATTATAGAAATTCTCACTACAGGTGGACTTACTGTCCATTGAGAAAAATATAAAAGATAGATGGTGGCTCACAACCTATTTTTGTACTATTAAAATTGCATCTTATGTATGCATGAATTATAGTTCCATATAAGCACAATAACAATCTAATTCTAATTCTAATTCAACACTTTGCCTTGCTCTTCATTCACACAATTCTAATCTTCAACTTAACTTCACACCAATCTGCTCAAATTCATACCACACATAATACATGTCGCATCCCTTATCTCCAATCACCGAAAACAATCCAAAATATATATCCAAATTAAGTATAACATCAATTAGGTTGACCTAATTAGATGTAATACCCAAAATGTAACTTGTCAACTTAAAAAAACTTCATCCACACAATGTGCCACAATTTAAAACTCAAAATATCTTAAGATAGGTCAGCATGGACCTATAATAGATCCTACACAAGATGAAACACATATTTATCCTTCACATACCTTCAAACATATTAGGTCAACTTATTATAAGACCTAAAAACAAAAACCTTCATCTGTGTATCCACATCTCGACATGTGGACCTCAAAACTCGATACCATCTAGAATCCATGCTTAACTGACATCTAGAAACTTATCTTCAAGATCTCAAGGATAAAAACTCATCCTCAAAGAAGTGTGGATTATCCCACACAAACACATCGTATAGAAAAATGATTGTCATATGCCAGGCCAAACTCTATTACTCATATCTCTGAAACTGCTTGTCCAAACAAGATGAATTCTTGGAATTACGTGCATCTAACATCCAAAAAAAATGTGTTAGAATCACAAAGTGATATCTTCATTTGTGGAGTGGTGCGGACCCAAAAACCAATGCATCGTTACACTGAACTGGCAGATTTGACACTTACTCAAATTCCATATAACTAATATTTACCAAACCAAACCATTATGCAATAATGTCTTCCTTATGAACTCCAAAACCTATTAGGACTGATAAAAAAAGGTTCAAAACAATGTTGACATCAATGAAAACACTATATCACGTTGTTATGCACCATCCATGCTCATGTTGTCAAACAACATCATCAATGACAAACTTCCAACAATCTCTCTGAACTTCCAACAAATAGGGTATAGCTACTAGGTTCAAATGATTTCTTGACATCAATTTCAATCATAATCCACTAACACTAATTCACACTATAATAAGATAAAAACAAGATTTTGAGATAAGGATTATTACCAAGTATACATATATGATTATTCATAATTGTCTATTAATTTTCAATACTTAATTGGTGTTGGGAAAACTATATTATCATGATGATAATAAATTATCCAAGAATGATATCTTATGAATATCAAAAATAGTTCATAGACTACTAAAAGGAAGATCGAAACTGTAATAACATTAATTGTAGTATGAAATGCTAATAGAAAACCACATGTACACTGATAAAATATGGCGATAATAGTCAAAAACATGATAAATAAGCTACTAGTGACTTCTTCATTTCTCTAAGCAATGACATTCATGAAAATAAGATAATAATAGTGGACATGTATGAATATAAATAAGTTGTAAAGGTTTTTTTTTTTTTCTTAGAGATAGGTTTGATTGATTATAACCAGGATAATTTTAATTATCAAATGTACACTCCTTTAATTATTTTATCTCCACAAGATACAAATTTATTGATGAAAAGTATTTAAGATATGAAAATATAGTAATAGATTATTAATACCAAGAATTATGTAAACTAGGTTTTGTCAATTCAAATATTCTTGTTTGAGAACCAAATAAATAAATTCTTACGCAGGATATAAATCGTATCTTAAAAATCAATAGAACTTATTTAACTTGAAAATGACTTATACCTATACAAAATGATGTCGAAATGATAATAAATTATTATCCATGCAAGAATAATAATTTAAGTTTGTCAAAATAATAATAATTTGATATTTATACAAAACTATAAATAAATTTTCATAATAATAATAGAATGGTAATCTGTACTATTTTGTCTATGTTGTTCATGTTCACTAATGCTCTCTCTAGAAATCATCTTGAAAATTAAAATTAAAATTCTTTGCATATTGATATTTTATTGACTGACTGAAAATAACATACTTCCATTAGAAATACTCTAGCTCTGTGGTTATAAAAATGATATATTTATGTCCCCTCCTTTAATTTTACTTTTTTGAGAAAACAATGTCCTCTACTTTCTTACAAGAAACTCTTAATTCGATTGCCATTAATATCATATTTATATCTTCGTCTTAGAATAAGTTGTCATAATATCAGGACCCTTAGAGAACATCTTATGATACCTAGACAAGGTCGGCTTAGCTAGTTTACCTAAGCCATGCTTAAAATCTCAACCTGATTTCTAGGCATTCATTCTGTCAGACTTGGCATCCGGAAAATTCATCACCAATAATTCATCGGAGGAAAATTCACTGTCAGCAATTCAGTGCCATGGAAAATTCACCGTCAATAATTCACCAAGTTTTCGGTGAATTGCTGACAATGAATTTTAGTAGAGCCATCAGACTTATATTGATGTAATACATTTATTATTATATTAAAATTGTCAATGAGCTTTAAAGCCCAAACAAAAGTTGTGGCTCAGTGTATTTAGTTAAGGCTTCTAAAATAGCATACTATGACTAAAATATACCTTCTAGAATGCATGACAGGAGAAGAGAGGAAAAGGATATATAGCATAAACTATGTGAAAAAAATGGCTATCAAAACTGAGAGATTTCATTGTCTGGACATTTGAACTGGAGTTAATAATGTTAGAATAACATATTTAGTTAAATGACATGATTGTATAATTAGATCTATTCTTGGGCACAGTGCTCTGCCCAACACCTCAGTTGTCAAAAGAGCAGACCTAGATAGAATTATTTGGGTATACTGTTCCAGAATTATGCACCAAAAAAATCTTGCGTTTCTGGAGGATATTGAATAAGAGATCCGTTTGAATATTCCTTTTTATTTCCATAAATATCCTTGGTGTGACATGCATCTTTATTTAGAATGACAACACTTGTTAGCCCTTTAATCCATGGACCCCATGAATCATGTGTACAAACCAAGCCAATGATGTGGAGGACCTTGATGTCTCCCTGCTCGTATTGATCATAGAAATCTCTATTCCTTCATTGAATTTGTCTTTCATAGGAAAAAAGAACACAAATGAGGAGATTGGTTGGTGGATATTTATTCATTTTTCATCTATTTGTTACGTGCTGCCACCTATGGATGCCAATCTATGCCATCACAGGTAATTTCTATTTGGAATCTGCTATTATATATGGTGGGTAAGATATGTTGTCAAGATCAATCTGCAACTACGCTGAATGAAGGTCAGTCAATGTAGCCAAAATCACCTTATCTAATCTCTGTTTTAATTACATAGCCATGGATAGATGGAAATTTGTATCATTTATTTGGTATACTACTCAGTCAGAATTAATATAGTTAATATGGTTTTAGGAAAATTTTCTGTCAGCAATTCACCTCACCATCAGCAATTTATCTCAGGGAAAACATCACCGACGGAAAATTCACCAACGGAAAATTCACCGTCAAGTAAAATATTAATGTGGTTAATTTTCCACCATGATGAATTGCTGGTGGTGAATTTTACTTGGTGGCGCCACGATGAATTGCTGGGGGTGAATTTTCTGTGACGATGAATTGCTGACGGTGAATTTTCCATCGGTGAATTGCTGGCAATGAATTTACCGTACTATAGCTAATCTCTATTCGACATTTGATGGATGGAAATGCACACTGTGAATATAATTGCAACGACTATGTATGTAGGACAATCTACGTATTTAAAATCACCTTACCTAGTTTATCAGGTTTCAAAAACTTGTACATAAAATGATCATTAACTGGCATCACTGACTCTAATAGATGAGGAAACTCAAGAATAATTATCAGGGATAACCTCAAACTCGCCATATAATAAGTTACGTATTAAAGGTTAGTTTGGAAGCAATGGAATGGTTGAAAGAAACCAAAACCTTAAGCTCAGTTTTATTCATAAAGATTACATCGAAAGGCTTACATAGCACTTGATAGGGTTTTCAACCTTCTTCAAAATTCGTTTACCACAGACTAAGCCAAAGACTTAATTTCTAAATACTACATAGTAATACACTTTGTTAGGTAAGCCGAGAAATTTTAGCAAAGACTAAAAATTACCAAACTTCGTTATGAATGAAGACGTATTATTAGATTATGTTGGGCAAACCCTATTCACTATACAGATAACCTTATATAGGTTAAACCAATAGGTTTTATATATGAAACAGATTGAAACATATATATAATAACTTCACTATGGAACGAAGTTATTATCTAGATGATAACCTAACTTGTACAGTTTGGGACTATATGCCATGACTTCATCACATGGTGAGATGTCATAGAGACTACATAATTTTGCTGAAAATAACTTAATTACAGTGACCCCATTACCCAATTCAATACAAAGATTGGAAGATAGTACTGATTATATTTCAATGCATGCATTTGGGTTATAAAACTTAACCAACAAAGAAGTAATCTTTTACCACATACTGAACGAAGGTATTCGAATAAACTAAATAGCTGATAAGCGTTTATAACATAGAGTTTATAATACATATTTCACAGAAAACTAAATAGCTCATACATTCATTAACTTTTTCCATTCGAATAATAAAAGCAGTGACTAGTAAAACACACATACCATTCCTACCAATGAAGGAACATTCAAGGAAGAAGAACATTCAAGGAAAGAGGAAAGAGGAAATAATTAAGCACTGTGCATTGCGGGAATAGGATTCTGGGTTAGTAGGTTGTGAGCAAGACGGAGAAGGGGGAACATCTTATCTGTGTGTACAACTTGGGGTACAAAGGTGCACTCAGGACGGTCCTAGCCAGAGCATGGTTATTGGACAGGTATTAAGCTTTGTTCCAAAAGAACAAGCACTTGTGTAGAGTGGCAAAGTACGTTTATTTGTCCTAGATTGCTCATAGATGGAAGAGGCTGAACTAGGGTCCATTCCACCAATCTTGGGATTCTTGCAAATTTCATACAGATAAGTATTGGAAACCATTAAATCTATAATATTGAGAATATTGTCTATAAGATTTTGATGTTAATATGATTAGTCTATGTGGATGTGTTCTTCCATTTAATATGTTGATTATTTAATTGTCACATGTTTGTAATTTATATTAATTATTTACATTTATTTTGATAACATTACATATTAAAAATTATAAAAAACTCTAATAATAGTTATATTAAATCCGTTGCAAATACTTAAGTAACTCTATGAGGGAAAGTGATGTTATAGACACTACATTTTCACTCCATATTATCTACAAGGTAATGGTTCAGATGAGGATTCAATAAAAATATAATTGAAAATTCTTAATCAAATAGTCAATGAAGTTGGTCATGATTGACACTTGCAACTTAATCCCACCTTATGGGATTATCGTACTAGCATTAACACACCTATAAGAGCCACTCCATATTCAATTATCTTTGGAACCAAAGCCATTTTTCCTATCGAGGTTGAGTTCCTCTTCCTAAGGGTTTTTTTAAAGCATATCAGTTATTAGGAGTATTGGGTACCTAGATTGCATAAGATAGAGTTATTGGACGAGAGGTTTCTCAATGCACTAAGTCATTTACAAGCTTATCAAAAATACCTTCGTCATAGTTACAAAAAAGATAAAAACCTGAAATTTTGAATGAGGTGATCTTGTATTAAAATAAAATCAAAAGAATCAACGATATTGAGATAAGAAAGGAAATTTTGAACCTATCTAATTATTTTCATCATAGTATCTTATGGATTTGGAGCTTATCAACTTTCCACACCTAAAGGGGAACCTTTAGAAGAACCTATCAATGCCATCCATATTAAGAGGTTCTTTGCTTGACCCTCGAAGTATCCTAGTCCTTTTTTGTAAATAATAGTATGTATATATGTATTTATTATATATCCCTTTACTCACCTACCATGGCTAAATTATTAGTACCTATTGTTTCACCTATTTACCAATCACAACATAGTCAAACCATCCATCCCATAATAGATGAACCTATACCTAATTGGGGGCATCTTTCCCTTGACCTAGGTTTTGGATTGGATTCTTGTGGCACACACATTACCCACACTTGATATTCAAACAAAAGAAAACTATGCATTACCTAAATCATTGAGCTTTCATGAAAATATTAAGAAAAATACTACTATTGAAATAAGTTTTATACCTACATAGCTTATTTCCTAACTTATCTATATCTTAATTTATATCATTTTCTTGGACTCATAAGCCTAGTTCAAGTAAAAAATATATCAAGGACTTAACATATGTATCTTTCCTACAATGGGCCCTGAGCTTATCGTTTGGCAAGAGATATCATGGAGCTATTAACTTGTTTTGTTAGTTGGTCTTTTTCATGTTGATTTCTCTTTTTGTCTCATTCTTACACTTGCTCGACACCACCTTGATCTTTTAATATTCCGGTGTGTCTAGAGAAGCTTGGAATGGGGTATGGTTATTGTTTTCAAATGTAAATGTTTGTGGTGCGTTCTAGTAATGCAACCATCATGAATGTAGTCACCCTAATTCTGACAAAACTTCCTCCTAAATTAAGTAAATATTATTATTTAATTAATTCACCTCCCCTGATCACTAATTAATTCTTCTTATAACTAATTAAATATTTAATTATTTAATTAATTATATCACTCTTTAGACTAAATTTCTTCCAATTAATTAAATATTTGAACTATTTAATTAAACCCACCATTATTCCTATTTCTTCTAATACCACCTGAGATGTCATAAAATTGCACCCCTTACCATTTCACATACATTTTTGTATCTTCTTTAGTGTCCACTCCCCTAGTATTTGTGTAGGATCATTTTAGCCCCTGCATCATCCTTTTCCCCTCTCGGGATGCTTAGGACTCCTTTTCAACAACTACCTTTGTGCGTCGACTTTGCATGAAACCATGTTCTTTTCTTGTTCTCGTTGTTTTGCAACATGATGTGTTAGGACACTAGCATGTCATGTGGATGTCCATGTGCAACACTAGCATCCCATGACATTTTGATATTCAAATAATTTTTTATGAGTGCCTTTCCACTTTTCAGCTACTTTTGTTGATGGTAATGGCCTGGGATGCCTAGTAACAGCTTAGGAACCTTCTTTTCCCTCATTTTCTCTCTTTAAATGCTATCTTTTCAATTCATTTGGTCTTCTTGGCTGCTCTCTTGGACATTCTCTTGTCTAGCTCTTGCTATTTTTCTTGCACGTCTCTTTACAACCTACTACAATAGCACCCTCATGTTCTTACAACACTCTTTGCAAGTCTCTTGGCTCTCCCAGGCCTCTCTTTTATTCTTGCCCTCTCTTTGGCTTCCTCAAGCCTTTTGGGTGATATATATCTCTTATCTTGTGTATTTGAGCATCTTGGGATTCCTCACATCCCTTTTCTATGTATTCTTTTAATCTTTTCTATCTATCTTGATATCTATCTATCTATTTGGATGTTCATGGAGGTGGAAACATTGAAATGGGGGTTTGACTGTAGCAAGACCATAAACAACCCCAACAATTTTCCTCGATCTTATGTGTGCAAGTATTGAAGATATTTCTTTATTGGAGGCTTTATTGCTTGGGTTGTTCTAAGAATTCTCTTTCTCTCTTCTCACTTTATCATCTACATTTTTACTTAGTTTACTTTACTTTATTTCGGTTATGTTATATCCTCTATTACTTTCTCACATTTCTAAGAGTTCTTAGTAGTTAGAGTAGAAGTAGCCACTAAGCTATTTTCTGAGATATTCTCAATTTTTGGTCTATATGAGATGCCAACACGCCTATGAGATGCTAGCACACCACACTGTCATCCATGTTCTGTGCTTTCTTCCTTTGGGTGAAAACTCATCTGTCTATCCTAGAAACCTTTGTGACCTACTCGTTTTGATTTTGGAGCTCTCGTCACTTGAGCATTATTCATTATTATATAATCTGAGGTAGTTTAGGGCATTTCATTCCTTAGGACTCTCTTGAGAAAAAAGAGACTCATGAGCAATGAATCCCCCTTCTCTACACCACCTAAGTTAATTAATCTTTGATTAATTAGCTTTATCCCTCCTCTAATCATCATTAGCCTATCCTCCAACATTTGACTCTACCCAAGTGAAATAAACCCATGGTTTATTAACTCAACCTACCCTATTAAATTAATTAATCCCTAATTAATTAATTTAACCTTTCTTACTAATAATCATTATCAATTTCTTCTAATTTTAAATTCCCTTATCTCTCCCTAAGACTTTCCACAATGTGACAAGTGTCCTAATCCACCCTCTACCTTCTTCGTACACAAGTGTGAGATCTCACCTACCCTCACCATCTCTTACACCTTCTTACACAAGCCTCCAAAATTAAATTTCCTCTCTATCCAAGGTGTACTCACACATGTGTGAGCACACCTCATCAGTTCCACCTCTCCCCATTGTGACACATGTCACAATGCTCTTGATCTTCACCACCACTTAATTTCCACCCTTTATTAAGTCAAGTAATCCTAGCCCTCCATTCCTCTCATCCAATTTCTATAAATTGGAGTCTCCCCTCATTTCACCATCTTGATTTGACTTAGCCTTGTTATGCTACAATTCCTAGTCAGCAATCCACATTGCAATCAATCTTTGAGAGAAAATCAAGAAAAGAGTTGAGTGCATCTTTGAGAGATCAATCCATGGAGAGGTGTTGAAGGTATAACTTGTGTTTATGCATTGGTTTCATGGTGTTTATGCTTTAATTTCCTTTTCATGCTACTTTCTCTCTCACATTTTGGCATACCTAGTGGGATGCACATCCCTTATACAATTTTTTGTTGGAGTTTTGTGAATATTTTTTATTGCAGGTCTCAGCTTCTATAGAATGGTGCTTCTATTTCAAATAGTTACACTTCCATTGTGAATCTTGGCACCCGCATTTCTAAACTGAATGCCTACGTCATGACTTTTGGTGCTTGCAAGCTTGATAGTTGCACCTGTGCTTGGTCATCATTTGTTTTCTATTGTGCTAACAATCTTAGCTTTTAGCGGTTCTTTTACAAATTGGTAGTTTCTTAGTGGTATCATTTAAGTTTTTTTAGCTTACTCCAATTAGGTTTTTATTTACAAATAATCTTCTTTTGTTCACAACTACAAATCTACAGTATGGCATATGATAACATTTACCCACCTTTGAAAAAAATCAAAAATTATAGGTTAATCAAGTTCCCTTAGTTGCACATCTCACATTCTATTTTGGGCACTAAAATTAACCCTTAAGGTCAATGAACTCACACTATTTAAACAACATTTGTACTTTACTAATTTCTATTTTGGGTCACTATTTTGTTGCGCCTGCACAAAAAATAGTGGCGCTTATGTGCCAACTTGTTGTGGTTGTGTTCTACATTTTGGTGTTTGTGTAGAGACCTATTGCACCTCCATAGCGACTTGTTGCACTTGCACAATGACTAGTCATGCCTCTATTTTCATAGAGTGGTGCTTCTGCTTCAAGGCAAAGGGCTTATTATATTTAGTACTTTTAAATATTTTTAGTTTTAATAGCTAACTATTCAGAAAAATCACAGTAGCTTACATTAATCAAGCAGGTAACATTGCGTTAATAACAACTATTTTTGAAAACTTTATAAAATTAGTGCAAATATGCTTCATAATCCTAGGTGTAGTTTTATTGGTTTTTACACTTTTGTTTTGTATGCAAGTGCAACTTTCTCTATTTTGGTGCCTCTATTTCAGGTATACAATCTGATTTTTAGTTTCCACACTTTTGATTTTGTCTTTCTGTAAAGTTGCGACTGCATTTTATTCTCATATTTTTGTGTTTTTAGCTAACATGTTGGACTAACAAGTGGTGTAGCTATTTGAATTGATCATTACTAAGCTAAGAAAACTACTAATCTATGGCTTCGTAGGATATTTGTAGAAGATTTTTTTCCACTAAATTAGGCACTAAAAGTAGAGTAGTTGGTAAATGAACTTGTATGTCATGTTTGGAAGGGTGCAATAGACATATGCTCTCCCCTCACACTTATACTAATCTTGGTGATCAAAAATATTTTCATTTCTTCATTTTTTTTTAGTTTGCTAGGTAAACAAGGGGTGCTAGTTTTGTGTATATGCTCTCCTCTCATGCTACATGTGATCTTAGGGATCAAAAACACCTAGCACACCTTTTCCTTTAGGGTTATTTCCTAGGTATTTCATCACCCTAGGGGATGACCTCAACCACATGCTACTGATGGGGTATAAAAAGGGGGGAATGAAATTTGAACCCTAATCTAGTCATGTTGTGTTTGGTGAAGCTCTGATTCTTAGGGTGATTCCAATATAAGAGGGAAGGGTTGGTCCTAACTTTCCCACCAAAACTTCTCGACCCACGCTTGTGATGGGCTAGTGTTCACGGTTGTGTATCATGCAATTTACTGGTGTTTAGAGAGTTCCCTAGAAAAATATTGCGTAACCTAGATTAAGGCCCTCAAACATAGCTAGTATGGTGCAAGGGATGTGGATCGTATCTTGAAATTACTCACCACATACTCCCTTAGGTTAATATATAAATAGTTGGGTGGTTTGAAATTCTCCCAAGGAGAGAGATAAGGTGGTCCCATGGCATTCATTGATGGCCTCATGTTACCAGATCTGTACCTATCTACCTTCATGAGAAAGGGAGCTCCACCCAAGTATCAAGGAGTATTAACCCAAGCTTGGTTGGGTGGTGGGCCTACACTAGACTATAAACCCACTTGACTAATTTAGGTTTTTAAACAAGTGTTTGGAGTGTCTTCTTGTGCAAAACCAGTGTAAAAAATTCATCCAAGGGGTTGAGGATTGACCATACCCTTTAAAATTTATCAAATTTGGCCATTATGTTTTCTTGTTTGCTAAATATCTTACAAAAACACTTAGACTATAAAGCTATGCTTAGGACCAAAATAATTTCACCTTTATCAAAAATCTTAGTGCCTATGCTCAGCCACGTTGATACTATCATTTTGTGCCTCTTTCATAAAAACCCGGGCTAGTGTCCTTTGTAAAAAAATTCCTACATTTGGTTGTGTCTGAATACTTGTGCCTTTTTTAAGCCTAAGAACTTGAGTCTTCTGATAGTGACCTCATAGGGTTCTTGATTATTTTGACATATTTTGTAACTCAACCACTTTCTGACCATCATTGACCCCACTAATTTACACCCCATCACCCTACCTAAATCTTGTCAATTTCATCCCCCCAGAATCACCCAATCTGATCATAACCATCCCACAATATTTCTGATCCAAATATCCCACCCTCCTTATCATTTAGACTTGTCACCTTTACCTTTGGACTTAAGGAAAACCATTAAAATATTTTATCATTAATTTCTTCATCATTTCATGACCCCCATTATTTTAACCATCCTTGTCATCCTTTTTACCATCAGCTTCTTCATTTGTATTTATCATTATCCCCCCTCATCTTTCAATCTTGAACTTGACATTAGACTTTAATCCTTTCTACCATTCTATCATCTTGCTCATCTCACTAGTCGCCTTGTGTCACCATCATACCATGTCCAATTTTTAATCACATCCTTATCATCTCATTTAGCTATTTATCCCCTAGGACATACCTTAGTCATCCTTCCAAATCTTGTAATTTCATCTATATCATTATGCCCATAAATTACCCCCTTATCATCCAAGTCATTCCGTTAATCTCAATCATCATCAATTCTAACCATCATCCTTGCAAATCTAATTTATCATTATGATTAATCTAAATCCTTAATCATCCTACTAATCTAGGGGTAGCTTAAGAACTTTCCTATCTTAAGTTGCATCCTTGGTTAGCCCATCCTTTAGGTTATTTAGCTTAAGGATTTGGCTCCCTTAAGTTAAGTTTTTCAAACCACTCTTTATCTAACCTTTCTTAGGAACTTTCCAATCCTAAGTAAGCAAAAATAAAATCCCAAATCACACCATCCTAAGGATCTAGATTCTAATCTTTATTGCAAAATTGATTTTTCACATACCAAGGTTTATCCTTACCATTATCCAATCCAATCAACCATCCTAAATCAACCATTTAATCCAATCAATCATCCATTCAACTAAATCAATAATCCTAAATCAATATTAATCCTCCAACCATATCTTACAACATCCCTACCCTTATAATGTTCCAAATTCCATCATCCAAACCTTAGTTAAACATTATCATCCATTATATTTTATCCAAACCAAGTCCAAAGTCCAAAACTTTCCAACATCTTCTACACATCATCCAACCATAAATCCAAGTCTAAAGCCTAAAGTTTCCAACATCCTTTAGACACTATCCAGTCATAATCCAACCATAAATCTAAATTCAAGTCAAGTCCAAATTTCATCCAAGCTCAATCAACCTTAATTCCAAGACCATAGCCTAACTTTAATTCATCAATCATGGCCACATCCATACAAACCCATTTAAAGTAATCCTTATCTTGCATGCCAATCACTAGTCACAAGCCAAGAAGTTAATGAATTCCCAAGGAGGGGAATTTTACAACACCAGCTCATCTCAACCAACAACACCCTATGAGGAAATGTAGGCATACAAGAAGAATCCCCTAGGCTAAGGGATTTTGTTTTCAACCCTTATAACCAAGAGATGTTGGAAATACTAATGATATTTAGCAAAAATCAACTCCTATTTGAACTCATAGCTAAGGGAGCTAAGTTTCCCTCTAACTTTGACATCTCACAACTAAGGAGTGATGAGCCTCTTAATAATCCTTCATCATCTACCAACTTCTTTCAAACCATCCTAGGTATGCAACCCAATCCTAAGCTACCCCCTTCATCAACACAACACAATCCTTTGATAATTTACCCTCACTCCCATCACAAATAAGGGTCACTATCCCTTCCAATCCCCATATCACTTATGCATCCACCAACCCAATTACTACCACATATGTCCATACCAACTTCATTAGTCCATAAGGACCTAATACCTCTCAACCCCCAACATCAAACACCAATAATCCCCCACACCCACCTCCTAATAATCCTCCAAACTCAAATCCCCTAAACACCAACAACCTACCACCACTACCTCCTAATCACCAAAATTCCAATAATCCATCCACATCAAACCCCCAACACCAACATACCAAAAATTCCCCTCCACACAATAATAATGATCCCCCAACCTCAAATCCCCAACATCAACATACCTTAAACAATAATCCCCCACCCTCGCCTCCTAATAATCCTCCAACATCAAACTATCAACATCAATAATATCACCAATACATCAATAATCCCCCCTTAACACCTAGTCATCACCAATATCACTAATACATTAACAAACCCCCATTAACAACCAAAATATGTACAATCAATATTTTCCAAAATCCTTCATCCAATAATTTCAACCTAGCCCAAGAGTTACAAAAGATGAAAGAAAGATCCAAGGGCTCTAATCCAGTCAAACAAAGAAGATCTATAGATATGAGGACATATTCCCTTACCCTTTTGACCAATCCATACTATCCATTCCATTTACCAAAGATTATGAAATGCCAAAATTTTAAAAATACAAAGGGAAAGGTAACCCCATTGAACACCTCAAAGAATTTAGAGTGGCATGCCAATAAGTTTCCTACAATGATGTATACTTGATGAGTTGATTCCATAGAATTCTTGTAGGTTGAGCCTTAGAGTGGTTCACACACTTACCTCGAGGATCCATAACATCCTTTTCTGATATCCAAATTATTTGTGACTCATTTTTCATATAGCATTGACTAAGAGATAACTTTGGCTAAGTTATGCACAACCAAATAGAGTAATGGGGAAATTTTTTCCGCATTCCTTCAAAGATGGAGACACCTTGCAAGTAGATTCCCCTTACAAGTGCTTGAAAAAAATGGTGAACATCTTTATTGAAAATTTGCATCCCCTAAATTTTTAACTACAATGTGTCAACATCTTTGATGAGGTCATTGAAAAAGGGTTAACTATTGAAAAATATTTAATCGCTTAAGGGGTAATCAAAATCTACAAAGAACATAAAGACAATAATCACCAACCCAATGAAAAACCAAATTTTTGGTCTAAAAAAATGTTTTGAACGATGGAGTAACTGATAGTAAAAATGTGCAAAATGTACAAAGCATCCCATCTCACAACTCACAAACATCACAATAGCAAGGAACTTCCAATACAATTACCATTATTCAAGGAAAGGGAAAACAAACTAATCAACCCAAGTGTAAATACACCCCTTTGGGAAAACCTCTTGAGGTTGTATTTCACAAATTAGTGTAAGAAAACGTAATCAAATTTCCAATTACTATGCCCCTCGATGAAAGAAAACCAAAACCAACATGATACAAGGATAATGAATATTGTGAATACCATAGAATCAAAGGGCATAGTAATGCAAAATTCATGAAACTAAAAAACTACATTCAAGACCTAATTGATAAGGGATAAATTAAATTTCAAAATTAAAACTCCCCAAATGAGAAGCTAGGCATATATACACACAACCCTTCCCACAATATAATGAAGGGAAACCATCACCCTCCTACAACACTACTTCATGCACATGTACAATAACAATATCATTTCCTTATCACACGACACAACCATTAGCCAAATTGAGGAATGTAATATCATAACCATCAAGGTGCCTAATTGTGTTTTCATGCCCACCATGATTGAGTGACAATACAATTATAATCATCTTCATCACCCATCCCATCTACCACTAATAAATATAATATCATTGAACACCTTGACAAGACACCATCACAAATATCTGTCTTGGAAATCCTTTGCACTTCACCCATGCATAAAGAAGCTCTTTTTAAATCTCTCCAAGAATCTAGGGTGCCAAGAAATATAAATGTTAACCAGTTCCAAGCCATAATTGGACACCTATCATCTATGAACCATATAACATTTTCCAATAAGGACCTTCACTTCTAGATACTACATAATAAACCATTTCATATCAAATCCATTATACATAAACACAACATTAAAAGAGTCCTAATAGATGGTGGATCAAGACTCAATATATTTAATTAAAAATTAATAAAGAAATTGGGCTATTTAGAAGACTCCATCGATCCCCAAAATAAGATAATGATAAAGGCATATGATGATGTGGAAATAGAATCAAAAGGTACTATAAAGTTTCCTATTCAAGTTGGCTCAACCATTATGGAGACTCCATGTCATATCCTTGACATAAATCTTTTGTATAACATCCTCCTTGGACGTACATGATATATGCTATACAAGCTATCTCCTCCACCTACCATCAATGTTTAAAATTCTCATACAATTGTAAATAAGTCACCATTCCCATTGATCCACAACCATTCCAATATTGCAAAATTTTGGAAAGAAAATATAAGAGCTACCAACATTGTCCCATCAATGACACTGCATCAACCTCATCCACTTACATCAATCCATCTACAATACAATCCTCATCCATTCCATAATCTACCACTAAGATCAAGGTCAAGGTGGCCAACAAAGGATGTGGGGAATATACAATCCAAAATTCCTTTTGCATAGGACTACTCCCTACTTCGCCACGATCATATGGTTGAATGATTAACATGAAAGCAAAAGAAACCTTCAATAATTTCAATAAATGGGGATTTTTAGACAAAGAGGACCTAAGTTTGGATATCTTCTCATGGCTATACAAGGAATAATATGATCAACCATCACCCACTCTTGAGACCTATCAATATCCTAAAGGACATGATTTGTGTAAACATATGGGCTATAAGGGAAAAGGATTGGGGCACAAGAGAAAGGAATAATGGAACCCATTCACCTATGAGAGTATAAAGATCATCAAGGACTTGTATTTCAAGCCACTAATTTGGTAACCATAATACCTCAAGGCACTCATGATAAAGGTGGTAAGACTTCTATTGATCAAATCTCTCAAGAGGATTTCATTGAAGAATCCTTTTAAACCATTTTTGAAAATTTTGACACAAGCCATATATACACCATAACATCATCCATTGATCTCCTGTTTGTATATCCTTAATTAATTGATTGGGACTAGTAGGGACCTCCCATGTTAGATATATTCCAAAATGATGAAGCAATAACAAAAATCAAAGGATTTTGAAACTACATATCCTCAGGATATCATAAGAAATAACATCAAATAAAATTACATAAAGTTATTTATTTTGGGGAGAAAATCACTTGCCTCAATCACAAAAATAATAATAAAGAGAATTTTTACAAAAAAAAAGAGCGATAACTTAGTGAAAACCTCGATGAGGCACTTTTGGATCAATAAAAAGTAAAAATAAAATATGTATCCTCTAGTGAAAACCTCCTTGAGGTGCTAGAGGAAGGGGCACTTGATTCGATTTCTAGACACTATGAGACATTTATAGTATTGATTGAAGACATAGCGAACATAAATTTGGGAACAAGTGTAGAACCTAAAATCACTTACATTGCCAAACAATTAGAAGGTGGACTTAACCAAAAACTAGTAGATTTCCTCAAAAGAAGATCCATTAAATTTGCTTGGACATATGAAAACATGCCAAGCCTCCATCCCCCCCTCGTGGTACATCATTTAGAAGTATATCCTAGTGCTAAACCTATTAAGCAACAACTCTAAAAAATGCATTCTCAAATCGCTCTTTTGGTAAAATTAGAATGGAAAAAACTTGTAGAAGTCAGATTAATCAAGCCTATGATTATCCAGAGTGGGTATCTAACATTGTACCAATTGCTAATTTCACTAGGGGCATCTGAATATGCACTGACTTTAGATATCTCAATAAATCTTGTCCAAAAGATGATTTCCCACTACTAGACATTGACATTATCATGGATCTCATAACAAGATATGAAATGTTATCCCTTATGGATGGGTTTTCAGTATAATCAAATTTGAATTGTAGAAGAATACCAACATAAGAAATCCTTCATAGCTCCATGGGGAAATTCTTTTTATCAAGTAATGCCTTTCAAATTGAAGAACATGAGAGCTACATATTAGAGATCAATGATTTTTCTTTCATTACATGCTACATGATATCATGGAGGACTATGTGGATGATCTTCTATGGAAATCTAAAACAAGAGAAGGACACATTGAAGTATTATAGAAAATATTTGATTGACTAGAAAAATAAAAATTACACCTTAATCCCAAGAAATGTGTGTTAAGCATCACATCTAATCAAGAGATTCATCACATAGTTGGTCAAAAAATTCCAACCATTTTCTCACTTGTCACTTTGAAAGAATGTTACATTCAAATGGGATAACAATTTCCAGTAGGCCTTCCAACAACTTAAGGATTATTTTACATCACCACCAGTCCTAGTGCCACCAAACCCAAAGAAACCACTACTCTTATATATATTAGATACCAAAGTGGAATTTGGGGCATTATTGGCTCAACACAATGACAAAGGAAAAGAAAGGGCCATTTACTAAATATATCTCATACACTAGTAGGATGTGAATTGAACTATTCTCCAATAGAGTGAGCATGTTTGGCAGTAGTTTTTTATGCTAAGAAATTACAATACTACATCCTTAATCATAAAACTTGGCTCATTTTTAAAGTGGATCCATTAAAGTGCATTCTCTCAAAAGCAACTCTCATAGGAAGAATGGCTAAATGGTTCATAATTCTAGGTGAATTTGATATTAAGTATGTATATAGAAAATCCATCAAAGGACTGGTAGTTGTTGATCAACTAGTTGAAGCCCCTCTACTAGATAATTATCCACTATTGATTGAATTCCCTAATGAGAATATTTTGAATATAGAAGAAGGCACATTGTGGAATATATATTTTGATGCATCTTTTACCCAACATGGCTCAAGGACTAGGATACTTTTTGTTACACCCAAAGGATATTGTATCCCTAAGTCCTATAGAATCACATTTCCTTGAATAAATAACATAGAAAAATATGAGGCAATCATAATAGGATCAAATCTTTCCATCTAATGGAAAATTAAAAAACTATAGGTTTACGATGACTCTAAGTTGGTCATCAAACAAGTAAATGATAAATATCAAACAAAGGATGACAAGTTATTACCCTACAAGTGTATGTTGGGAAACTTCAAAAGTTACTTCATGAAAATCCAGTTCAATCAAAGTACATAGAATAAACAACAAATCATATGATGACATGACTACAATTGGTTCCCTCATTGGTTTCTTGCAAAACAATTAGAAGTACGAGTTTATAATTGAATAAATTTTTGTTCTTTCTTATGATATGCATAGATCTGAAATGATTTACAATATTAATGGTCTCAATTCTCCTTGGTATCAGGACATATACGAATACCTACATAATAACACCATCCCGCCTAATCTCTCATCCTCACAATGACAATCTTTCATTTAAAAAACATCATGTTTCACCCTCCTCAAAGATACCCTTTACCATCATTCTTTCAATGGTACCCTCTTGAGATGCTTAGATTCAGAAGAAGCTCAAACTATCCTAAATGAAGTGTATCAAGGTATTTTTGGGGCCCATTCTAATGGACCATCATTAGTCAAGAATTTATTGTGTACCACATATTATTGGCCCACAATGGAATAGGATGCAAATAACATGGTAAACTTTTGTAAGCCTTTTCAGCAACATGGTGATTTGCTTCATGAACCATCACAAGAATTATAGCCTATTGTTACTACATGGCCTTTCCCACGATGGGGGTTAGACATCATTGGCCAAATAAATCCTACTTCATCAAATGGTCATAAATTTATAATAATTGTCACTAAATACTTTACTAAGTGGGTCAAAGCTATACCCATGACCTATATCACATGGAAACAAGTTTCTAAATTCATCCTCCATTACATCCTTTGCCACGTTGGTATCCCATCCTCTATTGCCACAAAGAATGGTTGTCCTTTCAAAAAATAAGATGTTTGTAATCTGTTTCAACAATTCCACATCCAACATCATTTCTCCACCCCATATTACCCACAAGGAAATGCCTAAGCTAAGGCCACAAATAAAACAATTCTCAAAATTTCAAAGAAAATGGTTAATGAAGTTGGTCAAGATTGGCATGTATAACTCAATCCCACTTTGTGGGTTTACTACACTAGTATCTGTACACCCACTATAGCTACACCCTATTCCCTAGTATATGATGCCAAATCTATCTTTCTAATTGAGGTTTAACTCCCATCATTGATAATTTCTCTACAACACCTCATTAATGATAAAGAATATTGAGTAGAATGCCTTTAGCAGTTAGAGATCCTAGATGAAAAATGCCTAAATACCCTCAATCATCTCAGACCATATCAAAACAAACTTCACAAAAAATACAACAAAAAGATTAATCCCAGAGAATTTTCTATTGGAGACCTATTCCTTAAAGAGAATTAGTGTAATCTACAAGAGCGAGAAAAGAAGGGAAAGTTTGAACCTAATTGGCTAGGCCCTTATATTGTTACAAAAAAATATGGATCAAGGGCATACCAGTTAGCCACCATGGAGGGAGAACCCCTCGAAGAGTGCATGAAAATTATTCACCTAAAAATAATATTTACTTAAGAAGAGCTAAAAAATACAAAAAATACAAAAATAAACCAAAAAAAATATTAAAAATACAAAAATACAAAAATAGTGAAGAGAAATAATTCTTCCAATGGTGAAAACCACTTTGTGGCACCTTGGGCAAGTACCATGATGAAAACTTGGCAAACAAGTGCCATGTGTAGGGTCACCTCCACCATATATTAGGTCACTTCTTTCCATCTGCATATTCACCGTTCATCCATAAATGCCACCAATTATGGCTTGCTACACATGATGTTTCCCATAATTTAATAACTGGAGAGCTTTCTCTACTATACCCCCAACCCATCATCCACCAATGGATTTTTCAAACTCAATACATAGGTTGTAAGACATCCCCATTTTGGTTATGTTATGATAGATTAGATAGTTTACATGATTATCACCTCACATCCAGCCCACTATGCATGATCTCCTATTGTCACTCGATTGGAACTACATTGACCATCACAAATCCCCATGAAAATCATAAAACTCACATACATACATGCTCCCCTCCTTGATAGATTACTCTTCGCTAAGAGATTATTCCATTCAAGAGCTTGCAATAGTATGATGGTGTTTGTATAAGATGTGAATTTATAGTTGGCATAAACAAATTTTCACTATGCATTCACCATACCCTAAGCCATATCATTCCACCCCTTTGTATGTATTTGGGATTTGTGATCAAAATTCCTAGCTACTCATAGTAAAATCATCACACATGTCACCATTTTTTGTACTCCATCCCATTTTTCGTATTCAACTCAATTGTGTGTCCTATTATTTCTGTGATGGAAAATTATGCCTTCTGTTAGGGTTAGAAGGCAGATATCTAACAAGTTAAATGCAGATTTAAACAATAAAATAGAGTAACAAAACACACATAGAAGACAACACAAAGAATTTAACATGGTTCACCCAATTTGGGCTACATCCACAAAACTGTAGCCATCCAATGATTTTATTATCCAGTACAAAACATATTACAATATCGTGAATAATGCCATACTACAACTCTTCATCCCAACTGCTTATAACAAGCTTTTAGAAGCTTCCAAAAATTAGGGTTTACAAAGTTGGCCTTTTTTTCTTTTTCAGTGACAAAGCGAAAAAAGGGTGAAATCTTTTTTCTCTTTTTTCTTGGGGGCTACTGCCCTGGAACCCCCACCCGGCCCTAGGCCCCGTTGAGGATACATGAAGAGTGTACAGTACTAAAAAGTGTATAGTTTAGCATGATCAGTTGCCACATACCAACAATCTCCCACTTGGAGACTGGTCAAGCTCCATACCAACACAATCTCCCACTTGGAGACTAATCCTAGACGAAACCGTTACACTTACAGCTCCCACTGGAAATAAGCACCTTGGACCTTGCTGCTCTATTATACTTTTAATCATATAGACCAACTGAAGCTGAAGAGGACCTCAGCTTCTCCCTTGTCACTACCTTTGTAAACATATCCACTCAATTTTCATCTGTATGTATCTTTTCTAGCTTTACCTATTCATCCTCCAATACTTACCAAATGAAATGATATCTCAGTTGTATGTGTTTAGTTTTAGAGTGCAAGGTAGAATTCTTTGCAAGATGTATAGCACTTTGGCTGTCTGTAAATAAGTGATTTTTAGCATGTTTTTTTTCCAAATCTTCCATGAAGACTTGTAGCCATATCATATCCTTTGTTGCCTCTATTGCAGCCACATACTCTGCCTCTATGGTGGATAAAGCAACCACCTTTTGCAACCAATAAATCCAAATCACTGTTGTCCTAGCAACTATAAATACAAAACTTGTGGTACTCCTCCTGGTATCTATATCCCCTGCAAAATCTGAGTCAACATAGCCTTTTAAATTTGTATTAGAGCTCCCAAAACATAAACATATCTGCTAACAACTCCTATGAAATGTGCAATATCGGGTCTCGTGCATACCATGGCGTACATTAAACTACCTACAACTGAAGCATATGGTACCTTTGACATTTTTTCTTCCTCCTCTTGTGTCTTTGGACACATATCCTTAGTCAATTTTACATGACTAGGCAAAGGTGTGCTGACAGCTTTTGCATTCTCCATATGAAATATCTGCAACACCTTTTCAACATAATTAGCTTGAGATAGAAACAATTTTTTGTTTTTCCTATCTCTGGTAATCTTCATACCAATGATTTGTTTTGTTGTCCCCAAATCCTTCATAGAAAATGAATTTGCTAACTGTTGTTTTAACTCCTTTATGTGATCCATGTTAGACCCCACTACAAGCATATCATCAACATATAAACTTAAAATAATGTAGCTATCTGCACCTAACATCTTAAAATAAACATAATGGTCTAAATTACACCTATTGTAGGCTTGCTCAGCCATAAAACTATCAAATTTAAGATACCATCATCGAGGTTCTTTCTTCAAGCCATATAAACTTTTCTTCAATCTACACACTAGTTTCTCCTTACCTTTGACCTCAAATCCTTGTGGTTGTTCCATATATATTTCCTCTTACAAATCGCCATGGAGAAAGGTTGTTTTAACATCAAGCTGTTCTAAATGCAAATCTTCAGCAGGCACAATACTTAAAACAGTATGAATAGAAGTCATTTTAACAACTAGAGAAAAGATTTCATCAAAATCAATACCCTTTTTATGTGCAAATCCCTTTACAACCAATCTAGCTTTAAATATTTTCTTACCTCCATCCTCCTCTTTCAACCTATAAACCCATTTGTTTGGTAGTTCCTTTTTACCTGTAGGCAACTTGCATAATTCCCAAGTCTGATTTTCCAACAAGGAGTCCATTTCTTCTTCCATTCCATGCTCCCACTGAACCTTGGTATCCACCTGCATAGCTTCATGACAACATTCTGGTTCACCAACATCAGTTAATAAAATAGAATACAAAGAGGGAGAAAAAAATTATGGAGGTCTACTTATCCTTAAAGATCGCCTAAAATTCACTAGATTTTGTGGTATTTCTTCTTGTTGTTGTTGTAGAGCATGAGGAACCACTAGAATATTGTTGTTTGTAATATCATCTAGCACTGCATAATCATTTTTTGTCTTCCCATGTTGATGCAATAGATCTTTGTACAACACTTTCTCATTGAATATGACATCCCTGCTTCTCACAATATTCTTATTTTCAAAATCCCAAAGCCTATAACCAAATTCATCAATGTCATATCTAGCAAAAATACATTTCTTTGATTTTGCATCAAGCTTGGTTCTATTTTCAGAATCTACATGTACAAATGCTTCACAATCGAAGGTTTTGAGAAAAGAATAACTCACCTTCTTACCTATCCATGCTTCCTCTGGAATACCACAACCTAAAGGATTAGAGGCACCTCTATTAATTAAATAAATAGCAGTGTTTACAACCTCTGCCCACAAGTTTAAAGGCAGCCCAGCATGCAATCTCATAGTTCATGCATGCTTCGTTATTGTTCTATTCATGCACTCAACCACTCTATTTTCCTATGGAGTCCTGGGAACCATTTTCTTCCTACGAATACCATTAGAGGAACAATAATATTCAAACTCTTTGCTGCAATAATCACCACCATTATTAGATTTGAGACATTTTAGCTTTTTACCTATCTCATTCTCAACCAAGATTCTCCATTTTTTTAAAGTTTCAAATACATCATATTTCTGCCTAAGGAAATAAATCCATACCTTCCTAGTTGCATCATCAATGAATGTAACATAATACTGAGATCCTTTGAGAGAAGATACCTGAGCTGGTCCCCATACATTTTTATGCACAACCTCCAATTTCTCATCTTTCTTTTGTTTCCCATCTTTGAGAAAACTAACTCTCTTTTGTTTCCCATAAACACAACTTTCACATAAATCCATATTAACACATTTTAGACCTAGTAAAAAATTCTTTGAATGAATTAATTTCATACCTTTTGCACTCATATGCCAAAGTCTATTATGCCATAGTGTTGATTCAGAATCCACAGCAACTAGCCGATTTTCTGCATGTTGAAGCAACAATTGTTCCTGAACATTGTTTTTTATCTGCAATAACTAAAGTAGAAGGAACAGTATGACCTGTACAAAGATATAAGGTGCCTACTTTCACACCTTTTGCTACCACTAAGGCACCTTTTGTAACCTTCCAATTTTGATCACTAAATGTAACAACACAACCTTCATAATCTAGTTGCCCTATAGAAATTAAATTTATTTTTAACTTTGGAATGTACCTTACCTCATGTAGTAGCCAATGATTCCCATTCTGCAACTTAATATTGATTCTTCCCTTTCCAACAATCTAACAGGGTTCGTTATCTCCCAAATAAACCAGCCCAAAATCCCCTTGGACATAATCAAGAAAATAATTTCTATGGGGTGTAGCATGAAATGAAGCCCCTAAATCTAACACCCAAGAATCATCAATATTGTCAAGGGAAAGAATTAAATCATCCTCATCAGATTTATTACTTACCACATTTGCCTCTTTATTTCCTTTCTTTTTGTCTCCTTTATTTTTATGAGACCAACAATCTTTCTTTAAATGACCCAGCTTACTACAGCACTAGCAATCCCTCTTGTCTCTAGATTGGGACCTTTTGTCCCTTGATTTTCCTTGTGACTTCCCACGACTTCCAAAATTTTTTCCTTTCTCCTTTGTTCTCCCCCTGCTTTTGCATTCAAAACACTACCTGACGTGGATGTTCCACCTGAGCTTTTTCTATGAATTTCCTTTCTCAAAATAACACCAACAACATCATCAAACTTCAATATATTCAAACCAGAAACAAAATTGCTAACAACCATTACCAAGCTATTCCATCTTTCAAGAAAAGAACACAGAATCAAAAGAGCCCTAAATTCTTCATCAAAGTTTACTTTTATAGAAGTTAATTGACTAGCAACCGTATTAAACTCATTTAAATGATCAGAAACTGACCTACCTTCTACCATTTTCATATTAAATAAACGCTTCATAAGAAATACCTTATTCAAAGTGGAAGGATTTTCATATAACTTCGCTAAGGTTTCCATCAACTCTTGAGTTGTCTTTGTTGTTGTGATATTGAATGCCACCGATTGTGTCAGGCATAAACAAATACTACCAAGTTCCTTTTTGTCCAAAATATCCCAGTCCTCATTCGACATTGTTGTGGGTTACTTGATTTTCCCTTCCAATGGCCGCCATAAATCCTTCTGATAGAGGTAGTCCTCCATCTGCATCTTCCATAAATAATAGTTCTTCCCATTGAACTTCTCAACCTTCAACTTACCCTCGTCTGCCGTTGCTCCCACTTAACTGTGAGACTCCCACTCAACCGTGATACTTTCCTGCAGATGGTAATCGAAAACAACCTTCTTTGACACCACTTGTTAGGGTTAGAAGGCAGATATCTAACAAGTTAAATGCATATTTGAATAATAAAATAGAGTAACAAAACACACAGAAGACAACACAAATAATTTAACGTGGTTCACCCAATCTAGGCTACATCCACAAAACCGCAACCATCCAATGATTTTATTATCCAGTGCAAAACATATTACAATATCGTAAATAATGCCATACTACAACTCTCAATCCCAGCTGCTTATAACAAGCTTTTAGAAGCTTCTAGAAATCAGGGTGTACAGTATAGCATGATCAGTCACCACATACCAACACCTTCCCTATTGCTAAGGGAGCAAGCCACTTGGACCCCTCTATTTCTACCTATAAATTTAACAATTAGGGTTTACACTACTTTCACCATTAGAGAGGTGGTCTCAAATATCAACACATCATGTCTATGTTTTTAGGATTGCAAGAAAGATGATTGTAAAGGCCATGACACCCCAAACTATATTACCATAAAAGGTTGGTGGATCCATAAAATAGATAGTAAGTTTGAATCCATAGGTCGAGGTGTTCATTCCTCTTCTACCATACACATATGCACACCCTCTCCAACCACTTCATCCACTTTTCTTCCATCACCAACAATGAATTCACCCACACCATTTCCTATAATATCTACTCTCGACTGCATCTACAAATAAATCAATATCTCTATCAATTATCCTTTTGATGGGTTTCCAATGAAAGCATAACCAATTCGGCCTCATCTATGCTGTTAAATGCTTCATCTTACCCTTCCCAACAAGACTTTATGGTCACACCACCCATAATTTAAAAAAATTACTATTCCACCATACCATGATAAAATTCCACCCATATTAAAATATCACCATCCCACATGGTCATCCATATCATCCTTGTTCAAGCAAAGTAAAGAAAACAAAAGCATGCCTTCATAAGAAAGCTCATTTCAAAACATCAATAGGATCCTTAAATTCTTTCCACTTCCCTTACCATCCATAACAATTCCACCCATCTTTTCCAAATAGGATGAATCCTTCCTTGGTCTAACAACATCTGCATCTTTTAGTCCTACCTTTGGCAAGATATTTGGCTTTTTCTTTTTGGATTTATATTTTATGATTTTCAAACTTACGAAGTCACTTGGTCAAGACCACCTAGATCTTTTCATATCTCAGTGTGTCAAGGAAAAAGTGTGAAGTAGGAATTGGCCATTTCTCTATGGTGTGTTTGTGGTTATCCTGACTCAGTAATGATAGATGATACCTTAGCTAGAGGTGAAAAAACATTTGGGTCTGCAATATAATCCCCTCATTTATGTGATAAGGAATAATCTTTCGTTTATGTGATTATGTGATAAGGAATAATCTTTCATTTGTGTGTTTTGTGATTATAATTCCATGCAAAGAACATGATCACATCTTTGGTCATTTATACCATTGGGGCATAATTTCCCTTTTTATATCAAACTTAAGGATTTCTCACCATATTGTTCCAGCATAATCCCCTCATTTATTCATATCCCTTTACCCCCATAATTCCTATATTCTTCCTCCCACCTAGCCTACATCCCCCATATATCATCCCTTACATACTAGGACTAGAGTACACTTTGTATTGTGACACAAAAAATAAAACATTATGCATAATCATACAGTTCATTCCACATCACCATTTGCATAGCCATCATTCATCATCATAAAATAATGACTAAGAGAGGGAAAACATCTTGGAACCCCTAATAGTACAAACAACCTTGGTTAAGAAATCTCTTGTTTCCTAATCCAAGCATTGTTTAGATTTAATTCCCCTTTCTAGAACATTTTTGTCATATATTATCGTTTAGCATCACTTATGCATTCACTTTTCATTACCTTAAATCATCCACACATTAATCATTATGCATATATCATACACATCATTAACATACATATTATAACCATAGTAAAAATCCATAGCCATTAACATAATTATCCATATGTCATCATATACATAAATAAACAAATCATTACCATCCATCCATTACATTATCATTTGATTATCATTCATCCATCACTCATCCATTAAATCCGCTAGACATTAATCATCATGCATATATTCACTTTGCACATGCATTCACCCATTAGCCCATTAATCATCAATGCATTATACATATACATATCTATTTATCCATATCATTCATCATGCATCCATGTATACATTAATCCATTCATTGATCATACATACTATGGAGGGGTTACAAATCAACACCAAAAGCATAAAAACATAAAGAAATGAACGTAAAAGCATAATCACAATTATACCTTTGATGTACCTCCTTGATTGAGCTCCAATATTGCACCCTAATCTTGTTGGATTTTCTCTAAGTTGGTATATGGATTGCTCACAATTGCACCAGCATAATATTAGCACAATTCAAGATGTTCAAATGAGGAGATGGAGGACCAATTTATAGAAAATTGGAGGGTAAAATGGATGGCTAAGATTGAAAGTTGATGGATGGATAGGATTGAATGTAAGGGTGATGCATGGATCAATAGAGGTGACTTGTTAGCATTATGGCAAGTGTCACAATTAGGTGCATGAAAAAGGGTGAGGTGTGCTCACACATGTGTGAGCACACATTGGGATGACACCTCACTTAATTTTAGAGTCTATGTAAGATAGTGGAGGTAGGTGAGATTTGTGGCATTATGTTGCAGGAGCACACCTTGGCTAACCTCCATTTTTGTTATTTTGGCTTGTACGTGACTCTAGCCAAGTCAGGAAGTTTGTTTGCTTTTAGACCTTAGAAGGTCATTGCTTTTGTGGGCTAGGTGAGTTAGTCATTAGGACTAAGGTCACACAAATAGCCATTGTTAGTAATTTAAGTTTTCTTAATGTTATTTGTCTATGGGAGATTAGAGTCTTAAAGATGTTCTAAACACTTAGTGGTTGTTGTAAAGATGCCTTAAGGCCATTAAATGAGTTGGTTCCTCGGAATCTAGAGAGAATGGTGGTCCTAAGAAATAGGATCAAGGCATAGAGAAAGATGCCAAATGTTGTAAAGAAGTTAGCATGGGAATGCAACTCGGTTACCTTTGGATTCCCTTGAGAATAGGAAGTGGGAGATCGGCCAACATGCCCTAGAATCATGGAGTGGGCATCTAATATGACCCAAGACTCGAATCTCATGTGGATTATGCAGTTATGTAATTTATAATTAGTTTTTGGAAGTGAAATACAGAGCTCAACAATAGTGTTACAAGAAGAATTCGAACTTTTGTGATGAAAGAGATGCTTAATGGATTTATAGACTGAGTTTAGTGTTTGTACTGTGTTCTATAGCATTGTCTTAGACTTTTTCATTTGATAGGCAAGTTGTTTAGAGTAGATATTTGGTGTTAGTTAAATTGTTTTAGTTTAAGTTCTTACTGGTTCAGTCTTGACTAGTCGGTGCTTTCATGGCTCCCCCATGAATTCTAGCCTTGGGAAACACCTAAGGATAGGTGGAAATGTTAGGGGAGTCATTAGTGTACATAGGTTTAGGGTTAGGAAGTATGAAAGAGTGGAGAGCTCTTTTAATCACTAGTCTCTAGGCAAGTAGACAGAGCCCAGTTAGAGGTCTAGGAATGTCACTGAAGATTTCTTGCAGGGTAAAGAGGTACTATATGGAATAGGTATAGGTTCAAGTAGGGTTTCACCTTAGCTCAACATTCTAGGTGGATTGAAGTCATGTCAATCATTTGGTTTATGATTTGAGCAAGTTACAAACAAGAATATAGTCAGTCCTAGTAATTAGGCCTAATTGCCCTATTGTCCTAAGTTGTAGGAAGCTAGTGTATGGAAGTTGTCAGGCTAGAAGCCTCACTGAAAATTTTAGAACTTCCAAAAGGGTATCTGAATCTGCCTTTAGATTTGTAGGGTCTTTGGGAAAGTTTTGCAAAAATTGACAAAACAGGACTGGTAAAGAATACAAGAAAAAGGCCTATTTAAGGTCTCAAATGGTGAATCCTTGAACCCAGTAAGGATAGGGTTGAATAACCTTCTAAAATGGTTCAAATATACAAGGTTATTAATGTTCTTAATAGGATGGACACCCCTACAATGAAGAATGATGTTTGTGAAGAAGATAGCACTTAGAGTTTTCTAAGTGAGGAAGAGGAATTGAACTTGTCAAATGGTGTTAGTCCTCCAAGGTGAAGCACAAGGGATAGAACTCTTAGAATAGAGTTAGGATTGGACTTAGTTAATCATCTATGCCAATCAGGACCTAGAGGAGACTAGGTTCCTAGAAGAGACAAGCTGGGTCTCTTAGTTGCAGTGCAAGCAAGCCTTGGAACACTCACATCATATTGGTATCAGAGCTTGTTTTGATCAGGCTTGTGGTGGATGTTGCAGCCTACTGAATCAGTGGGAGAGAATACACCAGAGGAAGACACAACCATGGTGACTAATGTTGAGTTAGCCAAGAAAGTAGAAGAACAAGAAGAGGATAATCGATTGCTAAGAGAAAGATTGTCCCAAATGGAGCAGCTCTTGGGTGAAGTCCAAGACAAAACTGATAAGGTCAAAGTCAAAATTGATCAAAAGGAAGAGGAAGAAGCAAGGGAAAAGGAATTAGAGTTGGAAGAGGAAGCAGCAACACCTGACCCTGTTCTTCCTGAAGATCCATTCTTAAAGGCACTAAAGGCATTGAGTGGTAAAGCTTTGGAAGGTGTGCCACTATTTAGTGGACAAATGGATCCAGATTCAGTCGTGGATTGGATAGACAACATTGAGAACCATTTTGAGTGTGATGGTATCTCAAAGGCACAAAAAGTTATGGTGGCCAAGTATAGACTAAGAGGTTCAGCTCTTACTTGGTGGAAGTTTGTGCAAAACGAGAGAGAAAAGGATGGAAAAGGTCCTATAGTTACTTGGAAGGGCATGGTAAAAAAAGTGAAGCAGACCTACCTTCCTGATGACTATGAAGTTTAGTTGCATAGAAGGAGACACAATCTAAGAAATAAATATTTAGATGTCCAAGCCTACACCGAGGAGTTTCAAAAGCTATGTTTGAGATCAAAAGTAGTAGAAGATGAAAGCATTAAGCTTGCAAGGTACTTGAATGGCCTCAAATGGTCTATTCAAGAGGAAATGAGTCTAGTGAACTTCAAAACCATTTTCCAATGCTATCAAATGGCCTTGAAGATAGAAGAGAAAAGCAAGAGAAAGCAAGACCAAACATTTAAAGGTAAGGGTAAAAGCAAGGATAGTAGAGGACAAAGAGGTGGCTATGGTGGAAGAAGTTCTGAAGCAAAAACTCAAGGAGACATAAAATCCAGTGAGTAGCAAGAAGGAAGCTCAAGTAGAGGTGGTAGAGGAATGAGTTCTAACTCTAGCTCTAGAGGAAGAAATGGTGGACAAGGAGGAAGAGGTAACTACTTTGCCAATATGAAATGCTATCATTGCAATCAAATGGGGCACCCTGCGTATAGATGTCTAGAGAAAGGTGGTTCTTCACATGGAGGTGACAAGAGAACTAACCTAGTTCATGAGGAATCAAATGCAACAGAGAAGCAATCTGAGGTTCCATTAAATTCTGAGGAAGGTGAGAACCTCATGATGAGGAGAACTTTGATCAAGGAGACGGTGAAGGAGGAGCCAAGCCAAAGGAGGTCTTTATTTAGGATAAAGTGCAAGATGATGGGAAAAGTATGTAGAGTCATCATTGACTCAGGTTCTACTGATAACATTGTGTTAGAGGAAGCAATCAGCAAACTAAAGTTGACAAGGATACCCCACACCAATCCTTACAAGGTCACTTGGCTCAATAAAGGACAACATGTGTTAGTGAATGAACAAGCATGGGTGGAGTTATCAATTGGAAGGTATAAATAAAAAGTCTTGTGTGATGTGCTACCTATGGATGCATGTCATTTGCTCCTAGGTAGACCATGGAAATTTGACCGCCAAGCCATACATGATGGAGGAAAGAATTCTTATTCTTTCAAGAAGGACAATGTGACCTTCAAAATACAATCACTATTGGAAGATACAAAGGTGAAACAGCAGGTCCAAATGTTCTTATGGTGGGTGAAAAATAATTCTTACAAGCCATGGAAGAGAATTAAGGAGTTGGTTATGCATTGGTGCTAAGACCAAGAGAGGGAGATGAAGGCAAGGTGACCAAGAAGACAGAGTTACCAAAGGAGATTCAAAGCATGCTACAGACTTATCAAGGTGTAGTGAGTGATGGACAACCATCAACCTTACCCCCTCAAAGAGCCATAAGTCATAGGATAGACCTTATCCTAGGAGCTACCCTTCCCAATAAAGCAGCTTACAAAATGACCCCTCAACAAAATGAGGAAATTGCTAGGCAAGTACAAGAACTCCTAAACCAAGATTTCATTAGAAAGAGTATTAGTCCATGTGTCATACCCATTGTCCTAGCACCTAAGAAAGGAGGAACTTGGAGGCTTTGTACTAATTCAAGGGCTATTAATAGGATAACTATAAGGTATAGGTTCTCTATCCCCAAAATTGAAGACCTAATGGATTGTCTAGGTGAAGCTAAGTACTATAGCAAGATAGACTTGAAGAGTGGCTATCACCAAATTAGGATACATGAGGGAGATGAGTGGAAAACAGCCTTCAAAACTAATGAGGTTCTATATGAGTGGCTTTTCATGCCATTCGGATTGTCTAATGCCCCCTCCACATTCATGAGGCTCATGAATGAAGTTCTCAAAGACTACATAGGCAAATTTGTGGTAGTATATCTAGATGATATAAAGATTTTTAGCAAGACAAGGAGTGAGCACCTAGAACATCTTGAGATTGTTTTCAAGAAGCTATAGGAGGAGAAGTTGACGATCAACTTGGAGAAATGTGAGTTCATCAAAACAAAACTAGTGTACCTTGGATTTGTCCTATCACATGGCAATCTGAAAATGGACCAAAGCAAGGTGCAAGCTATCATGAATTGGCCTACTCCAAGGACAGCAACAGAGGTAAGGAGTTTTCATGGCCTTGCACAATATTATAGGAAATTTATAAGGCATTTTAGTGCAATTTGTGCTCCTATGTTGGATACTATTAAGGGAGGCATGAAGACCAAATTTGTATGGAATGAGCATGCTAACAAGAGCTTTGAGTTGTTGAAGGAAAGGATATCTACCCAACCTGTTTTGGTGCTACCAAGCTTTGAGAAGCTTTTCACCATTGAGTGTGATGCTAGCAATGTGGCAATTGGGGCTGTTCTAAGCCAAGAGGGTAGACCGGTGGCTTTTCATTCAGAAAAGTTAAGTGCAGCCAAAAAGAAGTACTCTTCTTATGACTTTGAGTTGTATGCATTGGTTCAAGCTCTAAGGAAGTGGAGGCACTACTTGCTTCCCAAGGAATTCATTGTGTATTCAGACAATCGAGCACTTAGTTTCCTGAATTCACAAGAGAAGTTGAGCCACAAGCACATGAAGTGGATTGAGTATCTACAAGCTTACACCTTCAATATCAAGCACAAGAAAGGTGTTCTCAACAAAGTAGCAGATGCATTGTCTAGAAGAGCTCTCACAATTTAGGAAATACAGTTGAAGAGCATGGGAATAGATCACTTCAAGGATCTGTATGCTGATGATGAAGATTTTGCAGACATTTATAAGGTATGTGTTGAATACAAGAACCATTTTCATAGTAAATATGCTGAGTATACTTTGCAAAGTGGTCTATTGTTTAAGGGGAATCAATTATGTGTTCCTAGAGGCTCCATTAGAGAGAACTTGATACAATAAAAGCATAATGGTGCTTTGAGTGGTCACTTTGGGATCACTAAGACTCAAGAACTTGTTCAAAGGTTCTATTATTGGCCAAAGATGAATCTTGATGTTAGGAGGTATGTGGAAAGTTGTGTAGTATGTCAAAAGGGGAAGGTCACTTCTTCAAATGTAGGCCTATATCAACCACTACCTATTCCTACTAGGCCATGGGAGTGTTTGAGTATGGATTTTGTAGTTGGGTTACCCAAGACAAGGAAAGGCATGGATAGTGTTTATGTGGTGGTGGACAGGTTCAGCAAGATGGCTCACTTTATACCATGTAAGACCACCAATGATGCTAGTCAAATAGCCTCTCTCTTCTTCAAAGAGATAGTAAGAATCCATGGGTTACCTATCAGCATTGTATTAAACAGAGACACTAAATTCATGAGTCATTTTTGGAACTCTTTGGAAAAGGTTAGGCACTAACTTGTCCTTTGGATCGGCCTACCATCCTCAAACTGATGGTCAGACCGAGATTGTTAATAGAAGCCTTGGAAATCTACTGAGTTGTTTGACAAAGGAGTATGGGCAACAATGGGATCAGTTGATTGGACAAGCTAAATATGCCTACAATGATACTATAAACAGATCCACAGGGAAGAGTCCCTTTGAAATAGTCTATGGACTACATCCTAGAGTAGTTTATGAGTTGAGAGATTTGAAGGATGGAGTGAAGGGAAGTGGATATGCTGATGACTTTGCTTATGCTATGTAGGAGATACATGATACAGTGAGGAAGACCTTGACAGAGAACACCATTAAACATAAAACCAAGGTGGATGAGCATAGGAGAATAGTACAATTCAATGTGGGTGACTTGGTTATGGTGCATCTTAACAAATCAAGACTTCAAAAGGGAGTTCCTCACAAGTTGCAGATGAAGAGGATAGGTCCTTGCCCTATCTTAGCTAAGTATGGTGATAATGCTTTCAAATTTGAGCTACCGGATGATAGTGGATTGTCCCCTGTCTTCAACATTGCAAACTTAGTTCATTATAAAGGACCACAGCAAGATATGGATCAAAACCTTCATGAAGTGATTAGAGATGTGGAAGATCTACACTTACCTACTGCTACAGTCATAGGAGCAGACGACATATTGGACACAAGGGTCTACAAATAGACTAGAACCAAAGCCTATAAGGAAAACTTGATCAAGAAACATGGTCAAGCTGATGCTGATGCAGTATGGATAAAGGAAGCAAAGTTCAAGAAGATGGGGATTGATCCAAGCATCCTCAATCCAAGGGTGGATTGAACTTTCTATTTTGGGGAGGATGGTGTAGGAGCACACCTTGGCTAACCTCCATTTTTGTTATTTTGGCTTGTACTTGACTCTAGCCAAGTCAGGAAGTTTGTTTACTTTCAAACCTTAGAAGGTCATTGCTTTTGCGGGCTAGGTGAGTTAATCATTAGGACTAAGGTCACACAAATAGCCAGTGTTAGTAATTTAAGTTTTCTTAATGTTAGTTGTCTATGGGAGATTAGAGTCTTAAATATGTTCTAAACACTTAGTGGTTGTTGTAAAGATTCCTTAAGGCCATTAAATGAGTTGGTTCCTCAGAATCTAGAGAGAATGGTGGTCCTAAGAAATAGGATCAAGGCATAGAGAAAGATGCCAAATGTTGTAAAGAAGTTTGCATGGGTATGCAACTCGGTTACCTTTGGATTCCCTTGAGAATAGGAATTGGTAGATCAGCCAACAAGCCCTAGAATCATGGAGTGGGAATCTAATATGACCCAAGACTCGAATCTCATGTGGATTATGCAGTTATGTAATTTGTAATTAGTTTTTGGAAGTGAAATACAGAGCTCTGCAACAGTGTTACAAGAAGAATTCAAAATTTTGTGATGACAAAGATGCTTAATGGATTTATAGACTGAGTTTAGTGTTTGTACTATGTTCTATAGCATTGTCTTAGACTTTTTCATTTGATAGGCAAGTTTTTTAGAGTAGATATTTGGTGTTAGTTAAATTGTTTTAGTTTAAGTTCTTACTGGTTCAGTCTTGACCAGTCGGTGCTTTCATGGCTCCCCCATGAATTCTAGCCTTAGGAAACACCTAAGGATAGGTGGGAATGTTAGGGGAGTCATTAGTGTACATAGGTTTAGGGTTAGGAAGTATGAAAGAATGGAGAGCTCTTTTAATCACTAGTCTCTAGGCGAGCAGACAGAGCTCGGTTAGAGGTCTAGGAATGTCACTGAAGATTTCTTGCAAGGTAAAGAGGTACTGTACGGAACAGGTATAGGTTCAAGTAGGGTTTCACCTTAGCTCAACATTCTAGGTGGATTGAAGTCATGTCAATCATTTGGCTTATGATTTGAGCAAGTTACAAACAAGAATATAGTCAGTCCTAGTAATTAGGCCTAATTGCCCTATTGTCCTATGTTGTAGGAAGCTAGTGTACGGAAGTTGTTAGGCTAGAAGCCCCACTGAAACTTTTAAAACTTCCAAAAGGGTATCCAAATCTGCCTTTAGATTTGTAGGGTCTTTGGGAAAGTTTTGCAAAAATTGACAAAATAGGACTAGTAAAGAATACAAGAAAAAGGCCTATTTAAGGTCTCAAATGGTGAATCCTTGAACCCAGTAAGGATAGGGTTGAATAACCTTCTAAAATGGTTCAAATATACAAGGTTATGAATTTTCTTAATAGGATGGACACCCCTGTAATGAAGAATGATGTTTGTGAAGAAGATAGCACTTAGAGTTTTCTAAGTGAGGAAGAGGAATTGAACTTGTCAAATGGTGTTAGTCCTCCAAGGTGAAGCACAAGGGATAGAACTCTTAGAATAGAGTTAGGATTGGACTTAGTTAATCATCTAAGCCAATCAGGACCTAGAGGAGACTAGGTTCCTAGAAGAGACAAGCTGGGTCTCTTAGTTGCAATGCAAGCAAGCCTTGGAACACTCATATCACATTAATGAGACAAGATTAGGGGGTTGAGGGTGAATTTAAAATTAGAAAATAATGGTAATGATGGGGGTTAGGGTGGCTAATTAGTGATTAATTAGCTTAATAGGATGGGTAGAGTTAATGAACCATGGGTTTATTAACTTAGGTGGATTTAATAGTTTGAGAATGGGATAATAAGGGTCGATAGATTAATTAATCAAGGATTAATTAACATGATTGGATTAGAAGCATAGGGGATTTTAATGGGATCAATTAAATAATTCTGATTATTTAATTGATCAAAAGAACTATGGTTTTGGAAGGTGATATAATTAATTAAATGAAATATTTAATTAATTATGAGAGGAAGATTAATTAATTAAATAAATGTGTTTAATTAATTAAAGGGAAAGAATGGGTAAATTAATTAAATAAAGATATTTAATTGATTAGGATGAAGTGATATCAATTTAGGGTGACTGCAATTTTCCCCTCTTTGATGCAGTGTCTGAAGTGATACTGTGTCAAAGAATTTTTAAAAATTTCCATTGTGGAATGATGGGTTAATTAGGAGTTGAAGCCCCTTCGAGAGACTGACCAAAAAAATTTAGAAAAAATACTTTTGGTCAGGGTCTCGAAAATGGTGGGCTAAAATGATGGGGAGTGGTGTAGAGGAAAAAGTTAGTAGAAATTGAGAGAAGAAACAGAGAAATTAGGTAGAATGGGGAGGGAGAATAGGACATTTGATGTGTCCAATAGAGAAGAAATTAGGGTTTGGGAGGTGATTAGAGGTTAATTATGGTTAAACAACCTATAAATAGGCTTGGAGAGGCCCAAAAAGATATTTTCAACTTTTGATTGGAGGAGTGAAGCTGAGGTGGCAGAGCAGAGCAATGGCGCAGATTCCTCAACATACACATCATGCGGAGCGAGTTCGAGAGTACTAGTAGGTAGAGGATGCAGGGGAGCTGGTATGTCATCTATCTCTTAGGTTTAGGTTAGATTAGGCGGGGTCTACGTAGGTTGAATTAGGAGACGAATTTTGCGCAACGAATGCACGTTTCATGAAATGACACCTAAGGGTGCAATTGCAGCACTTGCATGCAAAGAAATCACACCTGCATTTTTGCGGTGCCTGCAGTCAATTTCAGCGCTCGTGTTAAAAATCATGGCACCTATGTTTGACGCCCATGTGTTTCTCACACATGGCGGGGTTTAGGAAATGACGCATGTGTTATACAGTGCCTACGTCAAAAATTTACACTCCTAGGTGGGAAAGTGTTGTGCTTGTGTAAAGCGGCGCTTAGGTGAAAATTGGAGTTCTTAGATTCTATGAAATGGTGCTTGCGCCAAAATGGAAGTGCAGTTTCACAAAAGCTATGAAGGTGGGTTAGGTAGGCCAAAGATAGGTCATGGTTTGGATAAAAAGGATGATGTTAGTGTGTGAAATGATGCAAGAGGATCTGAAGGTTTTGTAGTCATGGGAGAAGAAGATGATAGTTATGGAGACTCTGTGAGAGAGGCTGACACCAAATGACAATGACTGGTTGCACTTGACAGGGTTATACTTTTTTTATTGTATGCCCTAGATTTGGGCAGATAGATCACTGATGACAACACTAGTAGAGTGATGGCACAATGAGACTAGAATTTTTCACTTGCCAACTGGGGAGGCCACAATCAGACTAAAGGATGTGTGATGGATTTTGTGACTACCAATTCGTGGGGAGTTAGTACTATGCCAGCTCTAGGGAGCGAGGGATGCACTGCAGAGTATATTTTCATATTGGGATTTACCCATCAGAGGTGTGGAGTTGGATTTGGATGTAGGATTGGTTCAGTGGACAAATCTCTATCTTTTTGTGGTTGCATTGATTACTAGTACTTTGATGTCGGATAGGAGGTCACAAGGATTCACGATAGGCTAGACAAGAGTGATGGAGTGGATGTTTGAGGAAGGGAGAATATATGCATGGGGGCGGCAGTGTTGGGGGACCTATACAGGGAGCTTCATTATGTTGTGTATAGGAGAGGTTAGATTTTGGTTATAGGGGTGACTCTACTACACATATGGGCCTTTGAACGTATTGTTGTGCTGCATCCAGTATGTGATAGACGAAAGGGGTTAGATATGCCCTACATTTTTATGTATGTGGAATTTTAATGGAAGTGAAATTTGGGTGAGTTGGATCACTAGCGTAGGTTCATTGATGAGATGGATTCCTTCATCTAGCAGTTGTATATTGATTGTGAGGACTGGGAGGATGATCACCTCTACATGCCATTCATTCAGAGAGTGCATTATTTGATAGATTGGACTTCAACCATTATTGAGAGATATTTTTCAGTGCAGGAATTATGATAGTTTGGTATGTGGCAGGGAGTACCCTAGGTGGAGGTGGTGTTTCGTAGGGTGGCCTATGAGAGGTGACAGTGGGGTGGCTTCATAGAGTATGACACAACATATAAAATTTGGAGATATGCCCCGACAGTGGCATGGGATTTGAGATGAGGGGTTAAAAATTTTGGCACCACAACATAGTATGATGCCCAGTGGGAGAGGTACAAACCTCTTCATCTTACGATGCCCCATGATCATCTAGTGGTAGCATAGGGCAATGTGGATGATAGCATAAGAAATAGTTCGGGGAGTTGCAACAGCTCTCATGATGACAGTGAGGATGATGATGATGATGAAAATGATGATGGGAATGATGGGGATGATGGAGATGATGGAGATCAAGGGCTTGGAAGAGAGGACATTGGTAGAGAGGACATTGGAGGGGAGGACATTAGAGGAGAGGGAGATGAGGATGGTTTCCATGTGCGACAAAGAGGAGGAGATCTACAAGCTCATGTGGATGCGCTAAAATTGGAGAGAGACCGAATCTATCAAGAGTGTGATCAAGCATAACAAGCTCACTTACAGGTTGTGGGCAAGAGGGACATGGGATGGGCCGATGTTATCTATTTTATAGGGTCAGATAGAAAGGTAGGTTGCTACACTTACTACCAAGAGGGATGCAATCAGAGCAGAGGCAGTGACACTGAGGGGTGAGAGAGACATAGTCAGGGTTTAGGTGGTGACTTTGGTCAGTGAGAGGGATTCAGCCAGGCAGAGGTGGCTAGGTTACAAGTTTTGTTAGATGGAGGAGCTATTGGTGGTGGTGGAGATGGTGGGTAGTTAAATCAGTTGTAGAAAAATGTAGACAGGCTTCAGAGAGAGTGGGATGTAGCCCATGATATTCTTGAGGGTGGAGTGGTAGTTGGTTTTTTTGACTTTTTTCAGGCCACTTGAGAGGTAGAGCGGTGGAGGAGGGCTTTCGCGGAGGAAGTGCCACTAGAGCAGAGAATTGTCAATGTCTTGGTGAGTACCAAATCACATGGTTCGGCTCACTCAAGGCCATTATTTACTATGGGTCCACCATGAGCACCATGGAGAGATCCACTGAGGTCCCCTAACATGTAGTCAGATGTAAGGAGCATAGGCTAGTGTGGGTTGAGCATGAATTTTTGGATTTTTTCCCCAAGATGGGTTCAACTTTTTGTACACACGAGAGATTGTCATATATTTTGTATCATGACATTATTATTTTGATATATATGATATATGGTTTATGCAGATGTGCTTATGTATGGATTTTTTATTATGTAATGGGATGATAAGGGTGTTCTCATTTTTAGATTTAATTATTTCATTGTTTTGATTATCTTTTATTTGAATTCATTAAATTGTTTGCAATCACATTTCATTAGTATTATGGATTTATTGCATAAATCAATTCCATAATTTCCCCTTACAAATTTTATAACTCAAAGGGAGATAGAATTAAACTTATCATCATTTGTATCTTGTAAAAGCTAATAAATAGGTAGCTTCAAGTTGATAGGAATCCCAGCCTTTGCACCATAAATAGGATCAAATGGGTTGCATCCAATGGATTCTTTGATAGTGACTCTATCAGCCCACAAATCATACTTGAGTTTAGCATTCCATCCCTTCTTGTTATGATCTAAAGTCCTAATGATCTTCACCAAACTCTTGTTACTAGACACATCTTGCTCATTACTCTAGGGGTGGTAAGGGGAAGAATGAACCAGGTCAATGCCAAATTTGGAACACATATTTTGCATTTCGTTTAACCTAAAGCATATATAATTATCAAAAATAATTCTATTTGAGACCTCAAACTTGGTTATAATGTTGTTGATTGAAAATCAATCACCACCCTAAATATTGAATTATGGTTTGGGATAGCCTCAACCCACTTGGTAAAATGATTTGTAGCAACTATGATCCACTTATATCAATTGTTTGATTTTTATTGTATCTATCCAACAAAATAAATCCCTTACTACTAAAAGGGAACCTCAATTACTGAATGCAGCAAAGGTAGAGTGCCGACAAACCTCAACTTGCCTAATAATTTCTAAAATGTGTCACATTTTTTTATCATCTTGGCCACATCCTTGAAAAATGAAAGCCACCAAGAAATCTACCGTAAGAATCTTATGAACAATGATCTTTACCTTATGATATCCTCCACATATACCATGATGACACTCTTGTGTCACTTTGTTAGCTTACGTGTTATCAAAAAATTCAAGTTTTCTAAGTAGAAAATAAGGCTCTTGTACCACAGATCCTCTTGGAAATTACATGTAGCAGTAATAGGAGTATTAACACTTACCTCATTTTTCTTTTTTTCTCCTTGAGATTGGAATTCACCATCATCTTGGCAAGACCTCAGCCTTTGAAAATTTTGGTAGCCTAAATTTCCATGTCATACTTTATGATTTTTCTTATCTAGCAACATATTTTCCTTGAATCTTTCTGCTATATGAAAATATCTTTCATGACTATATGTGGCACATATGTGACTATTTTTTCACCCACCAGGTATGATCTAAAAATTTCATAGCCCTTACCAAAGCATTGGCATGCTTTTCCATAGTAGAGTATTTCAACTCAACTACTTGCAATGATTTTATAAAGAAGGATATCGATTGTTCATATCCATCTTTGCTCTTTTGTAACAACAATACAACTATATTATAAAATGATGAAAAGAAAAAAACTTAAGTGGCTTGGAATAATCTAAACTCACCAACATAGGGGCTTTAGATATTTCTTATTTTATGTCCTTGAATTCTTTAGATGGATCTGCACTCAAATCAAATCTTTGTACCCATAGACATCTAAATTTGACCATTCACATTTGGTCAAATTTATCCCTTATTTCATCCATCCCACCCTCTTATTCAAATTACTTAAATAATATAATTTTTTATTTGATTAGTATTTGTCCCTTTCCTAATGTTTCCTAAAGTATTTAATTATTTAATTAAATACTTCATCCTTTTAATACTTCCTCTCTAGATTAAATAAATAGATCAATTTACTTAACCTATCCATTTAGCTCATGTGGATTAAAATTAATTTTTAATTCACTTCCCCTTTCTCTCTCCAAACATCACATCCTCCATTATTTTACTCTAATCTTGATTAGTTGGACTAATTCTTTGATTAGGATGTGCGCACCTTTAATCTTGGATCAGTGTCACATCCTCCATAACTTGCAATTTTCCCTAATCCCTTCATTAGCCTAATTAATCATTTGCACAACCTTAATTTGTGAATTATTGATTCTAATCTAAGTCTAAAGCCAATTTGGCATGCCCCTAAGTCAACCATAGATTAAATCACTTCTCTTTTTGGAGAAGTAATCTCCCTTTCCCAATGAATTTTTAATTCCTACTTATTTCCCTCACATTCCTACATGGAATTTAAAATTACATTTTATTCCTCCAATGTCTTTTGAGGAATTTTTATTTCCTCCCCTCATCTCCTAAGGAATTTTTTTTCATTTTATCATCGCCAAAAGGATTAAAGGAAATTCTAAATTCCCCTCTTGTCAAATCCTTCCCATGATTTGGGAGGATGGGACAAGCAACCCATTTTCCACCTCACCTCTACCTCATCTCCACATCATTCTCACACTTCTCCATAGGATGACACATGTAATCCTCACATGAGTTGAGACGCCTCAAGGCATCTCAACCCTTGATCCTCTTCCAAGAATCAATCTTGGCCATCCATTATTTTCTCCCACTAATGGCTATCAAATGCCTTAGTCATTTTTCATTATAACACCTTATGCACTCTCAAGCTCTCTCACACTCACCATATCCAATCATGCATCCATTTCCTTTTACACCCATTTTGCATCCACTTTTTGCATCCAAATCAAGAAAAATCAAGTGCTTTGCTCCTAAAATCTTAAAGGGAGCACACAAAGAAAAAAATACTTGGGAAAACATATCTACACGTTCAACCTAGGTATCATTTTGGTGTTTTTATTTTGTAGGTTTGAGCTTTAATCTTTAGCCCTAATCTTGAGTGTTTTGTTGTGTTTTTATCTTTTTCTTGATTTTAATATTTTCTTGCATTTTTAGGTAGATAAATTCACTGCACACATTTTTGGCATGCCTAGTGGGACCCACGTCATGGGTCCATTAATATGTTTTATTTGAGTTTCTATTTTATAGCTCAAAAATTTTAGGTACAAAGGAAAATCCGCTTCATAAGCAGATACGCTTGACATAGAGGTGTATGTGCTTCCCTAGACAAATGTCTACACCTTATCATCAGACATCCATCTTCAAAGGCATATACGTGTAGGAATAGGTGGCTACAAAAAAATATAGAGGTGACTACAATACTTGATGGATGGTTGTGACATAACCTCAGACCCAATTCTACAAAGGAAAACTTGAATTCTTCAAAGGCGTATACATGAATACTTGGGTGATTTTTCAGGTTATAGAGGTGTATACACTCATACCTAAACTAAACCTACAAAGACATTTGTGATATACAGAAAGGCATCTGCATGGTTTCTTTAGAAGTGGCTCCGCTCTACTTATAGGCATTTGCATGGGTAGATTTCTAGCTTTTAGTTTAATTCCAAAATTTTGAATTTTATTTTAGTTTATCATTGATTTGCTAATCTATTTTTTTATGATAGTGACTAGTACTAAGTAAATTATAGCTTCTCATTTTTCCAAGACCAGTGATTATAAAATTCTAACTCTTTTCTGTAGGATGATTAGTCGAAGACTTGGGTAAGTGATTTTTCATACTAATCTAGGAGCATTTGGTTTTTATTAAAGGGTTAATAAACTCTTTTTTTCATGTTTGGGGTCATGTTTTTGATGTATGCTCTCCCCTTGTAGCATACAATAAGCTCGAGGATCGTAAATCACAACTAGATCCAAGTCCTTTGTTGAGTCTACCTAGGATTACTAGTTGCACATATGCTCTCCCCTTACACTACATGTGAGCCTGGGGATCATAAATTCCTAGTATTTCCTACCCTTTAGGAGGTCTGCTTGGCGATTTCATCACCCTAAGGGATGACATCAATGACATGAACCAATAGGGTATATAAAGGGGGGAGAATGAAATTTTTACCCCAATCCAGTTGCATCGTGTTTAGTGAAGTGCTAATACTTGGGTGATTCCAAGTTAGGCATGCAAGATTGATCTTAGATGTCCTGCCAATGTTTCTCGACCCATTCTTGTGGCAAACCAACATTCACATATGTGCCTTACACACCCTCCCAATGTTTAGAGGATTCACTAGAGAGCCTTGTTTTAGCCTAGCCTAAGACTTGTTGTCAGTCATGTCTTAGTGTAGTGCAAGGGATGTGTATTGTACCTTGGAGCTACTCACCATGTACTCCCTTAGGTTGAGATAGAGATCTTTGGGTGAACTTCGATAGTTTTGAAGGAGATGGAGAGAGAGGGTGTTCCCATGTCATTAGATCTCTTCCTATCTGCCTTCACAAGAAAGAGTGTTCCACCCAAGTATTAAGGAGTATTAACCCAAGAAATTGGGTGTTGGGCCTACACTAAGTTTACCAACCCACTTGATTAATATAGGTTTATGTTGCTTGGAATAATTTCTTGTGCAAAACCAATAATTGTCTTACATCTATTCTAGTTTGTGTTTGACTATTTTTTTTGTTGGTCTATCCTTTGCCATTGAGTTATTTCCCTATCCTATAGAGGCAGATCTACTTTCTTCAAAGACAACTCTGCTTTGTTGACAAGTAGTTGCACTTACACAAGGGTAATTATGTGTTCATTTTCCAATCCATTCAATCCAATCTATTTTCCCAATAGGAATATTTTCTTTTCATAGAGGCGGCTATGCTATCTCTATAGGCAGTTGCACTATTATCCCTAGTCCACCCTCCATAGGTGGATTCACCCTCTTCAAAGGTAGGTATTCTCTTCCCATAGGCATTTTTTCTTTGTTCATAGGTAGATACATTGTCGATTTCCATACATCCTTATTCACATTCCATGGGCAGTTTTGCTCTACTCATAGGCGGATACGTTTCTTGATAGGAATTTACGCTACACACAAAGGTAGATCTGTATAGGTGTCTATGCTACCTTTAGAGGTGGATATTCTCTATTCTTGGGTGGAATTTTTTCCCATAGAAAAAATTGAGATTGATCCCTCTTAACCAATGAAATCCCTTGTTGTTCTAAGTTTATTTCCATAATCAATTTTTTTTATCACCATCCAATCTTTTGTAATATCCATTTTCATCCAATTGAATTTTCCAAAAGTCATCAAGTCATCCATATAATCATACGAGGATACCCTACTACATCCTTAATCATCATCCTTATCATCCAGCATCCAGTTATAGCCTCCTAAACATTGATTTGAGAACTTTTACATTTGAATCAATCAATCAATCAATCATCCTTATCATCATCTTTGTGCTTACTTAGGAACCTATTCCATCCTAAGTTAGTCATCATCATCGGTCAAGTCAGCTTTCCTCAAATAAGAGGTTATTTTACGTCGTAATCATCCTTTTTTATTTAGAATATTGTCTATCTCAAGTACTATCCCATCATCATAGTTATCATCGTCATCCATTTTTCTTGAGAAACTAAGACAACCTCAAGTAACAATCAATCCAATCATCATTTGATCAAGTTCTCAAATCTAATTGGAGCACTACATCAATCAAAAATCTCATCGATCATCCTATCATCAATTCTACCCCCAATCAATCATTCAGTCAATCATCCTATCAATCAACCAACTATCCAATCAATAATTCAACCCATCATCCAATTATTCTTTTCCTTGGGTCCTACATCATCATCATCACCTAATCATCCATTTCATGCCCATTGTCACTCGATTACAGGCTAAGAAACTCATGGAACAACAACAACAATAGGCTCATCAATCTCCTTACCCTCCTAATCCACTTACTAGCAAAGGGTCTCAATAGTCCAATGTTTAAATTCAAGCTATTGATTCACATCATCCTCATGGTTGAGTCTCTCTTGAGGAAGGAATGGTTTCATGACTTGAGTTTACTATCGAAGAGTATCGTAGCCATTCGATTAATGCACAAATGACCAAACATATCATTAGTGAAATATGAAACCAAATTCTTGCTTCATTACTCATGTGGAGCACCAAACCTCTACCTGGGTTTGATATCACACAATACTTGGGTATAGATGGATCTTCTACACCTCAAGATTCTCAAAGCCCTCAGGTCTTTTAGCCTCTCCAAGTCTCTCAAGCTCCCCAAGCTCCTCTTGAGAACTCCTGGTACCAACCTAGATTCAAGAATGATGTGTGCTTTGGGTTTCCACCTTCTCCTCTTCAGATCCCAGTTATGAGGGTGGATTGGACTCTAGTAATGTTCAGGGACCTCCATCTATACCACAATCTCAAAACCTTGTCCTATAGAATGTCCAAAAACAACCATCTCAACTATCCACTCATCCATCACATTCAAGAAATAGTGGGGTAAATGCTTCTAATGCTTTGGCATTTGTGCCTCCCCATGTTCCTCTCATACCAACACAATTGGTTTATAACCCTTCCAATACATTTGTTCCATCTTCATATCAAGTTCCACCTCTCACAAATCAAACACCTTAATTCAATCCCAGTCATTCCATTCCACCACCACCTAATCCATAATTATCATCTTATTAACCACAACAACCATCCTATTAACAACAAAAACCACAATCCAATCAACAAATCCCATCCCAACCTCAACAAGAATCCTCATCACAACCACAAGGTAATCCATCATCTCAATATCAACAACAACCACTCTACTCATATTCCAATCCTCTCCCTCTTTATTTCTCACCCTGCTATCATCACAATCCCCAATCATCATCTTTCATGGAGCTTTCCATGTAGGATGCTTATCATCATCCACCTCCACCTTTTTCTACTCCATAACGACAATACTATCAATAGAAACAATCCCAACATCAATCATAAACCAAACAACAATAATCTCATCCACAACCACCACCACATCAACAACACCAAAAAAACTATAATTACATATCCAATCCCTCATACTACCAATCACCTTCATCTCAACCTCCTCCATCATATGGAGGTGTACCACAAACACCCTCAAAATATCAATCCAATCTATCATATTGTCAACCTCCTCCATCACAACAACAAACCTATTCCAAAAAATATCAACAATTCACTAATCCACCTCCATCATCACAACAACTTCCATACCTCCAACCACCATTAACATATACCAATTCACCACTTGATCAATCTCTTCCATCATCGCCTTCATATAATCAATACACTCCCCCATCACAATCATACCAATATACCATTGAAGGAAGGTAAGAAAAGAGGTAGAATGGAAGAAGAGTGAGACTATGTAGTTTGGGATGGAGATTGCGAGTATAGAACAAGGAATAGTGAGTATGGATAATTTGGTGTCTACAAAAATGGTAAAATATTTTGTGCTAAGGTGCATGAAATATTCACACCCATATAATATTAGACGGTTGTAGTAGTGAGATAAGATACTATAGAAGAAAAGTGTTTGGTGAGGTTAAACTTAGGAGCATATTATGATGAGGCGCTATGTGACATTGCATTAATGGATGTGTGTGATGTATGGTGTAGGTGTATGATGAGAGGGATAACACCTGCACCATACAAAAATATGTATAAAGATGCAAGTTGATGCCCCTAAGGGTAAGTGAGGAATAATTCTATAGAAGTGCAAGGGTCTTTGTTGAAGAGGAGTAATATGCATTTATTTCAAGGATATGTGGTATTTTCGATCATCCAAAAATAACACATTAGAATCAATGCATATCACTCTTCTCCAATACACACCTTTTCACTACTAATGATGGATAATTATATAGCAATGCAAGGGTGTGTGTTGGAGATGAGTGATATACATTGATTCCAAGGATATGTGGTATTTTTGGATTACCAAATAATACTATAAATACAAAAGTACCATAGATAAGGGAATCTGAGGATTTAAGTATCACCCAAAGGACAAGGTAGAAAAATAAAAAGACAAGGTGTTTTATAGAGGAGCATGCAAAAATACATAATGTAATAGAATAGTATATGCCAACCAAAAAGGAGGATAACAAATGTGAGGGATAGAGAAGATTGTGACTGAATATAGGAAAAAATAAAATATTATTGATGAAATTGAATGTCAAATAGTACAACAAAATTTAGTACATAGGGTGGATTACTTGATGTATACCTAAAGATGTGGAAAGAATGAGTTGATGAAGTAGCAAGTTGGAATTCCTAGGTAGGGGTAGCTTGTATTAGAAAATGAGGATTATTTTTTATCAACTCAAAGTATGTGTTGTAAGAGCATCCCTAGGTAGTGTGATAAACTTACACCATTCTAGAAAAGTGGTTTAGTTTAGTTATTTTTTATTAATTATTTTGTAGATAGTACAACGTGTGATGACTAAAGTTATTGCATTTTACCATAACTTGAAATTAGATTTCAAAGTTTTGGAATTAGTTTGAGTTATTATTTTTTGAGTTTCATGTGAATGTCTAACAATAATTAAATGAAAAAATATAGTAATTTGTTCAAGAGTGTCTACCAAGTGGATACTTTTGAACAATTAGGGTTGTTTTCATGTGTGGAAATTTATTTAGAGTTTTCACCAACAAAAGAATGTAAGGATTTATTGAACAATTGAGGATGAGTGTTACATGCACCATGAGGAGGTTTAACTACTATTTAAACTTATGATTTTTACATGTTGTATTAGGATTTGTTCCATCTTGTGACTAATATAGATCATTAGAAAAATTGTGGATGCTATACATATAGAGTTCTAGATCAAAGAAAGGTATGTGAAGAGGTAAGGGAAGAAAATGAGAGGTGTAATAGAAGTAGAGTGGTACTATGAGGTCTTAGATGAAGATTGTGAGTAGATAACAAGGAATATGAGGTGGAGTGCAACCAAAGGGAGATACTAAAACAACATAGTGGAGGTAATTAAACTAGTGAATACTTATGAAGCTATATTGTAGTGTAATCTATGTTTGAATTGTCATAGTGAGTGTAATGAAATTATTATGATCTAGCATGTAAGGGATTCCATTACAAAAAAGTGAGAATTTGTAATCATGGTGATGATTATATGAGCTTAAATAAGAATTTTTTGTTGGTTTTTGTGTTGTGTATGCATTTTGATGTAAGTCTACATGGTTGAATAGTCCTTCATTGAACCCAAGTTTGACCATGACTATATCAAAAACACTTAGTAAAGCATTTCTCAGGTATATATAAACTAGACATCATCATTTTACAAAAACTAAAATCATTTTTAAAGAGTAAAATAAGCTATCACAACATTAGCATGAATGAATGCACCATGTATCAAAGAAAAATGTGCCTCTAATGGTTTTATTTTTTTATCAAAGTAGGCAAGGTCAACCAAATAACCAATTGGAAACTCTTTTACATAACTAGCATTGTCTCCAAATTATAAGTTTTCTATTTTCACCATATATGGACCTAATGTCCCCACTCAGAAGATAACTATGGGAGATAATTTATTACATCATAAAACCCATCATAAATTAATTATACATGGTATGTGAGTATTTTAATATAATATTGACCTCAAATGACAAACATGGAGCTATAAGAAATGTCACTCAATCACAAATTGATGTTAGTTCCTTTATCTATATGAATACATTCTTAGATTTAACACCTAGGAATGAAACACTCACATGGACAAACAAAAGGCTAGGTTTAATAAAAATTGTAAAGAGATTCGATATATTTTTTATCTATCTTAAATGGCTTGAGTATAACAATTCTATAAATATGAAATAGTCATACGATTGGGTTTAGATCACTTTCCATTGACTTTAAAAGTCATGGAAGATCATCTAAATAGAAAATTATGTAGTTTTAAGATTAATCCTTCATATATATTGTCAAACATTGGTGAAATGAGCTTCTAAAAGTATGAAGCACCAAGATGTATGGTATAGTAAAAAATTCAGTCTTAAAACATCCACAAAGATTATCTAACAATAATATATAATTTTTCAAGAGTTTTTTATTGAAAGGGAAAAGATTGAAATGGAACTAAATACTCTTAATAAATTAATCATAGTTAGAGAGATGAACTAGGATCAATTCATGAAGGAAATATCTCTTATCTCAAAACCAATAGATGTTCAAGCAAAGACAAATACAATTTAGAGGCAAAAATCTTGAGAAATTTAGCTAGCTAAAGGTGAAAAGAACATTAAATATTTTCACAACTATGAAAAGAAGGAGCTATAAAAATCATTTCTATCAAATCTTATATAGGAGAATATCTCATTGAGCCTAAACTCATTGGGGTTGAATCAATCTTCCTTTTTAATGAATTACTTAGAAGTGAGGAGGATTCAAACTTGTAGGAGAAAATAGGCTTTTATAGTTCATTCCTTTCATTATCACAAGTGAAGATAGTCAAATCTTAATAGATCCTTTCACTAAGGAGGATATCAATTTGGATTTCTTGTAACTGAACTCAAAAAAATACCTAATGCTGAATGGATTTCATGTTGCCTTTTTCTAGAAATGTTGGTATATCATTGAAAAATAAGTTGTGGTGGCTTGTAGTGAATCCCAAAGATACAAAAGGTATAAAAAAGAACTCAATTGTAATCCCCAAGAATGATCAATTCACTTGATTCTTTTATAGATTTTTGAAAAATCTCCCTTTGTGACACTCTACATAAAATCCTCTCAAAGTCAAGGAAAAACCATCTAAAAATAGTGCTCCCTTTTCTAAATTCCCAAGAACAAAGTGGCTTAATCTTGGAAGGTATCAACAATAGACATGAAAGAAATCACTCAATTTCTGATTAAATAAAAAATCACGATAATCAAGCTTAAGATTAGCAACTCATATGATGAACCATAGAAGAGACGTCAACTCATATGGTTTCTTATTGTTTAAATAAAAAATCCTAGATAAACATTGACGTCTCTTCTATGTTTATGTGTAATATCTATACCCTCATTAGTGACAAGAAACTTACAATGGCATGGGACAATATTACGTTTGGAATAAGAGTATGATAGGCATAGAAGTAATTGTTGACATCATTGATCTTGTGAGTGTGAGTACTCTTCCTCTCAAAGGGTTTGAATGCCCTGGGTTTGCTTCAATTGATACTATTCTTGACATTGAGACTAGATGGATTCATGGTGTTGGATAAAAAAATGTAAATATTTAAGATTCTCAAAAATTTAGTGAGTTCTTACAACCCATCATTGGATTTTTTTGACACTCCATGAACCTAAGAAGATATCCTCAATCCATTTTGTTAATATCCTGCAATCAGGGAGTTCCATAAGAACATATTTCTTTGAGACATTCTGTCAAACAGTTCACGTACCTCGTCTATGCTTCCACATTTTGCATATCCTGCAATCATGGCATTCTGTCAAACACTTCACATGCCTTGTCTAAGCTTACACATTTTGCATACATGTCTACGAGGGCAGTTGAAGCTACAACATCTGACAAAATTCTTCTATCGCTTATCCTTGATGGATTTCCATATCTTGTTCCAAAGCTCACATTTTCGCAACAGGCTGGGAGGATGCTGACAAAAGGTTGCGTTGGAATTCCAGTTATCACTACTGGGCATTTCCCTTCATGCGTATGCGTTGAAATTCCATGGTTGGGGATGAAGAATCTTGGCAAGGCGTTATAACTGTTAATGGGGTGTTTTTACCTCACACGCATTTGAAATCATGGCTGGGGTATTTTTGCTACTTGTTGGGGATTATTTAAACTTTGTCTGGACGCCATTCCTCCATGCCTGGGCATTTTACTTTGTGCAGGGCATTTTAGATATTCCCAGGGAATGAGCCCACAGACACTTAATCGGTCAAAGTTTAATGTGTGCTGTTTAAGTTCAAAGCTTAGTGTGTGCTGTTTAACTTCAATTTATTATAATTTTTGTTTTTAAATTCAAATCATAGTTTGTGCCATTAACCATTGTAACTCTGATCTGTCTGCTCTATCTGTAGATCAGCTTAGAAGTTGTCACGGCATCTTTGGGAGCTCAATGGTAATAGTTGAGGCTCAAAACCCTTCAAACAAGAACTTGCTAACTGGAACAATAAGCAAGATCACTTGAGATCAATCGTGGGAAAGCTACAAATCACCAAGATAAGCAAAAATTTCAATCATCTTACATGTTTCATATTCATGTTTTATGAAATTTGCTACTTGTGATGTGTGTCCAAGGATGGTGAAGAAGGTTCATTCAAGAAGAATACAACTCCAAACAAGAAGCAATTCAATGAGAATAACGAGGCATCACAATTGTAAAGCAAGGTGAACTGCATTTTTCTGCTATTGCAGATTGCAAATTTTAGAACTTTGTGGGATGCAGTTGGAATTATCAAAAGGTGAAGCAAGATGCTGCATTTCATAGCACTTGTATCATGTAAGTTTCTCTTATGACAATGTGTTGTAACAAGCAAAACCAAGACCACTTGGGATAGCATCGAATGTAACATGCTATTCGAGCACTTATTCAATTGTTAAACATTTCCATTAGTTGGTAGAGCAATAGGGAACTAACTCCACTTGTTTGGGAAAACATGGAAGCCTTCTACTCATCATAGCAGATAAGCATGGAACATCAAATCCAAAATGGAAATAACAAGTAAGAACAATAAATATGAAATAGCATTATTTCAGTTTCTATTGCCACTTATTCTGTATGGCAAGCTTAGGGAAAAGAAGGGCATTTCAATGGAGGGGGCATCCAAAGCATGTGATTGGGCAGCAACTTCGAGTAGTATAAAGTGCCACAAGAATGGATAGTAAGATGTAATGTGTTCTAAGGGATTGAGGTCAAGTAGTTAAAATGTTAGGTTCTTATTGTGGAGACCATAGTTCAAATCCCCAAAGTGATATCTAAAGTGGAATTTTAAGTGGTGACTCTTGATCTTCCATTAACTGACTTCTAATAAGATTTCTAAATCATTATCGAAATGTTAATGCTCTTATAGAACTAGGTATTGTATTACTTGTAAAAAGCTCAGTATTAGTATGAATTCACTAATATGCTCATTTCAACTATATTTGTCTAACTATCAGAAATATAAAAAATAAGATGAAATGTGGTTTCTCTATTGATGTACTCAGTACAATGTCTCATTCTATATGAGAATGGGCATGAGGAAGAGTTATTTCAGCATCATCCAATTGTTGTAGCATGCATAGAGGCACTTCAATAATTGCAATATTGATGTGCAATTCTGATTTTAGCATCATATAATTATTGCAATATGTTTGGGCAGCAAAATGATTGTAGAAGACTATTTCATCATTGATTGTAGAAGACTATTTCATCATGTATGTAGAATGTATAATATGCACATAAGGAGATGCAGTAGATATTGCTAGATGGAACATGCATATTTCAGTTGTTATATGCACATTTGACATGGTTGAAGTAAGTTCCAAATTTTATTTTGATATGAAAGCTTAAATGAAATGAACATATTCATACCATTGACAATGACAATGCATTGTACAATGTATATGCACATTGGATATGGTTGAAGTAACTTCCAAATCTGATTTAGATATGAAAGCATTAGTGAAATGAACATATCCATACCATTGACAATGACACTGCATTGTACAATGTATGTTTCCTCATTATAACATCTGTTGTAGTTTATGGGATTCAAACATGACAGCTGATTCGCTTTTGATCCGGAGTTAAGAATCGGTGAGGTCACAAACGAGAGACCTCATTTTCTTGATATAAATTCTCAACAATTACACCCCAATGAGATTTAAACCTTGATGACAAAAATAACAACACAACACCTTAACAATCACACCATGCCACTATCGACTATGGATAAAAAATAATTATAATGACTTAAGATCCACAAATTAGAACTATGCAATGAAACCATAAAACACAAACACTGTTCTCAGTTTCAGTATGACCAGATGTAAGGGAAAAGAAGGCAGAAACGACAAAGGATTACAAACAAATTACATTTCTCAGACTTTACCAAGCAATTAGTTATGTCAAAACCTGCAAATGTTCACTTCAATGCTTTGTCTTTAAGCAACAATACAAACTTGAAATTGTTTTTATCTTCAGCAGGCTATTTATATCATATATATTTACCACGTCTTCCAAATAGATTTCTCTAGAAGATATGGAACAATAATATCTGCTACAATTCACGTAATTTTCTCAGTCTGCACCATCCCTTTTTGTCTGCAAATATCATTTTTAGCACCTCCTTTCCATTTCAAAACTGCATCGAGACTCACTTAACATACTGTAACAAATACTTCATTTTAAAGAAGATCAACCTATTGCAGCTCCTGTCACTCTGGGTCGTTGGTGTTCTCTTCCTCCTATTTTTTCTCATGGTTCTCCTGGTAATGATGTTTCTTGTGTTCCTTTGCCTGTAGGGTCTCTTTTGCAGGGTATGGTTTCTGAGTGATATTGTTACAAGAAAACATTAAATTGAATTGTATAATTGCTTCATTATTGCCATGCGGAAATGTGCTAGATCAAACATAAGGTGGTTAATTTGCTCCTCTATGTTATGTTGGTAACTGATACAAATCTGCAGTGCTGCATCTCACACGCAGTCACCCTGCAGTTTCTATTTTATGTTTTTAGAAGTTTTCCTTAATGCTTTCTGCATTCTGTTATGCAACAGAGGCATAAACTCTTTATTCGCAGTTTCTAATGATGAATCTACGAACTCATTTTGTGTTTGCTGATATTAACAGCAATTTTGTAAAGTAAAACACAATATATGTTAAGTTTTTTTTGTATGTGAAATATCTTTCTTTTTTTAGTTTTGTTTGCTGGTAATCTTTTGGGACTGTTTAAAATTCCTCATTTGGTATCAGAGCAGGTTAGTTTTTTTTTAACATTTCAAATTCTAACTCTTTTTCAATCCCAGAGATCAATGGAATTATGATTACTGGTGCATCAAAATGATGAATTTTTTGATGGGAAAAGATTTGTGGGAGATTGTAGAAACAGGATATGAAGAGCTAGCTGGTTGGAGTTCTTTTGCATCCAATGTTAGAACAGCGAAGGAGGCTAAGAAGAAGAATGCTCAAGTTTTATTTCACATTCAAATAGCTCTAGATAAGAGCCTATTTCCCAGAATTGCGGGTGCAAAGACAGCAGAGGATGCCTGGAAGATTCTAAAGGAAGCTTACCAAGGTAGTGAACAGGTAAAAGTAGTTAAGTTGCAGACATTCAAAGAGAGTTTGAAATTTTGAAAATGCAAAGAAAGTAAGTGATTATTGTGTAAGAGTGAATGACGTGGTCAATAAAATGGCTACTCTTGAAGAAACTATAAACAATGAGATTGTAATAAAAAAAAAATTGAGGTCTCTAACACCAAAATGGAACCATGTTGCTATAATAATTGAAAAAAGAAAAGATTTGTCTACCCTTTAATTTGATCATCTAATTGGATCTCTAATGTCTTATGAAGAGAGATTAAGAGATTTATTTGGAGAATCTGATGAGAAAGCTTTTTCCTCCAAACTACAAATTACAAAGAATGAAGATGCCAATACTAGCACCAAAAGCAATCAAGGCCAAGGTTGAAGTCAAAATCAAAATTCTTCCAGAGGAAATAGAGGAAGAAGAGGTGGTCCAAGAGGAAGAGGTAGAGGCAGATTTGATAAGAGAAATATCCAATGTTATCATTGTAACAGGTATGCTCATTTTGAAAGGGATTCTAGATTAAAATCCAGTAATAACAATAAAGGTGTCATTTATGCTCAAGAGAGTGATGAGGCTTTCTCAAGAAATTTATTTTTATCTTATGGAAAATCTGAAAATGGTGTTAAAGATGTTTGGTATTTAGATTCAAGTTCCTCTAACCATATGTCAAGGAATAAAGAGTTGTTTTCTAAAATTGATGAGAGTTTCAAATCCAAGATCAAGCTTGGTGATGACAAAACATTGGAGGTTGCTGCCAAGGGAGCTATGAAAATCCATACTAAGGAAGGTTGAAAAGTGTTCAAGAAATTTATTACACTCCACAATTAAAGCATAATTTATTAAGTGTTCGACAATTGTGTGAGAAAATTATAAGATGGTGTTTGAAAATCAGAAATGCACAATTTATGATAAGAATCAAGGCAATAGGGTGGTTACAGTTGTGCCTATATCCAAGAATAAGATGTTTCCATTGAAGTTTGGTGACCATAGCAGAAATCTTTCCAATATTGCATATGAGAATAAAAGTTGGTTGTGGCATTTCAGGTACGAACATTTAAATTTTCATAGTTTGAGATTTCTCGCATTAAAATCATTGGTTTATGATTTTCCTAAGGTTGAAGAGCACAAGGAGGTTTGTGAAGGTTGTGCTAAAGAAAAACATGCAAGAGATAAATTTTCAAAAGGAAATGCATGGAGGGCCCATTATCCACTTTTGTTGGTTCACTTAGATATTTGTGGCCCTATGCAGACAAAGACTTTGGGTAAGTCATTGTATTTCATTACTTTTATTGATGATTACTCACGAAAGTGTTGGGTCTACTTTTTTAAGACCAAAGATGAAGCCTTTGATACATTCAAGAGTTTTAAAGCCTTTGTGGAAAATGAAAAAGGTTGCAAAATCGAATTTTTAAGGACTGACCGTGGAGGAGAATATTGTTCGAGAGATTTTCAGAATTTTTGTGATATGAATGGTATCAAAAGACAACCCACCACTACTTACACACCTCTACAAAATGGGGTAGCTGAAAGGAAAAATCGTACAATGGTGGAAATGGCAAGGAGTATGCTACAAACCAAGGGACTAAGCAATTATATTTGGGGTGATGCAGTTGCTACAACAATGTACATTCTTAATCGAAGTCCCACTCATGCACTTGATATGAAGACTCCTTATGAAGCCTGGTATGAGAAAAAACTAGTGTTCATCATTTTAGAGTTTTTGATTGTTTAGCGGCTAGCCTATGTTCATGTAGCTAATCAAAACAAGAAAAGGTTAGATCCAAAAAGTGAATCCTACATTTTTGTTGGCTATAATGAGCAAAGTAAGGTTTACAAGTTGTATAATCATCTCACCAATAATATTGTTGTGTCAAGAGTTATATTTTTTATGAAGGGGGAGTTTATGGTCATCATAAAGGCCATGTTGAGAAGTCAAAATCTGTTTTAAATGGTGGCATTCTTGATGCTATTGATTATGAGAAGCCCACTAATACTTCAATTCCAAGTACTACAAGTCGACCAAGTAGCCCCTCATCCAATTCTTCAGTTTCAAGTACAATTTCAAGTCCAAGTCCATCAAGGAAGGTAAGAAGCTTAAGTGACATTTATCAAAGATTTTCAAATCATGCACATAAAGAAAATCCAAGAGGTGAGACAGTAAATTTTGCTTTATTTTCACAAGCTGATTTCAAGCCATCCTGTTTTGAAGATGCATGTCTTAATAAAGTTTAGGTGCAAGCAATGTAAGAAGAGATAGATTTTATTCATAGGAATGATACTTGGGAACTTATAGAGCTTCCACATGACAAAAAGAAGATTGCTACTGAATGGGTCTACAAGACTAAGTACAATAGTGATGGAAGTGTTGAAAGACACAAGACAAAATTAGTTGCTAAAGGCTATACACAAAGGTATTGGATTGATTATGAAGAGACATTTGCACCTGTAGCAAGACAAGAGACTATAAGAATGTTGATTTCCCTAGCAGCCCCAAAAAAATGAAGCATTCATTACATGGATGTGAAAGTGTCTTCTTGAATGGGTACTTAGAAGAGGAAATCTATGTGCGACAACAACAAGGTTTTGAGGTGCAAGGCAAATAAAATCAAGTCTACAAGTTGAAGAAGGCCTTGTATGGCCTTAAACAAGCACCAAGAGCTTGGTATGCTAGGATTGATGGCTATATTCAAGAGAATGGTTTCAAGAGAAGTAAGAGTGAACCTACCCTTTGCTACAAACAAGAAGGTAATGATATTCTTATTGTCAGTTTATATGTTGATGATTTGTTGTATATGGGTAGCAATTCTAAGATAAATGATAAATTGAAAATTGTTATGATGAATAAATTTGAGATGAAAGATTTAGGTCTCATGCAATATTTCCTAGGAATAAAGGTTTATCAAAGTAAGATGAATTTTTCATTTGTCAAGCAAAATATGCAAAGGATATGTTGAAGAAATTTGATATGGCTGGTTGTAAACCAACCTCAACTCCAATTGCTCATAGATTTGTGCTATGTAGAGATGATGGTGTTGAAAGAGTTGATGGGATAACTTATAGAAGTATTGTTGGGAGTTTCTAACCCACACAAGGCCTGATATTGCTTATGCAGTTTCTCTTGTTTCAAGATAGATGACCGATTCTTTCAAAATTCATATGAAGGAAGCCAAAAGAATTTTGAGGTATGTGAAAGAAACTCTAAATTTTGGCATTCATTACTATCGTTCTAAAGAGTTTAATTTAATTGGTTTTAGTGACTCTGATTGGGGTGGTAGTATGGATGACCACAAGTAGTTGTTTCTCTTTTGATTCGGGTTTGATTAGTTGGAGCTCAAAGAAACAAAGCATAGTTTCCCTTTCCTCCACAGAAGAAAAATATGTTGCAGTCACTTCTGCAGGTACTCAAGCACTATGGCTTAGGAAAGTTCTTGAAGAAAATGGAGAGAAACAAACTCAGCCTACAGTGATATTTTGTGATAATATGAGCACAATAAAATTGGCAAAAAAATCTAGTGCATCATAGCAGAACTAAACACTTTGATCTTAAGTATCATTTTATTAGAGATTTGGTGTAAAAGAAGGAAGTAAAACTTAGGTATATCAAGAGTGAAGCACAGCTTGCCGATATTTTTACTAAGGCTGTTGCAAAGATTCAATTTTTGATGCTCCGAGATCGTATTGTGAGTCCTCTCTGCATCAAGTAGTAGTATGTTGGTAACTAATACAAATCTGCAGTGTTGCATCTCACACGCAGCCATCCTACAGTTTCTATTTTATGTTTTTAGAAGTTTTCCTTAATGATTATTGCCTTCTGTTATGCAATAGAGGCATAAACTCTATTTTTTGGTTACTCTTTATTAGCAGTTTCTAATGATGAGTCTACGAACTCATTTTGTGTTTGCTGGTATTAATAGCAATTTTGTAAAGCTTTTATACAGTATGCTATTATGAATAAAACACAATATATGTTAAGCTTTTTCTATGTGTGAAATATCTCTACTGTCAAGTGTTTTTTTTTTTTTTGTTTGCTGGTAATCTTCTCGGTTTGTTTAAAACTCTTCATGTTACTCAGATGTCCTGATGAGCCTACAGGTGTGTAGGGTAATAAACATTGTTATTGATTAGTTTTATGTCTGAAGCTTGGAAGGGAGAATGCCCTGATCTTGAATGAAGCTGCAAGAGATCACGCAATAGACAATGCAAAACATGTGGCAGACGATGTAATAAATAAGAGGCATAAAGAGTCTCGGTTGGATGGCATGAACAAACATATAGAACAACGATGAGAACTAGAAAAGAAGAGGCGATGGTGGTTGAAGAAATATATTGAAACATTCAATGAATGTAGTTGATGAAAAAGGCACAAAGGGTCAGTAGTGGCAAGCATAAATAATTGTTTGTGTATGAGAAGAAGTGTTTAGAAGTTTGTTATTCTCAAGTGCATAGATTTTGTTTGTGTTTGTTGTGCAAGATTGAAGAAAAGTTTTGATTTTTCTTGTTTTAATCTGTTTGGAAGAACAATATTTCCTACAAACATCAAAATCAAGTTCTGGTGATTGAGTGTAGCACTGTTCTTTACATCTATTGCTAACACTGCTCTCTTATGCTTGGGAAGTCTGTGAATGCATTTGAAGTGTTGTAGGCATTGTAGCATGGGTTGAATTTGTAGTGGAGTTTGCGATGGAGTGAGGTAGCAAATTGTAATGGTGGATGCAAGCGCACTGCCAATTGCTCTTGGTCTATTCTATGTTGAAGTCATTTCATGCAGTCCTAAGGTGATAAAAACAATGGGAGTAAGTTTGCTGTTTGGAAAACCATGATCAAGGTATGAGATGATATTTATTTTTGCTGTAGTTTACCAAAACAGAAAAAAGTACGGTGGGAATCATCAAATGGTATATGCAGGCAAAGAAATAGTTTTTGGTTCAGGTTATTATGAATTTGTTCAATTTCCATTTTATGAATTTTGAGCATTTGGTAATGTTGGTATAAAGAGGTTTTCTTTCATCGACCAAAATTTCATATTGCTACAGAGAAAAAACAAGGTTAGTCTGATCAGTTGGTGGTTATTGGTAATTGGAATCTGTATTCATGATTGAATTTGCAAGAGAAAATGTGTTTTGGAAGTTTGTAAAGATTTTAATTGGGAAAGTGTTTGGAATAGGAGATATAAGGGGAATAAGAATTTAGAATTGATTTGATTGTATGTTAAAGATTGAAGACATATATGCAAAATGGGCAAAACTGTTAAAAGAATTAAGAAGGACAATTTTGTTTTAGAAGAATTATTGGAAGTTAAACAATCTAATTCTCAATTAATAGTAGGTATTAAGGAAGTTCACAAGAAAAAATATGAATATTATGTGAAAACATTAATCTTATGAATCAATTGGAGGATATCAAAACCAAAAATGATGAATTAGAAGATAAATTGAAATTGTTTGAAGAAATTCAAAAGAAGAATGCTGACTTGGGAGAACAGTTGAAAGAGTTAGAAGAGAAAACTAGATTACAAAATGATGAGATATTTAGGTTGAAAGTGCAGAATGAATGCTTGAAATCAAAACCATTAGTTTGTGATGTTTCATGCAGTACAAAAGATTTGTGTTTTGATAAATTAGTTGGTTTGTGTAATATCACTCAAGTTGTTTCTGCTGAAAAGTCTGAAGATGAACATGAACATATGTTTGAATTTGACAATTTTGTTAATTGCAATGAGAAGAATATTGGTTTCAAAATTATGCAAAGAATAGGCTATATAGGTTAAGGATTCGGTAAACATGCACAAGGAATCACTGAGCCAATTGAATCAATTAGAAGGCCAAAGTATGAAGGTTTATGTCATGCAAGTAAAGTGAATGATATTACAGGCATTACAGATTCTAACAAATTTGTTCGAGGAATGTAATGTGTGCAGTGTTTTAATTGTCACAGGAAAGGACATACAATGGAGAGATGTTGGGATATACATCCTTGTCACATTTGTGGTTTGATAAATCATTTTGAAAAGTTGTGTTGGCATAGAGAGCGGAAAAATGCATATATGATATAATGCATACGGATGAATGTGGATGGAGTATTTGATTGGGTTGGGAGAAGATTATAGGTATGTTGAAAAGGTTGTACACAAATCAATATTCTTCTTTTGTGAAAGATGAGAGTAATCAAACAAGGTTTGGTAGTTTGGGAAGAGTGACAAATGTTGTCTTGTAAGACATCAAGAAAGTTGCAAGTTTATGGTTGGATTGTGTGACAGGTCCCAGGATTGATATTGCAGAGTGAATGCATTGATGATTGGAGATGGCTAGATTGCCGCAACACATCTTTTAGAGTTTTTATTCTTCCAAATGTTCATTATGGGGGAGAAAATATTGTAATGACCATTTTTTTTTCCAATGTTTATTATGGGGGAGTATGTAGGATAATAAACATTGTTATCAATTAGTTTTTTGTTAGCAAACAATTATGTTTGGTTAGATGATTCAATTTTATACAAAATTGTATAAATAAACATTTACGTGAATGATCAAGTGGCAATTTTATTGTGTAAAATATGATCTTGTACTTTGTTGGTAATTGTTAATTCCATCAATGTGAAACTAGTGTTGTCAATCATATAAATTAGTTAGCCTATAAAAGATGTAAAGAAAAGAGTTATATGTTTGTATATGATTTAAAATAATGATAAGGTGATGTTGATTTGAAGTAATTATTATCTAATGAGGAAGATGGAACATTGGAATATAGTAAGAAGGGATGATATTTATATATATTTGATAGTATTTTATGATAGATTTTTTATGAAAATATCAATCTTGTGGTTGTTTTCTTATGTTACTAATTTTACTATATGTGCAGATATGTTTGGTGTTGGGATTTCATTCTATCCTTGTCTATTTATATTATATGTCGTAGGACTTAGTTGAGAAATAAACTATTTGTGTGGATGTATTGTTTGAATTTCTTTATAATCATGTGCATGCATTGATTCATACCTTGTTTTGATTATATGATCATAATTTTATTTATGCATTGATATCATTAGTTATGGCCATGCATGATTATGATGATGCAACCTTGAATGTTATATAAATTTTATAATCTTTTTTATCCATGTATGGATTAAGTGATTAATTGTTACTGGTGAAATTAAGCAATGACATATTACACTTTTGATTGTTATCAAAACTATGTTCATCAAGTGTTATGTTTGTGATGTTGCACATTCCTCAATTTTGGCATGAGAACATGTTAATTTTGATTGATAGAAATAGGTTTTGAAGGGGGACCAAAACCATTTGCACATAAAAACTACAACCAAGTTGTAACAAACCAAAACCAAGGGACCTCAAGTCCACAAACCATAAAACAATTGAAATAAAAAAAAACAACTAAATAATTCTCGACTTTTTCCTATCAATCATCAACCTCTTAACCCTAGGATGAGAGTTCAAAACTAATTTAGGAAGAACTCTCTTCCCTCTTTCGACGATCATCCAAGAAGAGGTATAGTTATGATTATAAGATTAAGATACAAGAAGAGGCTTTATAAAATCATGGAATTATTGGTACCTGGAGTTGGGAGGTGAAGAATATATGATTATATTTACATTGAGACTAATGACTATTTAGGCATATGACATATTTTGATTTATTTTGAGTATCCAAGCCATCAATTTTTGGATCTTTTTATCTTATATTTAATTTACTGTTGAAATTGAGCTCATCTTATGCCTTATAGTTGGAACTGATATTTATTTTACTTGATATTTTTTTAGTTTTAAAATGGTTATGTTTCAATGTTTCAATTCACACCATGTATCATGTATTATTTTTTAGTCCCATTTCCATGAAAGGCCTTGTATAGGTTGTATAAGGGAGTAAATTGTGGAGAATGTACTTGTTCTTGATGTTATAAAACTATGATAAATAAATTTTGTATTTATAGCTAAAAGTATGTGAATATTGAGTCAAGTATTTGAGATTTAGTGGAAGCATGTCAGTTGTGAATAAACTTGATTATTGAAGTGTATATCATTCCTTGTTGATAGCGACTAATGAACACTAAATTCATATATGAGTTAAGATAGTTTCTCTCTAGTCAATTATGAGACTGAGACCTATTTAAAATATTGAATGGGTTGTATCTTGATTTCATTAATAAATGGATTTTTTACTTAGTTCACCAACAATAATTATCTTTGTTGTAATACTATTACTACTAGCACTCTAAACTTTGAAGAAATGTGATATTGTGTTTAGAAAATAGAGACAATATCACTTGGTCAAAGTTTCTAGGTAATAAAGAATAAGGGTTATGATGATTTTTTAGAGGTTGTGTTATATCAATAATCAAGAACAACAGGTATGTGTCCTTGTAATATTTTGAGAGTAATATGTGTAGTTGTATTTTTGGCACAAGATGTCTAAGTTGTGATATCTAATGTTTTGTTTTAAATATTAATTTTTCAAAAGTTACTTCTAGTCAATTGAAAAAGAAGCACGATGGATTAGTATGTCGAGTTTAGGCAAAAAATTGAGATATGATTGAGGTATATAGTTATAATAAAATAATAATTTGAATCATATATTTTTAACATCATTACTCTTTCCATGTGTAAATGTGAGATTAATCCTAAGGTGGTTAATTTTATCCTCTATGTTACTCAAGTGTCCTTATGAACCTACTTGTGAAATATGTGTTGTCAATCACATGAATTAGTTAGCCTATAATAGATGCAAAGAAAAGATTTATATATGTGTATATTATTTAAAATAATGATAAGGTGATTTTGATTTAAAGTAATTCTTATCTAGATAGGAAGGAGGAACATTGGAATGTAGTAAGAATAAATGATGCTTATATATATTTGATATTATCTTGTTATAGATGCCTTATGGATGATGCTTTGAGTACTACAAAAAAAATCGTTACACTCAACCTTGCGGTTGCTTTCTTATGTTACTAATTGTCTTATATGGCGTGAAAACATGTTTGGTGTTGGGATTTTATTCCATCCTTATTTGTTTACATGTGATGTTGTAGGAATTAATATAAAATAAACTATATATGTGGATTCATGCTTTGAGTTTATTTATAATCATATACATGTGTTGACTAGTATTTAGTATTGATTGTATTTTCATAATTTAATTTGTGCATTAATATCATTAGTTATGAACATTCTTGACGATGGTGATGCCACCTTGAATTTTGCATGTTTAAATTACTAAAGTATTCAAAGATGGATTATATTATTAATTGCAACTACTACAATTGAGTTATGACATAATTATAATTTATGTTGTCATCAATAGTATGTTCATTGACTATTATGTTTGTGATGTTGCACATTCCTCAATTTTTGAATGAGAACATGTTATCTTCATCTAATTTTCTATTTGTTTTGTATTTATTATAGTTAAAAAAAAGGGGATCATAACGATTTGTCATTACAAACTATTTACAATGCTAGCATTCTTTACTAGGATTTGATATGATTAGTTTATATACCCCATAGGGGTTTTACTTTCTCCTATCTTTTGATTTTAATACAAAGAATAGCATATACATGTAATTATTTCTACTATAGTATGAGCAAGTATATATACAGTTATAAAATGGAACTAATGTAGCAAGTACATGTATATTTTTTATTAAAACAAGGATTTGTTGTAGTATATGCATTAATATTTTTATATACCAAAAAGGCTCTGTTGCAACTAAATTTTTAGTCTCTTTTTTCTTTGGTTACAGTCATGGCTTGATTTGTTGGTTTTCTAGTCATGAGGCTTCCCATGTCATGTTTGATGTTTCCTCTATAGTAGGGCCACTGATTCACAAAATCCACCTCCTATTTGTTTATCTTCACCTTTCCATTCTCCATCAGCTTCCTAAATTTCTCTTTGACCACTTGAACTATTATAGATACCTACATGTAAACATTGTGTGGAGTCTTCTGTAAGACTCAGTAAGATCCCTCCTATAGCCTTGGTATTTATCATCATTCCTTTCTTTCCATATGTGCCATAATATTTTAGAAGAGAGGATTAACCAAAATTAATTAATTATTTTCCCAATTCCTTGTATTTTTCCCATTATAATTTCCTTTTTTCTTTTATCAATCATGTCCCCCCCACCTACCATATCAATTTAAAACAATTTCCATACTTCTCTTGTAAAGAAATAGTCAAAGAAAATATGCATAATAGATTAAGATTTTTTAAGGATATCACAAATACTTGTGCTATTTTTAAAGTCAACATTTGGTAGTCTCTGCCACACCAACATCCATCTAAATCCCGCTTTTTAAGGATCCAATATATTGTTCCATATATGACTAAAGATTTGACTCCATTGTTTATGATTAAGATTCAAGTTTTGCTCTTTGTTCAAAGTATTAGAAGGGTCCAAGGTTTTAGCAAGAGTCTTGTATATATCCTTTGTTTTTAACCTTGCAAACTTGTTTCCTTTTAGACAATCGCAATCCTACATAGTACACTTGTCAAAATATTTATTAGAGTTTAGAATAAAAATATGTTTTTTTATTACATAATAAGTTCTTTTTTGAGTTTGAGGGATATCAAACTCTTGTCTAAGCATGTCCCAATATTTTAACTATTCATCTTTAATTATGTTTTGGAATTGAGAGATCATCTTTTGTTCAAAGCCTTTGTTGAGCACCCTTGTAGGAGTGCTAGAGGCTTATTTTTGTGGAAGATATTCTACCAGATGGATCTCAAATGAAGTATTTTATTTAGGTCTTGTTCAACTTGACATTTATTTATTATATCCTTCTTGGAAATCTCTCAAGCTTTCCAAATTCTTTTAAATACATTGGATCCAATAGGGGATACTATGAATTCACCAAAGATTAGGTCATAGATATGCATGTGCTTCCAGGATTTAGCTTCTTTCAAAAAAACTCTTTCTATATTATTTTTTATTAGTACTTTACATGGTTCCTTCCCTTTAAGGGCCTTACAAATCCATTTTTCTACCAAGGTTGTACCTTGTTGTTTTAGATTTTTTAGTCCCATTCCACCCCTTTTCTTTTTGATACAACACACATCCCAATTGATTTCATGTTTCTTCTTTTTTTCTTTACCATCCAACCATAGAAATTGCCTAATCTTCTATTGAATTTCTTCAATCTGGTAGCTACTAAAAAGCCACACTAAGGGATAGTAGATAGTATAGGATGAAATTATTTTCTAGCACACTTGTGTCCTTCTTGCTAATGAGAGATGCTATTTATTCAAGCACTTTAGCTTCTTCTCAATTATGTTCTTCACCTCGTTCCACATATCCTTCAAATTGGGGCATACTGCAAATGGTATTCCTAGATACCTTACAATATTTTTTGGTCCTTCCCATTGGATTTCATACTCTCCAAACCATTTTGGTTGGGTATCCTCCCAACTTAGCATTGTGGATTCAAATTTTGAGATTCCTACCCCTACAACTTGGCCAAAGAAACTTAATTTCTCCATTAGGTTACAAAATTTATCTTTTTCCAAGTTTATGAAGAGGGCAGTTTCATCTACAAATTATAGATTGATTAATTCATCCTTGTTTGGAAGAGTTATTCCTTTGAATTTTGTGCTCAATGATGGGTCTCTTAGGATATGATGTAGTGAATTTGCAACAATTACAAATAGTGAAGGATCCAAGGGACATCCTTGCCTTATAGATATTTGTAATTCAAACTTCTCTATCAAAGCCCTATTAATCTCAATTTGAGTGGTTTCATCCTTTAGTAGGACTTTAATCATTTGGTAGAGTCTCTCTGGGAAGCAAAAATATTCTAGGACCATAATTATGAAAGGACATTCTACTCTGCCATAGGACTTCTCAAATTCAACTAGCAACATTCCTATATTTTGGTTGGATTATTTTTCCTGCTCCATTGCTTCCCAACTTGTCAAAAGGTTTTCAAGTATATACCTTCCTTTTATAAAGCTAGTTTGAGCATTTCTTATGATCTTTGGGAGGAATTTTATAATTCTAAAGGAAATTTCTTTTACAAAAAAAATATAGGAGACATTTAGGAGTGTAATGGTTCTCCAGTTTTTTAATAGTGTTCTATCACCTTCCTTAGGGATTAACTTAATAATCCCTTTGTTTATGGATTTTCCTAGAGAACCAAATTTTGTAGCCTCTTTACATACTTGAAGGAGATCATCACTTATCCACTCTCTATTTTTTTTGTAAAACTTAACAAGCTTACCATCTACTCCTGGATATTTGTCATTGTTAAGGGCTAAGATAGCCCTTTTGATCTCTTCCTTTGATAATTGCTTATTCAATACCTCAACATCTTGCTTGGAATCCTTTAGAGGGGTGAATCTCTTGAAATCCTCTCTTTCTTTTATATTGTGGGGCTTGTTGCCCTCAAATGTAAATATATCTTTATAGAATTGGAAGAAACTCATTTGAACTTCCTTGGGGTCTTTTATCAATTCCCCTTCTTTCTAGATCGAATTGATCACTTCTTTTGATTCCTTATCCTTTAGCATTCAAAAGAAAATTTTAGAGCCTCTGTCTCCATGCACTACCCAGTTTACCCATGCTCTCCTCTTTAAACCTTGGTCTTTGTGATTTTGTATTTTCCTTACTTTTAGTATTTATCAACTCTTTGTTTAACTCCAAGTTCTTACAGTCTTCTTGGATCAGCCCTTCATCCTTTAGAAGCCCCTCTTGCAGAGTATTTATCCTCATATATTTTTCTTTTTTCTCACCTATTGTCTGAAAGAATTTTTTTCAAGCCTCTATGTTGGTATTCCATATTTCTATGCATGAGACATTCTTATGCATCAATTTTTTAATCTCCTTGAGTGTGAATGTCAGATCATTGTAGTCCTCATTATTCAAGAGACTTGTATTTTGCAAAAGCTTCTTATCCTTCTTTAAAGATATCCTCCTTTTCTAGAATGATATTCACTTAGAGTAGGTGGTGATCCAAGAGTGTCCAATGGTTAACCTTCACCTTTCTATTAGTGCCTTCTACCTGATAAAATTGAAATGCCTCTTTATATGCATAAAACTTGTCTAATCTGTAATATATTCTCTTGTTTCCTTTTTGATAATTACACCATGTGATCCAAGTAATTTTGTTTTCTTTCCTTGAGCCCTTTATCAGATCTAGAATTTTAAGCCTATTTTTCATTTATATTAGAAGTACTTTTCATTTCCTTTCCATCCTATGTCATATCCCCCAGATTTGTCCTCCAAATTCTCTACCATATTGAATTATCCTCCTATAATCCAAGGCACCTCTTGTAGATTGTTGAACCAATCCCACAGGTCACATATTTGTCTATAGTCATTTGAGGCATATATAGAGCGTATATAAAATTTTATATTTCTCTTTTCAATTATGACCCATACAACTCTATTGCATGGTGAGGTTTCATGATTTTTTATCCATTTGGACTAGCATTTTACAAGTAGGATTACAACCTCGCCTTTGCCCTTCTCATGCTTTGTTACATAGTGGGAAAAATCCTTTCATATAAAATTGAGAGTTATCTCCAAGATAAAATTGACTGCTTTTACCTCTTGCAACAACATTGCATTCTTGTGTTTTTCTTGATTTAAGAATCTTCTTATATTGTATTTTCTATTTGGGGACTTTAATCCCATAATCTTCCAAGAAATACAATTAAAGGTCATGAGAATCGATTTCTTGTGGACCTTCTTCTAATTTCCTAAATATTTTAAATAATTTAGGAAGAATAACCTTTCTTGTCTTATTATTTTGATAGGGGACTGAGTCCTCCTTATGCTTTTGTCTTCTTTTCTTTTTTCTTTAGCCAATTGTTAACAAAGGACCCATATCCTCTTTCATCTTATGCATTCTCCTCATGTTGGATAGTTTTGTTAAATCTCCCTCGGGGCACATGCCTTTTCAATGACCTTTTCTTTGTTTAAATCCTCAAAATCACCTATTGGTTTCAATTTCTTCAAGAAGCTTTGATTTTTCTCCAATGCATGGTTTTTTTTCTTCTAAGTTTTGGGTTTTCTCTAATACAAGCCTTAGTCCCACCTTTGGATTATTCAACCTCAACAAAAGGGTTTTTCCCTTCCTAAGAGTCCTCTATTTTCTTCATGATTCCAAAATCATTATCATTAGAGGGATTTTTCATGTCTATGTCTAGTCTAAGGGCAATCATGGACTTTCCTAGATCTGTCATAGACCAAGGAGAATCCCCAACATTCCTATTCAATTCCATTATACCATCAATGTCTAGTTGAGTTCCTTTTTTATTTCTCTTTATATAGGGTGGGAGTAGCCACTTACCTGCTCTTACAAACCTATTGATGCCCTAGAATCAGAATTTTTTGTTCTGAATTTTGGTTAACGGGATGTAGAATTTTTCCTTTTTGAGTATTTTTCTTGATATTTGGAGTATCTTCTCCATTTTTTAAATCTTTCATTCTTGTATTATCATGAGTCTCTCTAGAATCAGAGACCTTACTTATGTTATCCTTTTTAGATAGTTTAGATTTAGTTCTATTTATAATTTTGTTATTAATTGCAGTTTGGTGTTTAATTTTATTCATTACCATCTCTTAGGAATTTTTCTGGTGTCCCACAAATTTGGTTGTTTCCTCATTTATCTCATTCTTATCCATCTTTTGGCTCCCTATATCGGGTGGGGATAACCCTGAATCCTTTAATATAGGGTTTGGGATTCTTATATTAGTTTCTTCTAATATTTCAACATCAAGATTATTTTCACTCAAGATTTTACCCTTCCTCAAGAGAAAATCATTCTCCTCGTGATTTAAATCATCTTCTAATTCAAAGCCCCTTGAAGGGTCCGTTAGAGAATTAATGGTTTCTTGATTTACATGCCCAAGATTTTGGGATTACTTTCCCTTTTATTATCGAATTTGGGGGGGTCCCCTTTGAGTCTTTTAAACCCCTCAATTACCTCCTTACTAAGCCTTCAAAATTATTAATATTTTTACTTTTGGATTTAGTTTCTTCTTGTTGAACCCTACCAGTTTTTCCTTTGTTCTTAAGAATTGGAAAAAAATTCCTTCTACACCCCCGGTGGAGCTTGTAAAATTTTATGGTTATAGCATGGTTTTGGCATTTGGAAAATTTTAAAATTCCTCAATTGTATCAATTAGGGTTTTTGAGTCTACAAGCTAGGGCCTTCTAAAACCCTCATATGTTAAAACCCTAGTATCCTTCTTGTTTATCATTGACATGCTTCACTTTTTCACTCGGTATTTAAGTTACAACCTGAGGGTGTCAGTTTCATGTGTTCCTACATCCCTCTCTTGCTAGGAAATGACCCTCAAATTTATTTAACATAATTATTCATCTTCCTAAAGTTTTATGTTCTTCTGGGAGGCCTATACATGTGTCACAATATCACATTGTCTTTATGGTTTATGAAGGCTTTGGTTTTTTCATTTTCTAGTCTTGAAAACTCTTGAAAAGATGAAACATGTCCTAATAATTTTATGGAATAATGTTATTTGTAAATTCTTTTTATCTTAATCCATTGAGACCTATTGTCCCATCTATGGTCGGTCCCCTTTTTCCTAGTCACTTTGAGTTGTTGAAATAAGCACATGTGTTTCTATGAGGCCCTTCTCTTTGTGTAGCTTTGACATTCTAACACATCCCTTCCCACAAAACAACAAAATCTTGACACACATTATTTCATGTGCTAATTCCTATTTCATAGGATTCAACCTTCGCAAAGCCATGGTGGGTCTAAAATTTTTCTCTTGCCAAGTTGTGATATGTTGACAAGTGTTAACATGACAATGGTTTGCGGGGAGCTCTTCCTTCATGGAGACCTTGTTTTTGTCGTATTATACAATTGTGAGTTCATGAAATGGTGACACTTGTCTACATAATGACAAATGAGGCTATCGCTTTGCATAATCAAATTTAAACTTATGCAATTGTTGTTGATCTTGAGATTGACAATCCACATTCAAACCTGGCCAACATCTCTCACTGCTCGTGCGTTCAAGTATGTAAATGAGTAATGGTGGATGGGATCAATATCTGTCAAACTTAAGATGACCAAAATAAAATACTTAGCTCAAATTCATTTCAATCACAAATGATAATGTAATCAAATGGAGCATTGTAAATTTCTAGAGTGAATGAGGGTTTTATGATGTGAAATTAGGGTTTTCAACGTCAAGCTAGAGAAGTAAGTAATTTGAACTCTAGACTGTGAACTCAAAGGAAAATTCTGAGTAAGGGGTGGTTATAGTTAGTTCAAAGGGGAAGAAAATTGAGTTATAGTGGGTATATGCTAATAATTACTTTCGTAGAATTATTTCCTATGTAGAATTTTTTGAAACCCTAGTTTTAGTAAACCCTAAGCTCAAAATGGCTAAAACATCAACTATCAAAAGAAGGCCTCTAGATTAGGAGATAGTTGCATTGCTCCTAGGGTTAGGAAAGAAACCAAAGGTTGGCATAGGGTGGAGAGGTTTGATAGATAAACTCTCTGATAGGAATGGTGGGTGTAGAGAACCCATTATCATAGAACAAGGGTATGCATTGTTTAAGCATGCTTTTAGGAAAGCCTAGTCTAAGAGACCAATTTGCAGCATCTATAATTTAGGTTTGGAAAAATTGGTTGAGCCTAATGTACTTGTGAATGTGGAATTGGTTAGATATATTTCTATGGAATACAACCCTAATACAAGGTCTTTGTGCACAATGGGTGGTTAGATCTTGTTGGCACTGGATAAAGATCGGATTTGCAATCTTCCACCTGAACCCAAATGCACAGTTGCCAATTTACCTAGGTGCATTGAGTAGTGAGTATGAAAGAAATGGGGATAGCTAAAAATTAAGGTGGCTACAATGATTTAGGCTAAGAGGGCCAAGAATGGAAGTAAAAAGGTTTGGAAAGGGTGATCTAGAGCCCTTTTCCTATGACATTTTTGAGCCATATTGTTAAAAGATGTATTTTCCCTTGCTTTAGGTCCTTGGAATAGACAACAAGATTCAAATCCCTATTAGTTTGATGGTGTTAGAAGTATATATTCAGAGAAGGGATGTAAACATACCATATAATTTTGTAAGATACATTGTAGAGTAATTGTACAAGTCCCTTTGTGAAATTAAGAAAGATCCATTAGGTTCCATACACTTTAGGTAGTATTCCCTCCTTTTGCATCGTATTATATATGTTGGAGTGTAGGTATAGCCATTGTAGCTTCAAATTAGGCCAGTGTGAGAGAAATACATGGTGCTACCAGTCCAAGAATGGACCTACATTTGGGATAAGGAATATAACTAGTCAGATTACTCTACCTTTGAAGAGTTTTTTGTGAAGCCTCTAAGGAAAGGGATAGGATTTTGCATAGATTGGGGATTATTAGAGAAGATAATAAAAAGTTTAAGGCCAAACGACCTCACCCTTGAAAGTTAAATTGATCATAATTGGGGTGAGTGATTCTTCAACTCAGATGCCATAGTAATCAAAGTATATGGGACTCTAGTGGCACCCATGTGCTCCCTAAGGATGTCCTGCACATGATAGAATTCTTGAAGTTGGTGTGGAAATGAATGAGTCTAATAAGAATCATTTTAGAAATAATAAAAAAAATTCCCTCCTCCCTATCTTAGTTGCATTATTTGATTTTATTGCCTTGTCAAGGGATGGTATGGAGTTGATCAGGGAGACATTGCTCCCTTATAAGTTAAGGTTGATAAAGTGAGGAGTTTTGAATTTGAGGGCTTAATCAATAAGGAAATGAGAATTTACAAGTTTTCCACCTACCCTCATCAACCATACAACATTGAGGACCTAATCAAGTATCGCTCTTTAAAGAGCTAGGCTTCTAGAAGGAGAGAATTGTGGGTTAAAATTCAGATTGTATAAAATAGAGGAAGAGAGTAGATCCATCTTTCTAGGGATAATTTCTACACATAAGGGATCTCATAGTCAAAATGATGACTATGTTTGATAATTCCAACCAATTTTTAGTTGGTGTTCCACAAGTTCCTCCAAGCACACTAGGTGCTTCTTCTTCTTCTTCTAGAGCAAAGGTGCCACCAAGTCCACAATCGGTTACCCCATTGTAGGAAATTGCTCCAATGGCTAGATCTATGTTGGATTATCCACTTGATCCAAAGGATATGAATGGGGATGTCATCATAGTACAATATATTCCCCCCCTCCTATGATGTTGATTGAGAGGTCCACTGATGACAAGTTGGTCATCAATTTTGAAACTGGTGGGCAGGTCGTCGATGATGTCAAGGCTAAGGCCTATGAGGAGTTTTTACAAGTATAAAAATTCATCACAACTCAATAGTTTAAGGACTTGGTCCTTGAAAATAAAGGAAAGGAGTTAATATTAACTCTCATAGCAAGAAGCTTCTCTAAAAAGGAGAAGAAGGAGACCATTGAGAAATTTCGGTAGAAGGTTAAGGAGGAGATGGATGCTATGACCCTTGATAGGGGTAGAGAATTGGTAAAGAAGACAAGGTGTTTATTACTGCCTATTTGGGACATCTCCTCAATCATTGCATTTAATTCCATATGAAGGCATTAAGGTGAGAATCCAATTTTGGGATCAAAAGAGTAGGAAAAGAACTTATACTTTGGTTTTGAATTCCACCCATGGCATGAGACTTTGGCTATTTGGTCAATTTTCTTGAAGACCAATAAGCCCCAAGTAATAAGTAACCCAAATCATCTTACAGTGCAACTTAGGCAGACTCCTTAACAATCAATGCAACCTGTTGTGCAATTTTTGCACACACGCCCCACTAAAAGTAGGGACCCTCATTTTTTTCGCTTTTTGGTGTCTTGGCCTTTCTATTTTGGAATTTTGCTTGCTTGGGCATGTGCTTTGATGTTCATCCTACCGGTTAGAATGGCCCATTTATGATTTATATTGATAGCCTTAAGTTTTGGGTGCATTTTGGGCTTTTCACTATGTTCAAGAAAATCCGCTCTAGCCGGACTTTCCCGGTTTCCCTTTGGTGCTCGGTAATGGCTGCCTTTTTGCTCAAGTCCGGGGAAATCCGTCATGTTCGGATTTTTTCGAAGTCTGTTGCTTTGTCGGATTCCCAAATTTTGGTCTCGGTCGTCTTGTCGATCACATTAATGGTGATTGCACGACTTTTGGGGCAATGTTATATTGAGTTTTGCGAAGTGATTTTCCATTTGAGTTTGGAGTGTGTGTTGCTGGATTGTGCATTTGGAAGTGATTTCGAGTGTTGCATTCAAATTTCTTGAGCATTATTCATATTTTTCTCATGCGTGAAAGTTGTTTGCTAGCATCCTTGGTTTCAGTTCCTTCTATTCTCATGGTATGTAGATATCCTCTCTCTCTTTTGGTTTGGATTGCTTTAGTGTATGCGCTTTCATGTTTTTCTTTGCTACATTCTTGTTGGGTGTGTGTGCTTCCTAGGCATTTCGGGGTTTTGTGTCTTGCTAGTCTGCTTGGGTGTTTCTCTTGAATGGTTGTTTTGGGTTGGTCTTTCATTGTTGTCTTGGGGTTTGCTTGCATTTTCCATGAATTTCCTATCCTTGTTGGCAAGAAATTTGTGCCTAAGCTATTCCATGCTTTCATGGCGGAGGTTTTAGGGTTCTTGACTTAGGGCATAGCCAATCCCTCTCAAATTACTGAGAGGTGATTTTTTATTTCGTGGTTGATCCATTGGAGGTTTAGATGAAGTCATTGTCGAGTTGTAGGATATTAGTCCATGTCCATTCGATTTATTTGGGTGCGGATGAGAGAAATGTGGATATGTTTGGGTTTTCATTGCCTTCAAGGAATTTTGTCTTTGTGGGATTTCCCTAGGTTTTCCTGTTCTCTCTCTGTTCTTTATAATTTGCCCTTTTCCAGACTTTTCCTTGCCTTGCAAAATTTTGCTTCCTCTAGATTTTCCCGGTGTCTGTTGCCTGGTCGATTTGCTAAATTTGGGATTTCATGGTAAATTTGTCTTGGTTCCGCTGAAATCCATGCTGTCGGGATTTTATCGGATGTTCTGCACCTCCTTCATTTTCCTGGGTTATTGAAATTGTTGTTGTTTTCAGGGATTTTTGTCTAAGGCATATTTTTCTGAAGTTTTGTGGGAATGAAGGAATTCAATGACTATATAAGAAGTTACTTATTGATGATGAATTTAGACGATCAAATGAACTTATGCTATGTAGTTTTAAGTTATTCCTTGGTTATATTGATGGCTTAAAATGATTATGTGGGGTTTGTATGTCTGTTTCGTTGGATTCTGCCTGGTTCGGATTTCTTTAGAATTCCTCTCCAGTCTGGATTCCATAAAGGGGGCTAAATCTCGAACTTTGAAATAGTTGATTTAATATAGATTTTTGACACTTGTTGTTTTTCTTGGATCTCATTTTGGTTGTCTTTACTTGTTTGTAGGCAGGATCAAGGCAAGATGTTGTTGGGCATGGCAAGGGAAAGGCGACAAATCCAAGTGTTGAAATTTTTGCTATCTTCGAGGCAGAAAAGGTGAAGATGGACATAAAGGTAAGATTATTGAGAGTAGATTGACTTCCGTTTGGTCAAGAATTACTGATACCAATGTGGGTATGTGGGACTACAAGGATTTTAAGGCTGAAATGGCAGCACAAAACCTCCCTTTGCTGGCCAAAAGAACTTTGGAATCCGGACTAGCACATGTAGCTGGTTTCCCCTCCATAGTGCAATGCTATGAGTTAGTGCTAGAATGTGCTAGAAACTATGACAAGGGAACACAAAGAATAATTGGTCCCTAAGGAAAGGTTGTGGCAAAATTTTACCCTGTGTCCATTGCTAGAACTTTTGATATACTTGATAGGTCACATGTGGTGGCCTTTGATATGGTTACAACAAAGAAATAGTATGACGAGAATGTGGTTAAGTCCGAGCAGGTGATCAATTCTTGGTTGGAGAATCCCAAGTCTCACTTCTCCAAGTTGCCTAAACAGTTATTCAAGCTTAAATTCAAGATGAAATACTATAATGCCATCACTCTCCTTAGAAGGTTGGTAGGGCCGAAGAATGCAGGAGTTTTCAAGAGCTGGATGTTTAATGTTATTGCTCAGATGGAGCAAGGTATAGATTACCATTGGGCAAGTGCCATAAGTGCAGTAATCCATGAGCAGATGTGTAATGTCTTGAAGACCAATCATTTTACCATGACTTCCCACCTGGTGTATGCATTGGCAAGATTCCACCCATACAAGGGGTTGAGCACTAAAGGTAGCTATAGAAGGGAAAATGATGCATTTACTATGTATATTACCAGGTTGCTGCAAGGTGTAAAGAATGTAAGAATTTTAGACAAGGCCAAAGAATTGATAAGGAGGTATGGGGCATGGTTCATTCAATTCCCTACTTTCTCCTACATTAGGATTGATGGTTGTTAAAGGGCTCCTTACAGACTCCCAAGGTACCCAACGGACCATGTCTTACTGTTGGAGGTCACAAGGTAGATTTGTGACTTTGATGTAATTGTGAAGGGAGATAAACATAAAATAGGGTTTGAGAATGACTTTCCCTTGAAGATAGGCACAAATAAGGTGTTCCCTTCCATCCAGTCAGCTCATGCTTCTAAGGAAGAGATGAGTACTTTTGGTCTCTCTTTCCACTCCAAGAGGTCAAGGTTTGATATTACTGGTGAGGCACAAAAGAAGGCTAGCAGGGAGTACAACCACAAAGACAACATTGAAGACTATTGGGCTAATCTTAGCAATGAATTTGATGTAAGGAAAAGGAAATTCTCTAGGCTACCAGTAGACCTAGTAAGATTATATAACATAAAGGTCATCCATGACCAAGTAGAAGAAGATGAAAATTTGATTTAGGGTCATATCTTCGAGGCTGTGAAGGAAAAACCAGTTGGAGAGATTGACTAGTTGGAGGAAGAAAAGACAGAATTGGAGAAAATTATGACTCATGTGATTAAATATACTGAAATGTGGCTGAAGCACAGGATGTTAGAGTTAGAAAGTGAAGGTGTCTAGTGCACCTATGATTTGATGGGAGACTTGGAGTCTCATTTTGTTTCCAAGGAATCACATGAGCAAGATCCTAAGGGTAAGACCAAGGTGGAATCTCCCTTCAAGATTAAGGTTAGGGATGTTCAAGTTGAAGAGGTAGTAGATGCAAGTAAACAAAGAAAGCCTATTGCCAAGAAGAGAAGGCATGTTTCAAGGAGAGAGGATGAGAAAGATAAAGAGGAAAAGGAATAAGTGGATGTTGTTGCTCCTTTGATCAAAAGAATAAGACTTGTGAGAATGTCACAAAAGGAAAAGGGAACTTCCAAATCAGAAAAGGAGGTTGAGCCACTTGTGGTAGAGGTAGAAAGTTCAGGGGAGAAAACACAAGTATACATGAGGAGGTCAAGGACTCCTTCCCCAAAGGATGCTACAACAAAGGAGGATGTTCCTGTGACTGCTCCTATCATTGAAAAGGAGAACATTCCCTCTCCTCAAGATACTAACAGTGTGCTAGAAGAGCCAAGGAAGGATGAAGATCCTAAGGACTTGGGTGAAGAAGAATGCTAGGAAGGAGACCTCTGCAATACAAATGCAGAAATTGATAAGGTAATCCAGTCTCCCTTGGTAGCCTATGTGGATTCACCTATAGAAGAGCAATTGGGAAAATCTCCTCAACAAGAGGATATATCGGCTAAGCTTCCTTCACCAACATAGGTTATTGTGGAGGAGAAATCTCTAGAGAAAGAGGATCTGACTAAGGAGATCCCTAATGTGCCATGTTTTGAGAAAGATGCACCTAGTGTCCAATAGGAGTAGGATAAATAGGATAAAGTGCCAACCAAATCCACTTTTCCAGGCTGTCTAGATAGAGAATTAAAGATTAAATTGGTAATAGTGGAAGACACTCCCCTCAATTGGGATGACCTAATGGCTAACATTGGGAAAGGGAAAACCAAGAAGAAGGCTAGGGTTGTATCCAGGATTGAGAAGGATGGATCAAGCAATAGGGTGGATCACATTGCTACCCCTGCTCCAAACAAAGATAGAGATGGGGTGACTCCAAAGGACTATCATGTGCCAACCATTGATTTAGGACATGCTTCTATGGAGCAGGATATTGAGGAGCATGAAGGCTCCAGTGTTGTAATTGTAGGTAGATTGAAGAAGGAGGTGCAAAACAGGAATGAGTTGGAAAGGGAGAATGAGAAATTGAAGAGGTACTTGCAGGAGTTGATGAAACCCTTGCATTCCTTAGCTCTTCCTCCTCTACTGTAGGTTTATTTCCTCAAGAAACAATCTCCAAGCTTGAAAGAATGAAAGGCACTACACATGCCACAGTTGGCTAGTTGCAAGGAGTCCAGACTAAGGAAGATGGTGCCATCAAGGATGTCTTTTTGATTGCAGGGGATGCCATGAGGTCAGTGGATTGGATGAAGATGGTGTTAGCCCTGGACAATGAGGATATTGATATCCTATTGCAGAAAACAAGAACAATAATGGAGTACACTAAGGATAAAATGGTGAAGAGTGGGATTCTTCCTTTCCCAAGGGTTTTTGAGACTTGGGAATGGTATGAGATCTTGAAGATGAGGCAAAGGGCCTTGAAGAAGATTCATAAACAAGGGAAGCAGATTGAGGAAACTTTGACTAGAACTCATGATAAGTGCATCTCATTCTTTGAAATCATGATAGGGAGGAAGAAGTTCGCTCCAAAGCATCTTAATTTGGAACAACTCAGGAAATGGTGGAGAGATGTCTATTCTCTAGTCAGTGAAGGTCCAGTCACTGAACATCAGCTAGATGATGTTGCAACCTACATTGCAGTTATTGACAGGTATTTAACAAATAGGGTTGATTGGGATGGCACAGTAAGGTAGGCAAGAGATGACATCAAGTCTCTTGAAAGAAGAGTTAGGGTTTTGTCTATGCCACCTATTGCCGAATTGGAAAAAGTGTTGTTGGTAGTGCATGGTGAAGTGGAGCATGCCAAAGACAAGGATGGGAAGTATTTATATAGGGCTACATCAAAGTTTGTGCTTCCCATTATCCACATGCATTGGGCCAAGTTTTTGAGACCCCAGGCTGACTTGGATGAAATTGGTACAAATTGAACATTTCATGTTGTATTCGAATATCTTTTGAGGCCGACCTATTGTGTGGCATTTTATTATTGTAAAACTCTTATTTGGGCCAACCTATCTTGGGGGTTCTCTATAAATTGGGCATGTTGCCTTATTTATAAAGGATGATACAAAGTAGAATACATAAACATATAGACATAGAATAGAGATTTCATATTTGAGTGAATTATGGTTTATCTTCAAGAAAGTATTATAATAGAAGACTAGAATTATTTCCATTTTGGATGACTTAATATAAGAAAGGATATTGTAATTTGGTATCTCTCTTGTGTTGAGTTTTATCTGGCATGGTTCTTGTTGTTCTATCTTTAAAATTCCTTAAGTTTATTGTTAGATAGTTTGGTGATGCTTAGGGTTTCATTTTTGGAATGTTTGCAATGATCTCCAATCCATAATTTTTACAGTTAGCTGATTGTTAGCTGCTTTGTAAAGTTAGCCTGGACTTACAATTGTGCTTAGTTAAATTATGAATGTTTGTTCATTTTAGTTGTAATAGGATTGTTGTGAATGAATTTTTATGATTTTAAAATCTTTAAATACCTCAGAAGATTGCACTATTCGTGTGAGATTGAAAATTTATCTGGGTAAAAAAAAAAAGTAGTTTATGAGAGATCAGTCCATTTTTAGCATCTTATCTTTTGGCATTGTCAATCTTAGGGTTAGAAGTAGTCTTAGAATTATCTCTAAAACCTTCATCTTTTTTTATTTTCTTGATTATATGAGTTCAATTGAGGATTTGAAGTATCAATTTTTTGCTAGATCTAATAGATTCAAAGTCCAATGTTTGCTTGTAGTAAGGTCCCTTTGTGATTACCAACATTTTCACATTATCTCTGAGTTGTTTTATTTGCATTTTCAAGACTTGACATTAGAGGCCTTGGGGTTATCTCTTTTCCATAGAGATTTACCTTTCAAGAGAGATAGGATATCATATTTTGTCTAAGTTGTTGTTGTGCAAAAAACACCATCAACACAACCCTCTTCACAAAGGCAAGTGTTAAGAAATTGCAAGCAAACCTTGATAAGAAAAATACCTTAAACTAATGGCTTGAGCAGAGGCTCAATACAATATGGGGGCTATTACCCTTTCCACAATAGGTAAGTGAGGCATAAGTCTCATATGATAAGAATAAATTGGAGGACTAAATAAAGGAATTGAGAGAGAGGTTAAATAAGATCACTATAGAGGCCGAGGCAACAAAGGAAGAATTAGTAAAGAAGGTCTATGATTTGGTGGATAACATTTTGGGGTAGAGGTTATCCAAGATCCTCTCTCAATTGAACAGAGTGTGAGAAAACTACACAAATTTGAAGGATGCATTCTCAAACCATAATCAAATATGGATGAGGTTGAGATGCATGTAGATTAAGTGGTCACAAGGAATTGAGATGCTAAAATTGCTTATCAACAATTCAAATTTTGACATTAGCTTGGTATCTGATATTTTGGATAGATCGGATTTATTGGATGACATAATTAGTCATCATATTATATATATATATATATATATATATATATATATATATGCTAAGGAGGGCAATCAACACTTTTGATGGATTTGAGGAGTTCTACATGCTTCCAATTTTGACTAAAGATGGGGAGGTCATGGCATATTTGGAGTGGAAGGAAAAATTTGTAGATCATCTCACTCCTATGTATAGGAAGATAAATAAAGTAGGGGAGGTTGATGTTGATCAGCTTAATGCCAGTATTTATGTACTAACCAAATTGGAATACAACTTGTTAGGTTTCCTTGACCTAGTGAAAATTTTGATCAGAGAAACCTACGAGTCACATCTTGGGAGAGTCAACAACTTTTTGCCACCTAGGACTGATAGTTTAGAAGAACGGGTAGAGCACATGGAGGAGTAGGATGATGCAACTTGAGTTGTGTTTGAATCAATCTCCAACAACTAGATATAACTACTATATGGGCTTGTCATGTGGAGGATGTTACAGTTGTACTATCTACCACAAAGAGGAATTTTGGGAAGATTTTCTATCATACACTTTGAGCAAGTTTTGTCCTTTGTAAATATTGCACTACCTAGATTTTTGTCTTCTAGTGACTAGGTGGTTGAATGAGGCCTTTTTCTTGTTGCTTCACTTGTTTCTATGAAAGTGAATTTCAGGCCTCATTCAAAGGTTTCTACTTCTTAGAGTTTGTAAATCTTTGTATAGTTTTTAGGTTGAATAGGTAATTCCTCTGAAACTAAGAGAGGAAATGTTGTAAATTTTCTTTTTAATAACAACAGATGACCTAAATATTCATTGTATTGTACTAGGTGTTGAATATCAAATTTTCATTCTCTCCAATATTTAACACACTACCTTTGAATCAATATAATCAAGGATTATCTTCTAGTTCTCATTTCACATTTTGCGTTATGGATATGTGAATTGTTAGTTTCTATTTGAGGAATAGAATAACTTTGATTTCAATTCATATATTTGGGGTTGTGTGGTTATAATAAGGATTTTTAAGTAGTTTGAAATTATTGATCATTTTTTGGTTTCTTTTTGTAAGGCACTAAGACTATTAGAAGCCAAAGGTTGATATGTTGTTGGAGTTTTCCTCATTTATAGAATTTTTGTGGATAAGACACTAGTTAATCTATTTTTCAAAGTTTAAGTTGAGGCAAAAACAACTATAAAATCTAAAAATATTAATTTTACTATAAATTTCATTATGTTATGTTCCATCCTACACTACAAGTCATAATAGTTCATATAGAGGATACTAAAGATGATTTATCCCATCAAATACACCTCTTTCACAATTGATGTGAATAATATGTTATCAAAGGAATCTATGCAAGTTACCATTGTTGCATGATGTCATAGGGGAGCCCACCTTGGTTTTGTAGAGCCTAAAGTGCAAAGGAGAAATTTTAAATCTTTCTCATGTTCATTGAAAATTGACCCATGGTTTCTAAGTATAAGAGTTAACTAATCTTTAGGAGAACCTAGACAATTAGTTTGAAACACTAGACAATTAGTTTGAAACACCAATAGATTGGCTACTCTACTAGAGATAAATTTAATTTATGTCTAGTAGTTTGCATCCAAAAGGATCAAGAGTCCAAATTTATTTGAAACCATCTATTGAAAGAAGTCCTAAGAAAGTGTCAAGTCTAAAGATTTTGTCAAACTAAATTGAAAAGGAAATACTAGTCCCATTAAGTTGGGTGGTGACTCTACTCTCTGATATATTTAAAAGACAAGTTGAAAGAAAGAAGACTTGAAGATTGTCATCATGCACAAAATAAGACCCCTCCAAAAGGTAGATCCTACAAGGAAAATTGAGGGAGAAATCACAAGAGGAAAGGAAACATGGAGAAACAAGGATGGAAGACACCAAGATGCAAGTAAGTTTGACCCTACTTTTGATAGAAATACTAGTAATATCTTGCATAGTATGGATAGTTTTGATAATTCTCAAGATAGATACAATCTCTTTAGTGATGAAGATATTGAGGATACACCATTATTGGGGGGTTCAAGCCAACAAAGAAAAACTATACCCAAGAGATTTAGTACCAATCTGGAGTATGGTTGATCTTTCACAAGAAATTTTAGATCAGAACCCTCCCCTAGGAAGTTTTTTAATACAACAACTCTATGGTAACCCTGCAACTTCAAAATCTTATACCTTTTCCTTTAAAAATCCTATCAACCCCCATCATACAACTGAGATGCCACCTCTCATATCCATTGAAGCCCCTCTAGCCATCTCAAAAGATCCCATCCCTGATAATGCACCCTTAACTAAAGAACAACCAAACAAGGAAATGAATGATATGCAATTAGAGATGAATAGGCTACAACAAGAAAGGATTAGAGAAGCAATAAGAAAAATAAATGACATGAAAATAATGCTTGATAATATGAGACCTACATAAAATATTGCTAGCACCTATATACTCACATCTCAGAATCAAGTTGGGACTAGCCATCAATAAATGTTCCTTTGAATACTTCTCATGTGAGTACATGGAGTACTCCCTAGGAAAATGTGACTAGTGTAACCTATGTGGGAAATGTCTCATTAGGAATCAAATGTCCATCCATTTCATAAATTAATCTTGGTATGAGTTCCATACCTATGAACTCTGGTGTTTTAGCAAGCCCTCAAATTAGCCCTACTTAAGGTCAACAGTCACAACAAACACTTGTATACTTCATCCACAATATATGGGACAAAATATAATACTACTATAGAGGATGTAAAAATAGATGATGATTGAGCTAGATTGGACTCGTGAATATCTAAAAAATATCACTATAGAATTCGATGTGCAAGATAAGAGCAAGATCTAAAGATGGAAATGGTGATGTAACTTCATCGAAGCTAACATCAAAGAGAATACGAGTATCCTCAAATGTGTCATCCAAGTCTAAAGGTGGGTTTCTACTAACAAATATGTGTTTTTAAGAAGAAATATGTCCCAATTTGGTGGATATTGGAAGGTAATGGAGATATCCTAGTGAAAATAATCATAGGAAGCCATGGAGATATTAACTTTGGATTTAGATGTAACATCAATTGATGGATGTTTTACAATATCTAATAGGAATTGGATGAATTGATGTGAGACATGAGGATATAATTCATCCCCATGTTGTTTACTCCCATAATATGTGCATTTTATTTTGTAATTTCTAGACCTGGTCTAACTATGAGAAAAAATCAAAGTGAAATACATGATTACCCCCCCAAATGATTAGTGCTAAAACATAGCCCCCCCGCCCCAAAAAAAAAAAGTGCAAGAAATTACAACCTATGTTAAGATTGGATTTCAAATAAAAAATGATAACTTGTTGTTACTTTTACAATTTTTGATAAAATTGGCTATCCAAATCTTAGATTACAAGAAAAAATGAATTCCTTACAAAATTTTGATAGAAATAAAAAATAAAAAATTGATAATGGAGGTGAAATTGATGCCCCATCAAAATTTTCTTACAAATATGACTTCAAAGGAAATTAAGAAAAATAATCAAATCATTCAATCTTTCTCTATCAATGATAAAACTATCTTCTTGTTGACTATTTGTAATTGAAAACTCAACTCCCTATTTGAAAGTTGTCACAAAACAAAAAAGACCCCCATTACAAGCATTAAGAAAGAAATTATGGTAAGAAATATCTACTAGATTAAATTTCATGGCTTCAACAACTTTTAAGAAGATTCATTGTGCCCCCCAAAAAAAAATTGTTGATGGGAGAAGCCACATGGGAAGAAATTGATTGGTTTCAAAGGGTGTGTTAGTTGGAAACTAATGCTTGATTTGGCTCAATGTCAAAGCCATTTAGGGATTAATAGTTATTGTCTTAATTGGGATGATCTACATTCCCCTTTAAATTTCTCTATCTATCTTATTTTGCGGTCATTTCCTTGTTGTCCAAAGCTCATAGAGTTTATTTAAAACAATAATTCATGTGCTTGAGGCTATGTGGATTCCTACAAAAAATCCAATTTCAAAAAATTGTTACAAAAAAAAGATGATTGATGTAGCTATACAAGTTGACTTTGCTAAGGGGAAATGGCATTCATCTCATCTTTACCACCATTTACACCAATTTTAACCTTGTTCCTATGCTAGAATGAAGGTAGCACCTTCAATAGGGATGTTATAAGAGTAAATCATGGAATAATGTTTTAGGTAAGAGGGAATTTTCCATCAATGATTAAGTGGAAATTCTCACACTTAATTTTCCAAATTCCAAATGATAGAAAAAATCCTAGAAATTTCAAAGAGCTTCATGTCACCCACAATAAAAATGAGCTTTGCACCTTTTATGTTAAATAAAAGAGGGCTAAAAACTACAAAATGAAATATGGCACAAACTAGCAAATAGGACGAATAAGCCAAATACCACATAAACTAGTAAAAATGGTAAAAAATCCCTACAAAAAGCAATAGTGACTACAAATAGGCCATAATGAGTAGACTATTAGGAGGTTTGACATCCCTTTACCAATTTTTTTTACCTTTTTAACAAAAAAATTGACCCAAATGATGATGGGCAGAGGGTGATTTTTGTAACGCCCCGCCACGCGACCCTAGAGGAAGTTGCATTTAACTACTAAGATGGAATAAATATTTTTTTTTTTAAAATATAATTAATAAGTGAGTTAATTAACTAATGCCAACTTCCCCTAAGGTTGCAAGACAAAGGTTATATAGAACCTCAACACAAACATGATTTAAACTATGCCAAAATAATACTAAGTAAATTAAACACATACATTCCAATAAGATGAAATAACTACCAACATAAGATAAAACTCCCATTGCATTAATCCAACATTAAAAGTTCAATTACAAGAGATTACAACACTCATTCTCAAAATGAGGCAAGTCCAATAACATAAGGGTTACAATTACAAATTCCACCTCGATAACATGAGGGGTAAAGATAATACAAAATAACTGAAGTGAAATAGAACAAGATGCAAGAACCAATGAGCTCTCCAACTGGATGTCCCATCCACAAGAACATGATGAAGGAACCCAACGGATTAGGTGCATGCCACCCAACCAAGTGGAACCCAAGGGGCCCACACCCCCGTGCTAGGAGGTAGTAACAAGGATTCCTAACCAAGGACGTCTAGCACAAGACATAGACTGACACAACTGAACTGAAATAAATACCATGACATTCTAACACAAAGGTTACATGCTTCCAGAATTTTGACATAATCAATTGCATCTCTAATGCGAACAAACTGTCGACCTAGGAGAAGTGTCATCACAATGTTACATGAGTTATCCTGGTGAGTCTTCCTAGGTCCCGGCCCCCATCCTGGGTTATCCTGGTAACCTCTCACGACTTCCGGCCCCTCATGTAAACCAATGCGAAATCAATTATCTTTCATGATGGCAAGATAACGATCTTGCCATTCCAGGCCTTCCCATCCCAACCCAAGTCTTTACAAGCCCTTGTGGTCGAGAACGAGGCATAATTATCTTATTTAGATGTTTGAAACTACATGTTGCTCTAACCATTTAATTTTAGTTATCACTGGGTTAACTAACTTGCAATGAGCTATCCCGGCACCACTTTGTGTGCCAGCCCCCGTTACAAGCCACTCCTCTAAGACGACACGTGGAACAACTCCACAACTCAAGGGTACACAAGTGCGACCAAAAAAGGATACCACATCCCTAACCAAGACACACAGTTCAAATACCCTCCCATTCATGATAACCGGGAAACCACTTGGTTAATGCACTACCCTAAGCCATCTATGGTTGACTTTACACAAAAGACAACCCACCAAAAGAAAACTCCACTGGAAGACTTGCTAAGAAACAACTCACATTTCCCGATAATACGCACACAATTCTATGCAAGGATAGTAATTAAACTCTACTTTGGGTTCACTAAACCCATACTTCACACATATTCAATAATTCACTGCATTTAATAATTCAGGACAAACATAAAATACAACTCAATGTTTGGGTTTAACTAAAGTTCAATGATATCTCTATGTTTCAAAATAACGTTTAGAAGAATAAATGATCTATATAAAGAACAATTGTTTAACTAATCGAGTTAACCTTCCAATATAACGTTGATTTACTTCATAACATTTCAAGAAAAACACCCCTTAATAAAATTCAATAAAGTGGCATAACAAGACCATTAAAACAACTATTTATTAATTTCAATTTCCCGATCGTACTTTAATCTAAAAAATATATTATTATTATTAATTATGCGGATGTAATTAATAATAATAATATTAAAAATAATAATAATATATTATATCTTATTAATATTTTAATAATATATATATATATATATAATATACATATTAATAAACTATTAATAAATAAATATAACAAAGAAAACGAATTTAAACAAACAATGTTCACAGTTTCCAAGGGCGAAGCCCTAATTTCCTTGCGCCCACGCCAAAGAGTTTGCAGCCACGCATTGGCCGCGCCGATGGTTGTGTGTTACACACAACCGTCCCCATTAATGGGGGCGACTGTGTGTAACACACAGTCGTCCCTCGACTGTGCTGCGAGCGGAGTGTATGGCGGAAGGGGGGAAAGCGCGGGGAGTTACATGCGCAGGGCGTGGCTCCCCTCACCCGCCTCCCATGGGGGCGCGGTGGGGGTCGAGCCCCCTGCGTCTCCCCTGCTCTTTTTGATTATAAAATTTCGTTTATAGTTTTTATTTTTGTTTAACATAAAATTCGTTTCAAAGACCAAAAAAAAAAACGAATTTCATTTTCACAATGCATAATTTTTTTGAAGGAAAATAAACTATAACCAGGGATTTTTATTTTTTTTTAAATTTCGGCCAGCATGATCCCATAGAAAGTATTTTTTTTTTTTTTGAAGCAAAAACATAATATAACCAGGTATTTTAAAATTTCGGCCAGCATAACCCCACACAAATTGAATTTTCATAAGTTACAATGATCATAAAAATGCACAGCCAAAGGAAGAACAGAATTCTTTCAACATTGAACAAATTAAAACTTATAATTCCAAGAACACAAAATAAAAAGGAGAGGAACTTGATTCAAAGGAGTTTGATGAAGACCCAATTCTGTTCATCTTTTCCTCTTCTTTTCAAATCCAATTCCTCCAAGTTTTTGTCACACCAAATCCAAACTCTCACAATTTTCAATCCATTTCTTTTGCAAAATAAAAACTCACGATTTTTTTTCCAAAAAAAATCCTTTTGCTAATTCAATCCCATAAGGATTTTTACCCTAAAAATCCAACCACCCTCATAAATTCAAAATGAACAAAATATCTATTTTAACTTTTCAACATGACTTCAATTTCATTCTTTTTTTTTTTTAACTTTCAATTGTCCAAATAAACATAAATCATCCAAAATGATTAATTTAACTCTTGCAACAATCCTGAATTTAATCAATCAATAACATAAATTAATTCAACGATTAAATTATTTACTAACTAGATTAAAATAATAATAACATATATTTCATTGCAACATAACCAACCAAGTAATTGCTAAATTTAACAATAAGAGTATTTATAAATATATCTATTTACCATTTTCTTAAATTACACATAAAATTTAAAGTTAAAGCTAGAAGACTCAAATCAGACAACTTAAACCAACTAATAATAGACGACACTCTAGGACTAGGGTGACGGTTTCGGCACGGGGATCCTAGCTACTACCTCCCAATCAGATGCTGTTGGGCATTGGACACGCTTGAACCTGTGAAACTAGGTGGAGTCGATGTCCAGTACCTGTCAACCTACAAACAAAGATCATATCCATATATATATCACATGTCAAAACTAAAGCACACCGTGAAGAGGAAATCACGAGATCGCAGGTCACTCGCAAGCGAGTGATGCAATACCATCCTCTTCACCAATACAATAATTCTAACTGACGCATCTAACATAGCAACATAGTCAAAAGCATAAAACATCATAAATTAAATATCCACATGTGTTAATTCCAAACATGGCAAAATAATCACATCAAAGTAAAGTATCATCACATCAAAATACATCCGATAAATAGTTATCCACTGTAACCAAGTACGTAGTCCAAGTACAACCCACAACAAAAGCGTAGAAACAAAATAACATAGTTCGCACAAAAGATCAAAACGGAGGGGTATTACATCCTCCCCCCCTAGGGTCAGGCTTACTCTTGGAAGCCTGCAAATAAATAGGGATAAAGCTCCCTCATCCTAACTACATCCTCCCAAGTGGATGACGTGTCATCCCTAGGATCCCACTGAATCCTAACCTGATCAATATCGCGCCCTCGAAGGGCGATCGTTCTGTGCTCTATGACGGCTACGGGCTCCAAAGCCAGCTGCCTGTCCTCTACCTGCAATGCATTCCAATCAAGGACATGAGAAATGTCTAGATGGTACGGCCGAAGAACTGAAACATGAAACACATCGTGAATGCGCGAGAGACTGGGCGGTAAAGCAAGATGGTAAGCAACAGGACCAATCTTCTCGAGTATCTCAAAGGGTCCGACAAAGCGAGGCGCCAGCTTAGAGCCCTTCCATATCGGATGGGGCTCTTTCGTGGACGCACCCGCAAGAAGACTCTATCGCCCACTACAAACTGATGATCCACTCTATGCGCATCTGCATACTTCTTCTGTCTATCCTGTGCTGCCACTAAGTGCTCTCTAATCCTATCCACCTGCTGCTCCATATCCTACAGCATCTCAGGGCCCAACACTATCCTGTCCTCCAATCGATCCCAACTCAAAGGGGTAGGACACAGTCTCCCATACAATGCCTAGAATGGTGGCATACCAATGGAACTCTGAAAACCGTTATTATAGGCAAACTCTACCAAGTAGAGATAATCCTCCCATCGTGTCTGCTGGTCCATCACATACATACGTAACATATCCTCAAGGATCTGATTAACCCTCTCGGTCTGTCCATCTATCTCGGGGTGATAAGCTGAACTAAAGTTCAACTGCGTCCCCATCGCATGCTGCAATGATGTCCAAAAGGCTGAAGTAAACACTGGATCCCTGTCAGAAATAATCCGACGCAGAATGCCATGTAACCTCACAATGTCCTCCATGAACACTCTAGCTACGGATAAAGCGGTGTAGGATGAGCACATAGGTGAGAAGTGTGCCACCTTCGTCAACCTATCAACTATCACCATTATCGCATCATGCCGTCTCGAAGAGTTGGGTAAACCAACAATGAAATCCAATGAGATGATATCCCACTTCCACTCTGGTACTAAATGCGATTGCAGGAGCCCTACTAGATTCTGGTGCTCAGCCTTAACTCGCTGGCACTCTAGGCATCGTGACACAAAATCCGCGATATCTCGCTTCATCCCTGGCCAAAAGTACAACTTTCGCAAATCTGCATGCATCTTCTTCACCCCAAGATGGGCTGAATAAGGTGCACGATGTGCTTCAGTCATGACCAAGGTACAAAGACCATCAGAAGAAGGAACATATATGCGTCCCGTGTGCCTCAAAAGCTCATCAGAATCCAGAGTGTAACCTGAATGTCTACCCTCAAGAGGTCTACCTGCCTCTATCACTGTCCTGACTTCCTGGTACCAACTATCCACTGGAAGGGCAGAAAGAATCCGACTCCGTAGGTCCACAAATAGAGTCAACTCGGATATCTCATGTCTCCGTCGACTGAGTGCATCCGCTACAACATTATCTTTCCCCTGGATGTACTTTACCTCAAAGTCGTACTCACAAAGGAACTCCATCCAACGCCTCTGCCTAGCATTAAGGTTGGGCTGCGTGAAGATATACTGCAAACTTCGGTGATCACTATGCAGCTCAAACCTATGACCAAGAAGGAAATGTCTCCATCTCGTCAATGCATGCACTATTTCCGCTAACTCAAGATCGTGGGTGGGATAATTCAGCTCGTGATCCTTGAGCTTTCGTGACTCATACGCAATGACTCGACCATCCTGCATCAACACTGCACCAAGACCCTCCAAGGATGCATCCGTGCAAACCATAAAGTCCCCAGTCGGATCTGGTATAGCAAGTATCGATGCACTAGTCAACATCTCCTTAAGGCTCTGAAATGTTGCCTCACACTTCTTTGACCACTCAAACCTCTTCCCTTTCCTCTGAAGGGTAGTGATATGATAACCTATTCTCGAAAAACCCTGCACAAAGCATCTATAATAACCTGCTAGCCCCATAAAGCTACATATCTCTGACACATTCGTGGGCGCAGGCCAATCTGAGATCGCTTGGATCTTCATTGGATCCACTGAAATACCCTTCCCTGAGATGACATGCCCCAGGTACTATACCTCAGATTTGAAGAACTCACACTTCGACAGGTTGGAAAACAACTGATTATCTCGCAAGCACTGCAATACCTGCCGCAAATGTTCCTCATGCTCCACCATAGTCCTAGAATAAATCAGAATGTCATCAAGGAACACAAGGACGAACCTGTTTAGGTATGTACGAAATACACCGTTCATCAGACTCATGAACACAAAAGGTGCATTTGTCAACCCAAATGGTACTACTGTGAACTCGTAGTGACCATAACGCATTCGAAACGCTGTCTTATGAATATCAGAATCAAAGATCCAAAGCTGATTATATCCAGACTTAAGATCAATCTTCGAAAAGACGGTGGCACCCTTGACCTGATCAAAGAGATCATCGATCCTAGGAAGCGGATATCGGTTCCTGATGGTCACTTTGTTCAACTGTCGGTAATCAATACATAACCGAAGTGAACCATCCTTCTTCTTCATGAAAATGACTGGTGCTCCCCAAGGTGAAACACTAGGACGTATAAAGCCCTTCTCTAATAACTCCTCAAGCTGTAAACGAAGCTCTTTCAGCTCCTGAGTGGTCATACGATAGGGAGCTCGAGAGATGGGTTGTGAACCAGGTATAAGATCAATCTTGAAGTCAACATCCCTCTGAGGTGGCATCCCTGGAATCTTGTTTGGGAAGATATCGGAATACTCCTGAAGGACGGGGTGACTATCAAGAGAAACTTTCTCTTCTCCACTACCTAGATCTAGATCATCCACTGTAACAGCAAACAACTGGCAACCCTGACGTACACACCTTCTCAATTGCATAGCTGAGATGACCCTTAAAGAAATCGGCCTCATGACTCCCACTATTTCTATCTCTCTACCAGATGCATTAATGCATCGAATCGACTTACGTCGATAGTCCAAGACTGCACTATGTGCCTCCAACCAATCCATCCCAATGACGATGTCATAAGAACCCAAGGGAATAACATGAAGGTCCAACATAGTCTGAAGAGGTCCAACCTCCAATCTACATCCTGGCACAAGGGAATGCGATGCTAC